>OX457037.1:46711856-47039356 GCA_949752735.1 Lumbricus terrestris
GAAAATTGTTAGCGAAAATTAGTGTTTTTGACCCCCCGCACCCTGGCCCCCCTGGTGGTGGAGATTTGCCAACCACTGATCCGGGGGGTTCTGATGGACCTCTATCTAGGAAAAAATTTCAAAAAAATACCTGGGTTTTTTGAAAAAAAATTGGGGGGTAACCCGGCGTTGCCCGGGAAATTTAGGATTCGATCCGCTCCGGCCACAACCCCACCACACAACACCCCACCAAACTGCGACCTCTATACCAGTACGCCACCAGAGAAATTTGGGTTTGACGAAAATTTCCACCCCATCCCACCCCACCACACCCCCTCCACCCCCACCCCCCTCCCACCCCCACCACCCCCACTCCACCCACCCTACCTCCCACTCCATCCCCCTCCAACCCACCCCTCCACCCCACCTCAACGAACTCCTTCACTCCACCCCACCCCAACCCCCCACCCCATCCCCAACCCTCGACCCCTACGCCACCCCACGCCACCACCTCCACCCCTCACCTCCATCCCACCCCTCCACTCCACTTTAGACACCTTTAAAACGGTTAAAATTACTGCATTTATACGTGGCAAGCGAATGAAAATTTATAGCGAAATTCAGTGTTTTTGACCCCCCCCCGCACCCTGGCCCCCCTGGTGGTAGAGATTTTCTAACCACTGATCCGGGGGGTTCTGATGGACCTCTATATAGGAAAAAAAATTCAAATTAATAGCTGAAACTTTTTGGAAAAAAATTGGGGGTTTCGCTCCCCACCCTGGCCCCCATGGTGGTAGAGAATCGCCAACCCCTCGCCTTTGCGTCTCGTGCCGAGACCTACACAGTAGTGAAGGTTTGGAGTGAAAAGCTCACAAACTGTGAGCGTGCATTCTGGACAAAGTCAGATACATACATACATACATACATACAAACATAGTCACATCCTTCCTTATAGATATAGATGTATAGATATGTATAGGTCTAATGGTATAAAAATATAAATATATATATATAGATAAATGGGTATGTATATATGCATAGGTACATAGTTACATGGGTATATAGAGGTATATATAGTTATATAGGTATATATAGGAATATATACAGGTATATAAGAATTATATGAATTATATAGACATGTAGGTATATATATACAAATATATAGGTAGTTATATATATAAATATATGGGTATTATATACACATATGTATATAGTTACATAGGTATATAGGTTTATGTATATATAGTTTTATAGGTATATATAGGAATATATATAGGTATATACTATATAGGTATATATAGGCATATACACTGTGTCCGGAAAAAAGGGACCCATTTTGTAAATATGAAAATAAATAGTAAATATTGACCGATTTTTACAATTCATACACCCTTTTTATCCTAACATATGTGTCCAACAATTGTGAAAATATAAAAGTTCCAGTCTCAATAATGACGTCATAATGACGTCATTTGCATAAAAATTCAAATTTAAGAGATAAGTGCACAAAATTAGCCAACATTTCAATTTTTTTAAGATGTTATTTATCAATAATAAATGTTAGTTTACTTTTATTTTTATATCTGAATTATATCATACTGCAATTTGTGCTCAAAGTGTCCACCTTCGGCCTCAATGCAAGCTCCACAATGGTCGCGCTAATAGCCAACAGCAGCATCAATAATTAACCAGCTTATCAAAATTCTTCCATGCAGTCATTAACAATTCGCTCACGAAGTTTCTTGTCATGCACATTATCTCCTGCAATAGTCTCCAAATTTTATAATCAACTGGTTTTAAGTTCGGGCCGTTTGGCGGTAAAAGATTATAGGTGGAATGAAATCTAGAGTCTCCTTAGTCAACAGTTTAACGAGCTCAGTGAGCTGGATTAATTATCATCTTTTTGAATTGTTTATAAATCCGAGTATTCCCGGATATTAGGCATCAATTTTATATGGAGCAGACAATTCCTGTAATGAGCTGCATTTATTTTCACTCCTGGTTCAATTAAACGAATTTCCGTTTTACCAAGGGCCAATATACCAGCCGAAACCATGCATACTGGCCGGCTAAATGAACTTTGATGCAAATGACGTCATTTTGACGTCATCATTGTGACTGGGACTTTTGTATTTTCACCAATATTAGATAAATATGTCAGGATTAAAATGCTGTTTGAATTGTGAAAATTGATGAATGTTTACTATTTATTTTCATGTTTACAAAATGGGTCCCTTTTTTCCGGACACAGTGTATTCATAGGTATATACAGGTATATATATATTATATAGGTATATATGTATGAATAAAGGTATATATAGGCCAATAAGTATATAGGTATACAGGGTGCACCAAAAAAAGTAATCCCCTACAGTTTTTGGCCTATATCTTGGCCAAACTTGCGAATTTTAAAATGAAACTTTGCAGTCTTAAAGGCAATTCATATTTACGTGCAATGGTCACATTCCAACAAAATATTTCAAACAGAACAAAAGTTATATCACTTTCAGTGAGGCCACTCACCGTTTTTTGACGATTCAAAAACGAAACGCAATTTTTTAAAGGCGTTTTGCTAATTTCATGGCCAGAAGTAAGAATTTCAAAATGAATCTTTACAGGTTTAAAGACACTTTATATTTACACATGTTGGCCAGATTTCATCAAAATATTTCTAACACAACAAAAGTTATACCACTTTTAGTGAGGCTACCAACCGTTTTTGACGATTAAAAAACGTAACGTAACAAAAAATAACAAAAACGTGATTTCATCAAGTCATATCTCAAATAACTGTTTTGAACTGAATTTGATAGTGGTTCACAACTTGTGTTCGATGTTCCCACCAACAGTGCCAAAACTTCTTTCATCATCATCATCATCATCATCATCATCATCATCATCATCATCATCATCATCATCATCATCAAAAACACTTTTTAAAAAAATTCCCATAAAAATTGTAATTGTAAGAATTGAGGCTGTCATCTTAATATAATGGCTCAGTTTTCAATGCTGATACTCATGGTTTAAGTAGTAAGACTTCAGAGCATCGCATCCTAATTACTTACAATATTCTGACAGTTTGGAAGGATAAAATACAAAATTATTCTCTTTTACCAATTATTTAATTTGGATGTTTATAAATAGCATCAATCATTCTATTTCTTATTCAATTTTGACGATTTTATATGCTCTTGGTTAATTAAATTTTAACCTTGTGGCCTCTTAATGCCCTTATGTCCTCTAACTAAGAAAAAGTAGCCCTCACATCCATCGAACAACAACAAAGTGACCCTAAAGTCAAAAAGGTTGAGAATCACTGGTATAGGCCTATATGTAAGTAGGTCTAAGCATGTATATATATATAAATGTATGTATGATGGTAGGCATGCACATTAGAGTGGTCCACAAAATTCATCTTGCAGATTTCATTTCTCCACAAGGCTTGTCTTGTTCCTTATCATGATTATAATAATCACAAAAAATTTCAATGAAAACAAATGAAGTTTAGAGGTCAACCCATTTGACACTTTTTATGTTATTTGGACAGAAGAAGATAAATTGTTCCGCAATGGTTAATGTATGAGTTGAGCGACATTGAGCGCTATCTAGAGAAGATTCCATTTCTCAATTACTTCGACACTGGCCTGAGAGTCACCTTCTTGTATGTCGCTAGCCATTTTTGGGATTGTCAAGAGTTTTTCCTGGCAATTTCCAGTGAGAAGTATTATAATAGCTATGCGGTCCATATTTTCATTTTATCCGTCTCTGCTGCATGGGCAACATTTTGATTTCTCAGTGAGGTAATAGCAGGCCTGCCAGTGTGCACTCTTGTTCTTCTATTGCAGCTGCTTCTTGTTTTTCTTTTATGATCTTCTAGAAAATAAGATTTCTGAAATTAATGTCATAACCAGTCGCCAGTGTGGCAGCTCCATTTACAAACACAGCACAACGGTCTGGAAGGCCAACACGATACAAAGCACCAACAACCAAGCTAAAGAAGATGTTCTTGGATCTTTTTTGATAATGGGGCAGTTAGTAGCAGCTGTTTATGCAGCCATTGTAGAGTGTAGACAAATATGTACTCGTACGATGACAAGGTTGTCTGATACTCATCATTGCATTAAATCAAATAGTATTATTCTTCTCAATCCTGACTAGATGCCAACGCAGAAAGTTCACCTAGGCCTACTGCTTAATTAATGCCTTTTGTCTTGCGTTCTTCATATCAATTTCCACCATTCTCCTGTCGTTGCCTTTTTTCTGCTCTCTTTTGCTACTGTCTTTAGGTCTACTCCACTCATGTTACGGGAAAACACGTCTTCTTTTTGCATTCGAATGAATTCTCCCTCTTGTTGGATTTCTGTCATCACATTCTTTGAGACAATATTGAACAATTTCTGAAGATCTCTCTTGAACATGTATTCTTCATCCTGTCACTTTCTCTTCATAGTGGTCTGTGAGTCTTCAGAGTTAAGTAGTTCTGATAAAGCTTTGACAGTTTCCTGACCCACCAGTCAACCAGCTGTGTTGGTATTCTGGCAAGCACCCAAATACAAACATCTGCACCCCATCCCATTTTGTAACTTTCCGGAATGGGCCTCCCTTTAGTGATATGATGAAACTGGAGCAGTTGCTGGGTATCCAGGCTGCATGGTAATCTTGCATTATATGACCCAGAGACTGGTTTTCCCAATAGCCAGTGCTCTGGGTCGGATCTCAAATTAGACGAAGACATATTGGTCTAATTACAACGTTTAACATGACGAAAAGGCATTATTAGCACTCAAGTAAAATGTTCAGAATGGGTTGACCTCTAAATGTTGCACAATCAGGCTGAAATTTTACAGGGAGACTATCTAACCCAAGTGGACAAAAATAAGCCTTGTGGAGAAAGAATTCTAAAAACTTAATTTTTTGGCTATGGTTTGTGGACCAGTCTAATGCACATGCATGTATGCATGCGTCCATGTATGTTTGTTAGTCCAGCATGCACACCCACAGTTCAATTTCTGGGTTCCAATGAACAATGATAGAAACCGCCGAGGATACCCACCCCCGCCCAGCCCACAGCCGCCACGCAAGCTTATCGCACCTGTTCACCTCAATCCTTCCAGCTAGACAAAGACCCGCCTAGGTTGGGTTGCAAGAAGGGAGAGGGCTGTGGAGGGGTGGGGTGAATACCCGTAACTGGACATCTGGATAGCATGAGTTGCATCGCTAATTATCAATGGGGTGGTGGATGTCGGGGACTTAGGGTGGGTGGCGCGCCGGAGCGGGGTATGGAAAGGAATTAGGTGGTGCTTGGTGGGATTGGGCTGGAGTGGGGTTGCGATGGAGCCGAGTTGAAAACAAAGTAAAACAGTATTTTTTCCATAAACTCCGTATGTTGAAAATTTCCCAATTTGGGTTGGGATGCAGCATAGGATGGAGTTTTGGGTGTGGTGGACCAGGATTTGTGTGGGTAAAAGTGGAGTGAGGTGGGTACGGTTGGGGAATGTAATACGGCGGAGCCGGGTTGAAAATAAAAGTTAAACATTATATTTCTCGTGAATTTCGTGTGTTTAAAATTTTGCTCATATATGTCTTGGCGTAGCGGGGAAATATCCGTGGCGGTCAGTGTTCATTCGAAAATTTATATAGCCCTCTTTCAAGCAAAAACTTTCCGTGGCGGTCAGTGTTCATTCGATAATTTATATAGCCATCTTTCAAGCAAAAACTACTCAGAGGCGCTCCTAACTCCAGCGCGCCGAAAAAGATCAGTTTTAAGTTTTTTAAGGAAGAATCCTGGTAGATTTTCAGAGTGTAGGCGTAGCTCAAAATGAAGGCCATTCCAGACCACTGGACCAACCACAGAAAAGCTCGATTCTTCAAAGTAGCAGTACGAGCAAAAGGAAATAAGAGGACTCCCTTATCAGCAGAGCGTAGCGGACGACGTCCTTTGATACCAATGTCAGGCAGCATAGCTCTCGGAGGTAAATTGGGGCGAGGGCCGCGAGGCCCTGACAACATCGCCATACCAATGCAACTACCTGAACTCAATACGCTGGCAAATCGGGAGCCAGTGAAGAACCTCCAACATGTATTTATTTATTGCCAAAGAAACAAAAAGAACATGTGTACAAGTAGTAGATACACAGAAATGGTCTCTGAGCAACAGGAAGCCCGGGAAAAGCTAAGAGCTTATATCAACCTGGCTCCTAAATTACAGTCAACGATCCATGTCACACAGTTGTAAGCAAAAATGTTCTGTTGAGACCATAGGAATGTTAGCACTGGCCAATATTGTACAGCAAAATAGGAACATAATCAGTACAAAATAATTTTTTTTAAATTGAAACACGGGTGCAATACCTAGCCTAGTAAAAAGGAGATATGAAAACGGAATTAAGAAAACAAGACCCGAAACTAAAAAGAAATGGGAAAAGAAAGGAAATTTATAGCAAAAATTATAGTTTTCGCAATCCCCACCGTGGCCCCATGGTGGTAGAGTTTCGCCAACCACTACACCAGGTGACTCTGATGGTCCTCTGTCTAGGTACAAAGTTTCAGAGGAATTGCCAAAAAAGTGAAATTTTGGGGGTTTCGCCCACACCCTGGCCCCCATGGTGGTAGAGAATCGCCAACCTCTCGTTGGGGTGTCTCATGCCGAGACCTACACAGTAGTTAAGGTTTGGAGTGAAAAGCTAAAAAAAACTGTGGAAATGCATCCCGGTCAAACAGACAGACAGACAGACACACAGACACACAGACAGACACACAGACAGACAGACAAACATAATCTTCTTTTTATTTATATTGATAGACTATCGTTTGCTGCGACATTTTTATTTTGCGCATCCTTGTCATTATAAACTGCTACGGCTAGATGCTCCTATTCAGACGCATGCAGTTACATGCCCAGCATAATTATGTAATTTCAGATGCGACTAGACAAGAGGGTCTTTCTGACTTACTTATTCGCACATTCTTACTAAAACTGTTGGCAAATTCTTTTACAATCAAATATTTTTCTTATATCTTCTCGTGGAGCATCTCCCAATAATGGTGCCTAATTTACACCCTCCCCTCGCCTCTTGAAACCAAGATTTCGTGAGACAACCAACCACCGTCTGGCGACAATCGCCAAATCACGCTACGTCGAACAGTGAAAGGTTTGGGTATCGATGTCGTTGCTATCATCAACATCATCATCATAATCATCATCGTCAACATCATCATCATCATCTTCATCATCGTCATCATCTTCATCTTCAGTATCATCGTCAAAATGATATAAGTATAATCAGTATCGTAATCAGCGTCTTCATCGCCATAATCATCTATTCGTGTAGGCTATATAGTATATATTTATAGTGAAAGGTTAATATTAGGACTAACAACACTTACAACTAGTCCTAAACAAATAACTATTAACCCTCAGTCTACCAAGCTTTTTTTGTTATCATGATCATCATCATTATCGTCCTCATCAGCAGCTCCATCATCATCCCCTTTATGAGCTTAATATTCCCCATCACCGTAATATTTATTTTCATCATCATCTTCATCTTCAGTATCGTCGACAAAATAAAAAAAAGGTAAGTTTAGTTTTGCAGCTTCTGACTTTTCTGGTTATGAAATGATGACTTATGTCTTAACAGCTACATACATGCATACATACATGCATACATATATGCATACATGCATGCATGCATATAAATATACTTACATACATAATTACATATATTTTATTATGCATGCATGCATGCCTTCGTACATACATTTATATGTATATATATTTACAAACATACATGCATACATACATACATATATACATACATACATGTGTATACACATACATACATATATACATACATACATACATACATACATACATACATACATACATACATACATACATACATACATACATACATACAAACATAATCTAATATTCTGTTCATGCATAAGTACGTGCACGTTTGTGGAATCAAAGGGTCCCCAGGTAAAAATTGTATAATTTCGAGGTCGATGCATCTATTTTAAAACCTAAATAAATCATTTTGTGCAGAAATGAATGCTCTATCCATCGGTGTATTGCAAGTAATGATATCTCAAACCAATCCCAAAATCCAGGGGTGTCAACCACCCCCTTGGTTGTCCATGGTACAAAAAAGCTTGGTATACCCTGAGGGTTAATAGTTATTTGTTTAGGACTAGTTGTAAGTGTTGTTAGTCTTAATATTTTAACCTTTCACTATGAATATATACACGAATAGACATACATTGCACGCCATAAATCATAGTCGGATACTTTTGAAAAATTGTTTCTATTCGTTGTATCATATCAAGACAATGTACATTGTGTCCGGATAAAACGTAGCCCCCACAAAAGTCGTCGTTATCGTCATCTTTACCATCGGCATCATCATCAGTATCCTTTTCATCTCCTCAATCATCCATCATCAGCAACAGCATCATCATTGTCCGCTCTTCCATCATCATCATTATCATCATCACCATCATCATCGTCGTCGTCATCATCATCGTCATCATCATCACCACCACATAGTCATCATCACCATCATCATCATCATCATCATCATCATCATCATCATCATCATCATCATCATCATCATCATCATCATCATCATCATCATCACCATAGTCGTCATAATCACAATCATCATTATCATCATCTTCATCATCGTCGTCGTCTTCGTCGTCTTCGTCGTCTTCATCATAATCATCATCGTTATCATCATTATCATCATCATCACCATCATCATGATTGTCGTCATCGTTGTCAAAATTATCACCATAAGAGCCGTCGTCGTCGTTATCGTCATTCTCACCATCATAATTTTCGTCACCACCATCAAAAGAACATCATCGGCATCATCATCAGTATCATCATCATGTCCTCAATCATCCATCAACATCATCATTATTGTCACCTCCACCACATCTACCACCACCACAACCTCCACCAACACCTCCACCAACACCAACACCACCTCCACCACCACCACCACCACCACCACCACCACCACCACCACCACCACCACCACCACCACCACCACCACCACCACCACCACCACCAGCAACAACAACAACAATAACTGCAACAACAATACCATCATCGTCATCATCAACATCATCATAATCGTCGACATCATCATCATTTTGTAGCTACAATGATCGTCATCATTGCGTTCTGACGGTATTTAGGATGGTGGTGAGGACTGTGTAAGGCATTGCCAAAGTATTAATGTGGTCATATCAAAGTGAAGGGTCCTAGTATCTTTTAAACAGACTAGAAATAATTAGTTGGGTAAAAGCAGAGTGAAGACACGAAATTGGAAAGAGGGGTATTTGAGCGAATCACGCTTTTCTGGAAGAAATTGAAGGTGGTGGAAGGAAAGCAGGGAATAATCAAATTATTTCGGGAGGCAACCTGTATCACTGACTGTTGTGTCAATAATTTAAAAGAACCCGTCAAAGACAAAACACTGTGAAAGCATCTCATATAACATATAGAACACACAATTTATTACGTGGTTGAAATACAAATACATGGAAACTAACTAGACCTACTTCAATGTATCTCAGGTAGTATTTCAAATACTTTGTTTCCAAATGAACAGCTTTAAAAAAGTTAAGATAGAAAGGCAATTAGTCACTAAACCTATAGCAGCATTTGCAGCTTTGATTGTAATCGTTTGCTATTGAACTACATTATTTTACAACCCTTAAACTACATTATTTTACAACCCTTATTATGAGCCCACTATTATTTAATTCATTTATTTATTCATTCATTCATTCAAGAATTTATATAGCGCTTCTTCAACGGGACTGCTCAGAAGCGCTCCCGACTTCAGCACGACAAAACGGAAAGTTTTGAGTTTAATAAAAAAGTGTTTCAGTAAGAACCCCAGGAAGCAGACGTAGCCCTGTGTGAGCCCATTGCAGACAACTGGGCCGATTACATGTGTCGTTGAGGTGACTGGTTTATTTGGGTGCAGGGTCGTAGCATCTGACCACCGTTGATAATTAATGAGGCTTGTACGGTTTCGTTTGACCCCCGCTGCCTGGATATTGTTTATCCGATTGACCTGTAGCCCCAGAGGGAGATCTGGACTGTAACTATGCAACCCCTCATGCTTCAGCAGAGATGTGCGTGTGTGTGTGTGTGTGAACGCGCGCGTGCAGGATGTACGTGTGTAATGACGTAGAGACAGAGGCGCAGTGCTTAATCTTGTACCATACTGTGTGGGAGGGAATCAAGGAAGTTTGGGAGATACAAACGAAAGTCCGGTGGACTTTAACCCAGGCGCGTAGCGCAGGGCAGGAGAGGGTTTGAGACATGCATACATACATACATACATACATACATACATACATACATACATACATACATACATACATACATACATACATACATGCATACATGCATACATGCATACATGCATACATGCATACATGCATACATGCATACATACATACATACATGCATACATGCATACATGCATACATGCATACATGCATACATTCATACATGCATACATGCATACATACATACATTCATACATAGATACACACATCAATATATATTTATACATCATGATGTACAAACAATTGTCAAACATGTGTGTAATCGTGTATGAATGTATGTAAGTTCGTATGTATGTTTGTATACTTGTACGTATACTTGCATGTGTTGCATATTTTTATGTATGCGTGTCTGGATATATTTAAGTGTTCAGTATGCATGTATGCATGCGTGTAGTTTTGCTTTTATTCATGGGCGGAGTTTATCAGGGGCTAGCCTCCAAGAAGACCAATAGTCATTTTTTGACCGTGTAAATGGTATCGTTTTTCGGTCTTAGCCCTCCAAAAAAGGTCATCAACTTTTTCGACCGGGAAATACATAGTCATTTTTGTGAGATTTTAACTTGACGACTAAAAAAAGAAAGGTCATCAACTTTTCGAGCCGACAAGAGAAAATATTTTCGGCGCCGCTCGTTCTCGACCAGCTTTTCAGTCCCTCAAAACGGAAACCAAACACCGCCCCTACTTTTATGTGCATACGTTGGTGATATATGAATGTATGCATGTATGTTTGTATGTATGTTTGACAATGCTTGTGTGTATGTTTGTGTGTATGTGTGGATGTATGTATAATATACACACATGCAGGGCCGTTTTAAGGAATTTTGGGGCCCTAGGCACAAACACTAATTCTAATTCTATAGGTCTAATTCTAAGCGTATAATTTTATAACCATATGAGTCTCATCTAGTCCCCCTCTTTTTGAGGGAAATCAAGGTTTCTGGAGGACGGATAACTTGATAAGGAGTATTTGCCGGTCGGTCACTGAGACGCGTGGCGCCGAGTGGGGAGGGGCAAGGGGAGGGAATGTACCCCTCCCCACCATTTTGAATTTTTACATTGCAATGGCAAATTTTAGGCAGACATTTTATCAAAATTCCTCGACTACTGCAGTGCTGACCTGAATAGTCTAAGACTTCAATAAATATTCTTACAACCACAATTATTTCTTTATCAGTTTCCACAATGTAATGGTAGCATATTGTAAGCTCAGCTGCAGTCTTAACAAAATTACTGTATTATTTCAATGCTAATAAAAAGAGTGGTTGAAAATTTTCATTAGTATAATATTATTATTATTACCATAATAATTTCTTTGCGTATCAAGTTTTGCAGCTCAGTTCTGCCTCCTCTGGACCACTACCATTGTAGTACGGTATAATGAATAACTGCAGACAAGTGTATAGTCCAAGCCCGACTTCCTTGAACTAGAATTATTTTATTCTCGTTGCTCAAAAAGGTCCATAGCATTGCTGACCAGGACACAGTTAGGCCTATCAAAATTGTTACAAATGTTACACAAACCAAGGAAGAACTACCAAAATCGGGAAGCCATGTAGAAGAGTAGTAGACTATAAGGATCAATGCTATTTTTCTAAGTGTTAGTTGTAAAAAATAGTCTTTGTAAAAATATTAACAGTAAACTATTCTCATTGTAATGTGATAGTGTCATATACTATATTAGTAGATTTTATCATTATAATCACATGATAGTAAAAAAATATCACGGTAGCCTATATTATTTGAGCTCAGGTATTACAATAATGCAAACAGCAACTATAAATTATTATTGTTTGATCAATTGTTAGGGAAGTCACTTCTAGGTGGAGCTCCCCCAGGAAGATGCCTAGATCAAACACTGAACGTAACACGATTTCGGCCTCAATCTTTCAGTCTCAGAATATAGAGTTTTGCATTCATGCCTTCTATGTGCATGTGTGTAATTTTTTTCCATAATAGGCTATAGGCTAGTATGCTGCTGACACGTAGAGCTAGCACAGCAAGCTTTGTGGTACGCAGTGTAAAATAAATGTAAGTTTAACATACGTCAAACTTCGTAAAACATGTTGCTAATCTGTTATGCGATATAGTATGTTTGGGTCGCCGCGGGGGCAGGGGCGTGTTTAACATAGGTCCATTCGGTGCGGTGCACCGAATGCCCTTGAGCAGAGAGCTTTGTTGCTATATAATTGGCCAAATGTCTTATGCTAGTGCAGCGAGTCTGTGTTACTTAGGCCCAAACCTTTTGTAAAATCAGTAAGTGTAAGGAAACATTAATTAAAAGTGTAGCTACCATAAAAACCCTATAGGATGATATAAATTTCTTTGTGATTATAATTATACTTATTACACGTGGCCGTAGCTTTTGAAAAACAAACGGCCGCTCGAGCGACACTGTGCCCCTGCGGCAACACTTTGCACCGACACTCGAAGTACCTTAAACACGGCCCTGCGCGGGGGCCCCCCTGTTGCGTGGGGCCCTAGGCATGTGCCTCGCGTGCCTAGGCGTTAAAACGGCTCTGCATACATGCATATACATGTATGCATGTATGTCTGTATGTGTGTTTGACAATGCTTGTGTGTATGTTTGTGTGTATGTATGCATGTATGTATAATATACATGCATGCATACATATGTATGTATGTACCTATATACATTGTATATAGGTACATACATACATAGCACTCCCTTGACGAATTGTCATTGGATATGTGAAAACGTCCTAGAACCCAAATCTTGTAATGCAAAGTTGCCGAAATCCGGCTGTAGGCTACATTGGCTAAAAAGGCTCATAGTGATACGTAAGTTTTTTTACGTTAGGTTACCCCAATAGAAATAAGTATATTGAAATTCAAAATAACTTTTTAAAAAAAATAGCTACATCAAATCATGTAGAACAAACTTATAAACAAATTCACGAAATGCTAACTTTTAGTAACTTATAGCACAAAAAGTTGCACAGCAGTTTATGTGCTTGGGTCCGAATGGATTCCACTTGGTAGGATGAGGGTCAAGTGTAGAGACAAGGATAATATATGTTAAGCCTTTTCATTATTCCTAATGATTTAGCAACCCTATTTTTGACTATTGTGAGAATGCCAATTATCGAGATGGTCATTCAAGATGCCCGAATATTTAATCTGAAATACAAGTCTAATGGGGATATTAGGCCTAATTTTGTAGCGCTACCCTTTTTTCTATAGGAACATTTATCCTGGGATTTTTTGTCCGGTGACATGGGGCAAATGTCCATGGACAAAATGTCCCGGAAAAAAGTCCCCGGACAAAATGTCCAAAAGTGTCCCTGTACAAAAAGTCTCCGGATAAAATATCCCCGGAAAAAATGTCCCGGATAAAATGTCACCGGACAAAAAGTCCCAGGATAAATGTTCCTAGAAACAAGGGTAGCACTACCTAGAACCCAGCGCATGGGGTGCCTATCAGCATGTAGCCGACACTGACAAGAAGAGTCCTTCTGGCAGAGAACTGGCTTTTCCAAATGTATGTGAATGCTTTATTGATTTTCAATAGAATAGAATATTCTTTATTAACCAACCAATTGCAAGCTGCAGTTTGGTTCACAAGATTTTGATCTACTACGCTTCTTTTCAGTTGCCTACAAAATTATGTTTGCTTGGTTGTACTAAAGTGGTTAATTTTTTTTGTAAAATAATAGTGTCATACAATTATTTGATAGTGAATAATAATAATAATATCATAACCATGATTACTTTAGTAAATAACATCATGGTATATTATAACAATTCATGTTAAACAGTAATTAAAATTTATTATCATTTTGTCAAAATTTTCTGGGGAAAAAGTTATTTCTTTTGGAAAAATTGTGCCCTCCATGGAGATGTCTATTTTGAAAAATAACTGGATATATGGACTTGTTATCTGATATTATTTCACAATGAGTCTACACTCTGCAACATCAGTAGAACATTAAGTCGGTCTTCTGTCATTGTGTTCCGGATAGTAGTTATTAGTTAACGTTTGCTGTACTTTCGAGAAAACTCTTTCGGCTCTAGCACTACAAACTGGAAGTGTTGCAAATTTATTCAACATGGTATGTACTGCACTGTTGGAAGAGCATCAGCAGGACATGAATTCAAAGCTTTAATTGCTGAAGAAGTATATGCAGATGTGGTGCCAAAACCTTCTATCATACGACACATTGAGTAATGAGAGGGGGCCAAGTTCTGTTAAAATTTCAATTGTGCGTCATGGCCGGATTGCCCCCCCCGGATTCGCCCCTGATTAATAGTTAATTTTAGAACTAGTTGTAAGTGTTGTTAGTCTTAATATTTTAACATTTTACTATGAATATATACACGAATAGACATACATTGCATGCCATATATCATAGTCGGATACTGTTGAAAGATTGTTTCTTTTCGTTGTATCATATTAAGACAATGTAATTGTGTGAGAGGCTTAGATCTTAATTACATTTACATGTATATATTAATTCTCCTGATATATGACTGACCCCTGCAAAAAAATCATGTGGGCGCCCATGGATGGGACACAAGTCTCATGGAGTTTTGGAATGGGGCCATGACCGATTGGCTCCCCTGGATCCGCCTCTGATAGCAACGTAGGTACAGCAATGACTTAAGTTAGTTTTAAATGCTATGGAAAAAATGCAACCGTTGTTGCCCACTAAGTAAGGTATAAGGTAAGGTATAGTAAGGTATTAACCCTCGGGCTACCAAGTGGTGGTTGCCACCCCAAGGTTTTTCACAAATTCAAACTTGTTCCGTTTGAAATAAAATTTTGACGTGTTAGGTAGCTGTAGAGGGTTCATTGGCACACATAGGCCTATAAGTATGTCTATGATCACGTAGAAAGTCTGGGTGCGGAATTAATCTAGACCTATTCGTAGGCCATAGGGGCCTACGAATAGATTAATATGCAAAAGTGCCTAGGGCCTACAATGACCATAAGACGGCCCTGACTGTAACAGACTGTCAGAGTGTCTGTCTGTCTGAGTGTCTACAGACTGTCTGTCTGTCTGTCCTTGGACAGACGAAAAATAGACTTCCCAATTTTTAAACCATTAAGAAAACATTTTAAATTTTTGTCGTGTTCATCCTAAAATTAATTTAGAAACGTGAATTGTTGGCTAGTTATGCGTTTACAAGTCTACATGACTATCTGCGCAGCATCACAGAAGACTTCGCTAATCACAGGTCCGTGTGGGCCAATTATCGGATGCGTTTGATGTCTGCTCCAATGAACAAACATGAATTAAGCATGCACCCTGGAGGTTGAAATCCAGCCTCTTCTCTGCTCAATTCGGGTTGCGCCTAACGACGAAGGCCACGTCAAGACTAGTGATGAAGGCGAGAACTTACGAAGGTTTGGATCTTTCAACTGATCCCTTTGTGCTACTGAGGAAGATAGAATAGCAGCTGTTGGTATTAGGTGTAAGGTACTCCTGCTGCGAAGGTGATTAGGCCTAGATTTCAATGCAAAGGAATCACGATATAAAACGGTTCCTCTCAAAGCAAGACACGCAGAAGTGTCGATCCTAAATGTGGTTGCTAGTAGCTATAGATCCACCAGTCTGAGAGACTTCGTTTCGTGTGAGAAGGCGAATTATTTATTTCGACTACGTGCAGGTTGCAACAGGAAATATCTCGGTGAGTTACCATCATTTTAAGTATTCCAATTTTCTACTTCTCAAAAAGCGCCAACAGGTCTAAATTTTTTCACAGAGAGACTATGCATTGCGCTTGTGCATAAATTGGATCCTACGACTTCTTTTTATTGGCATTGTAGAAATCTGAAGATTACGATTGGAAAATTTTGAATTTTCGTCGATATTATATTGTTCCTTTTTCATGCAAATGTGCATTTTTCAATTCAAACAATTTTTACGTGGTGATTTCCTACGTTTTAATAAGTGGGTCCACAGAATGAGATTATTAAGGTTCAAATGCGACGCCACTAGCTCTCTTTGGCAGTCACTGCGGTGCTAAGGACCTCGTTAAAGGAACCCATCTGGCACTATAATTATTTATTGTGGCTTAGTTATATTGCCATGACTATGACACTTAAAAAGCTTCCTTGCATGGGCTTCTACAATGCCTCTGGAAAAGCTAAAAAGATTTTTGCTAATTTTTGGCAGCGGTTTCATTCACCAACAAGTAAAAAATTAAATTAGGCTTTTATCGGTAACCAAATGCTACAAGGCTCTTAACAAAAAGCCTGCGTTTGACTAAGCTGATGTTTCTGGATTTGAAGTCAGTCTGAAGTCGAATGTAAGGCCTATATTTTAATTTCACATTGCATGCTATCGCTAGCCAGCATAAACTTAGCTAAAACGAGTGCACTAACCGTTTACTGTCAGTGGCATAAGGCTTGGCGTGGGAGAGGACCAGTGGCGTAGCCAGGAATTTATGATGACAGGGTTTAGGGATTTTAGGGTCTAGCTGGATGCCATTTCTGACAACTCAACAGTATTACAGTAACTAAAAATGGGATGAAGTAACAAAGGCAATAAAGTAAGAAAAACAATTGTTACTACAAGCAATTGTTTTGTTTTTCTTATTTATGTGGATAAATAACCATAATAAACATTTTACCAAGGCCAATGGAGAGGTTTTAACCCCCGAAACCCCCTTGTCTAGGCCACTGGAGAGGACACTGTAACCGGGCAGCTGTTTAGTTTTTTAATTGCTAGATTTTATTGCTGTAATATTAGGGTGTTGAGTCTCCATGAACAATCTGATAATACTCATTCTGTTCTGTGTATTTCCTTACAGGGCCAGTGTCTTGTGCCATCACAAAGCCGAATCGGTGTCAAGACACCTGCATGATCGAATACAGGTTAGTTCTTGTCTGGCTTGATTCAATCACCAGGAATACATAAAATGCAACCGGTTATGATGTCTGTCTGTCTGTCTGTCTGTCTGTCTATGTATCTATCTGTCTGTCTGTCTGTATGTCTGTCTGTTGTCTGTCTGTCTGTCTGTCTGTCTGTCTGTCTATCTATCTATCTATCTATCTATCTATCTATCTATCTATCTATCTATCTATCTATCTATCTATCTATCTATCTATCTATCTATCTATCCAGAGAAATCGAGTCATTGATGGATTCCTTGTGAGAACATTATCTCACCATGAATGCGTGAATAGATGGCGCAGCTCTGATTCTGCCCTCTGCTTATTGAATGATGATCTTGCCTGTATGTTCTGTTCGTTTTTGGAATGCGATACTATACTGTATTAATTAAACTATGTTTCTGCACTATATGTAGTTGACCTAATAATGACCTATGGGATTTCTGGTTGTGTTCTTCTGCTGTCATCAGTTGACCTGTGATATGCCTTACATAGTTATTATAGCAGTGCTCTGACTCTGCTTTATGTTTATTGTGTGATGATTATGCCTGTATATTCTTTGTGTTTCTCTTTTTGTGCGTTACTAAACTGTATTAGTTAAACTGTTATGACTCTTTCGAGCCTCTGCGCTACATTTAGTTGACCTATGGGATTTCTAGTTGTGTTCTTCTGCTGCTATCAGTTGACCTATGCTATGCTTTACATATATATTCTATTCATCTATACTATATGCTTCTGTGCTATTAAGCCCTGACCTAATTCTGTATGGAGTATCAATATTAGGACCTCTCTTATTCCTAATATACATAAATGACCTGCCTAATTCATCAACCGTACTCCGATGTATCTTATTTGCAGATGACACTAACGCATTTTAAAATCTATTTCTTCCTATGGCCAGCTTATTTCTTTATAAATGAGGAGCTAGCCCAGGCTAGTGACTGGTTCAAAGCAAACAAACTCTCTTCTTAACCTTAATAAAACTAACTTGTATCATCTTCAGAACTAATTTTAAAAAACTCATTCCAACTACTGATAAAAGATTATCGATCGATTGTAAGCTGATACCCCAGGTTTAGTCTTTACACATTTCTTGACCCCATGTCATTGGGCAACTTTTGGTTGCTATTACTTTTCGGAATTCTGATATTCGGTTTTTTCACTCCACCTTAATACATACATACATACATGCATACATGCATTCATATATATAAATATATATATATATACACTCATATACATATCTCTGTCTATGAATCTATCTATTCTATCCATCCATCCATCCATCCATCCATCCATCCATCCATCCATCCATCCATCCATCCATCTGTCTCTATCTGTGTTTATGTATCTTTCTCTCTGTCCGTCTGTCCACATGTCTGCCTGTCTATCGCTGTCTCCCTCCTTCCCTCCCCTCCCCACCCCTCTCTGTATGTCTGTCTGTTTGTCTGTTTGTCTGCCTGTCTGTTAGTGGTAGTAATGCTATTACCTGTACTACGACTGTGCATTAATTAAATACTGACATTTTAATGGTCACTGATTTACCTTTACTATTAAATTTAACTATCTATTTATCTGTCAGTATATGCATGACTGTTTTTCTGTCTGTTTGTAGTTGATGGCAATAATATGTTGCATTTGTCTGTCTGTCTGTCTGTCTTTCGATCTGTCTGCCTGTCAATCTATCTCTCTGTCTATATCTATGTCTCAGTTTCCTTCTCTTTCCCTCTCTCCCTCCCAGCCTCCCTACCTCAGGGGCGGATACAGAAATTTTCGAAGGGGGGAAATATTTTTGGATTTTGCCGGAAAATTTTTCGTTGATCTTTGGCTAAAAAATCTGTCTGTTTATCCGTCTCTCTGTCTGTCTGTCTGTCTGTCTGCCTGTTTGTCTCTGTCACGGTCTCTCTATCTGATGCAATGACCTGAAAACGACTGCGCACTAAGTTCCTAAATTTAAATGGTCACTGATTTTACTGTCCTATGTAATTGATCGATCTCCCCTCTATCTGCTTGTCTGTCTGCCTGCCTCTATATACATCTCTCTGTCTGTATATCTACCTACCTACCTACCTACTTACCTGCCTGCCTGCCTGCCTGCCTGCCTACCTCCATACCTACCTACCTACCTACCTACCCACCTAAACCTACCTACCTACCCACCTACCTACCTACCTACATACATACCTACCTACATATCTACCTACCTACCTACATACATACCTACCTACCTAGTACCTACATACATACATACATACATACATACATACATACATACATACATACATACATACATACATACATACATACATACATACCGACCTACCTAGTACCTACCTACCTACCTACCTACTTACCTACAGTACCTACCTACCTACATACATACCGACCTACCTAGTACCTACCTACCTACTTACCTACAGTACCTATCTACCTACCTACCTACCAACCCACCTACCCAGCCACCCACCAACCGACCAACCCACTCACCCATCCATCCACTCATCCATCCATCCATCCATCCATCAATTCATTTATCGATCCATCCATCCATCCATCTAGTCAGAGATATCGAGTCATTGATGGATTCCTTGTGAGAACATTATCTCACCATGAATGCGTTATTGAATAGATGGCGCAGCTCTGATTCTGCCCTCTGCTTATTGAATGATGATCTTGCCTGTATGTTCTGTTCGTTTTTGGAATGCGATACTATACTTTGTTAATTAAACTATGATGATCTTATTGAGTTTCTGCCCTTTATTTAGTCGACCTAATAATGACCTATGGGATTTCTGGTTGTGTTCTTCTGCTGTCATCAGTTGATCTATGCTACGCTTTACATGTAGCCTATTCTATTCTGACTATTCACCTATACTATGCTTCTGTGCTATTAAGACCTGACCTAATTCTGTATGTGGGATCCATAGTAGGACCTCTCTTATTCCTAATTTACATTAAGGACCTGCCTAATTCACAAACCTTACTCCGATATATCTTATTTGCAGATTACTCGAATGCATTTTAAGATCTATTTCTTCCTGTGAACAGTTTATTTCTTTTTAAAAAAGGAGCTAGCCCTGACTAGTGACTGTTTCAAAGCTAACAAACTCTCTCTTAACCTTAATAAAACTAACTGTATCATCTTTAAATGCTGCCATTGCAATGTGGAAATTTTAAAAAAATCTGATGAGGCTCTGAAAAAGTACAGGTATTTTGTGAAGATGACACCATAAAATGCTGCCATTGCAATGTGGAAATTCACAAATTTTCTAATGGGTCACTGGAAAAGTACAGCTTTTTTAAAGATGACACCTTAATGCAGCCATAGCAATGTGGAAAGTCAAAAAGTGTCTGATGAGGCTCTGAAAAAGTACAGGTATTTTGTGAAGATGACACCTTAAATTGCTGCCATTGCAGTGTGGAAATTCAAAAAGTTTCTGATGAGACCCTGAAAAAGTAGAGGTATTTTGTGAAGATGACACCTTAAAATACTGCAATTGCAATGTGGAAATTAAAAAAAATTTCTGATGAGACTCTGAAAAAAGTAGAGGTATTTTGTGAAGATGACACCTTAAAATGCTGCCATTAAAATGTGGAAATTTAAAAAAATTCTGATGAAGCTCTGAAAAAGTAAAGGTATTGTGTGTGAAGATGACACCAGAAAATGCTGCCATTGCAATGTGGGAATTCAAAAAGTTTCTGGTGGGGAGGGGCACATCCCCTCCACATACTCCTCCCGGTCTCGGCGCTATGCGCCTCACGAGCGTCCTTCGAACGCTCAATTGGTCCCCCCCAGAAACCTGATTTTCACCCCAGAGGAGGGGAACTAGATTAAACACTGACCAACAAGTAAAAAATTAAATTAGACTTTTATCGGTAACCAAATGCTACAAGGCTCTTATACAAATAGCCTGCGTTTGACTAAGCTGAGGTTTCTGGATTTGAAGTCAGTCTGTGTGTTTGCTTACAGGGCAGTCATACTTGCTGAAATCGAAGCTGGATTGATGAACAAATGATGTTAAATTAAATAGAAGTTATATTGATGAAAAATATTTTCTAGCGAAATAGAAGCGGGATTTATCAAACAAAATCTTACCTAAACAGAAGCTGGATCGATGGAAACAATTCTCGTCAAACTAGAAGTTGGATAGTTGGATTGATTAAAAATAACAACGCTGTTTTCTGTGTGTGGCGGTGAATTAACCGACAAGTACCCAATTTCGTTTTAGACGAGGATTTCCTAAGTGATACGGAGTCTGATCCTTCTTCAGAAGAACGAGATGTCATTCGAAAAAAGGGAAAAAGGAAGAGAAGGGCTTATTTACGATGGTCTAAAGGAGAAACTGACACTATCCGGGATTACTTCAAATCTTGGTTCAATGCAGAGAAAAATCCAGGTATGTGTTTGAGGTTGCTGTATCTTAGTTTTTTGCTAGCTCAAATGCAGTGCTGTCATGTATCTTAGTTTTTTGCTCTTTCTAGTCAGTGCTGTCCATACTGCGACCCTCTACCAAGAATGCTGCTCGTTGCATGGTCACAGCAAACGAAAAAAACCAAGCAAGTCTCAACGGGTAGCTGAGCGCATTGAGCGGCGGTCCAGAGAGACAGAAGCCCGGGTGAAAAGCTCACATAGGAAGGATGGAGTTTGAGCAAGGGTCTGCAACTGGCGTAAGCGCGAAAATATATTTTAGTTTGTAAAACAGTGGCGGCGCAGCAGCATTCCATAATAAAATCCCTTTGCCTTGACCGTTGTTTTGCCGTAGGACAGCCAGAAATTTGGGGGGTGGGGATGGGAGGGGAAATATTTTTCCGAAAACCCAAATTTCACGGGTGGCGTACCGGTGGAGGTCGGAGTGTGGTGGGGTGGGTTTGGTGTGGTGGGGTAGGGTTGTGGCCGGGAGTGGGTCGAATCCTAAATTTCCCGGGCAACGCCGGGTACCCCAGCTAGTTGATAATAATTATAATAATTGTTAGCCCTTGCTTTTGAGTTCACTGTTGCGACCCTCGGCTTAAAAATTATTGCTTCTGCGGCCCGTGAGGCCAAAAAGGTTGGACAGCACTGTTCTAGTGCATCATAGCAACTGGACGATGCTGTATAGCACTGTCGAACGTCGCGTGAATTGCGCTGTGTAGGCTATGAGAAGAGATCATGAAAAAGTGCATCAGTGATTTCTTGCAGGAGTAAGCCTACGATTACTCAGTTCTATGCAGGTGGCGTGTAAAAATCTGAGTTTGATACTTCAAACTAGAATACGTCAAATTGCGCGATGTCTGAAAGCATAAGTAACTCAATATAAATTTAAACTGCCATTGAAGGAGCTGTCAGACACTCCTAGTACAAATGACACCGGACTTCATTTGCAACATATGTAGGCAAATAGGTTTCCACGCGAAACCCAACTATATGAGACGCCACTGATCGTTTGTGGATGATGCTACATACAGCCTCAAGCCATACCAGTATGTGTGTTGAATTGCCGAATATCTGCGACGACAGCCATAGGTGCAATCACGTCCTGAAAGTTGGGGGGGCCAAATGAATCACGTCCTAAAAGTTGGGGGGGACCATAATGATAAAGTCAATGGGACCGCTCAAAAGTTGAGGGGACGCGTCCCGTGGGTCCCATAGGGTGGTTGCGCCTATGACGACAGCAATAGAAATTGTTCACCGCAACAGCGCTTCTGTGCCTTGGGTCGAACCAGTCTGCCGGGTAATAGGCCTGGATGAAGGAAGAGGACGTCGCTAATGATCTAAATGATCTAAACGCGGTGTTGCTTTACTCAAGTCTAATTATTGTTCTGGTAAAGAATTAAAATCAACCACCAACAGAAGCTGCACGGGTTGATGATGAAGTACGCTATTCCTGTCAGAATATTTCTCATGAACACTATGGAATACGGGGTACCCCTCTAAAGTGGTTCACTAGTTATCTATCTAATAGATACCAATATGTTTCTCTCAATAATACCTCTTCATCTTTCTTACCTATAATATGCGGCGTCCCGCAGGGCTCAATTCTCGGCCCCCTCCTATTTCTTTTGTATGTAAATGATATACAATCTGTGACCGACTTGAACTTGATCATGTTTGCAGACGATACGAACATCTTTGCAACTGGTCATTGTCCTATCCTTTTGGCTGCATCATTAAATAGTAAACTGGAGGAAATTTGTCATTGGTTCGCAGCTAACTTACTTTCTCTGAACCTGCAAAAAACTTGCTTTATGGTATTTACTAGAAAAATGTTTTCTGATACTGATGTTAATATTACTATAAACGGAGTTTCTTTGAATCGAGTGCATGAAATCAAATTTCTTGGAGTGGTGTTCTCTGATGACCTTAAATGGAAGAAACATGTAGATATGGTAGTAAACAAGGTATCTAAAATCGTGGGCATACTCTATAGGGTTGGCCATATTCTTGATGCCGATAAATTAAAACTACTATACCACACTTTACTGGAGCCACACTTGACATACTGCTGCTCTGTATGGTCGTCACCGCATAAAACTGGGAATTTAGACCGTATCCTAAGGCTCCAGAAAGCTGCCGTAAGAATTATTACCTGTTCCAGTTACCTTTCTCATTCAAATCCCTTGTTTTATAAGCTGAAAATATTAAAAATTTATAAATTATCCCATTTATCGAAACTTGTGTTCATGTTCAAGTCTGTACACAACTTGTTACCTAATCAATTTTGTAATTATTTTATGACAGTTGATCAAACCCATTCTTACAATACCAGGACCGCGTCCAACTATGTTGTCCCTTATGCACGAACTGCCTCCAGAGCACATAACCTCCAGGTCCTGGGTCCTCGTTTATGGAATTCCCTACCTGATGACCTTAAACGAGAAATTTTTTTACCTGCATTTAAAAGGGAAGTGAAATCAGGCTTTTTACTGAAATAAACTGAATGCTAAACAGGTCTTTCTAAACAATTCATCGCTTAACTTTGTACCGATTATCTTGCTGTTATGCATACCTCAGCACCTTTTCTTTTTAGTTTTGGTTCTTGTTTTCTTAATTTTGCTTTCATATATCCTTTTTTTTACTAGGCTAGGTACTGCACCTGTGTTTCAATTTAATTTTGTTTTATAATTTTGTACTGATTGTGTTGCTATTTTGTTGTATAATATTGGTCAATTCATATGGTCTCAACAGAACTTTTTTGTTTACAGCTGTGTGACATGTATCGTTGACTGAAATGTAAATGTAATTTAGGGGCCAGGTTGATATAAGCTTTTAGCTTTTTCCGGGCTTCCTGTTGCTCAGAGACCGTTTCTGTATCTACTACTTGTACACATGTTCTTTTTGTTTCTTTGGCAATAAATAAATAATAATAAAAATAATAATATGTACTGTGTACAACCATTCATGTCCATCCTTGAGCATAAAATCAATACCTCTGTAATAATTGAAAATTGATTTTGTTCTCCTGTCTGAATTATTTCCTCACTATACCTTTTCCTCAACTGTTCGTGATCTGGGTGTTACTTTAGATAGTTCCCTTTCGTTTAAAGACCATATATCTAATCTTACACGCTCTTCATATTTTCATTTAAGGCGTCTAAGGGCAATTCGATGTTCTGTTTCGCCTTCTGTTTTTACCACTTTGGTCCATGCTTTCATTTGCTCCAGAATTGACTACTGTAATTCTCTTCTAATTGGTCTTCCCAAGGTTCGACTCTCACCTTTGCAGTCGGTCCTTAATGCGGCCGCCCGATTAATTGCACGCCTTCCACGCTACTCTCATAATATTATCTCTACTTTTATGTTTGAGCAGCTCCATTGGCTTCCTCTAACTGCGCGCATTAAGTTCAAAATTCTCATTTTGGTCTCTAAAGCACAACGGGGTCTTGCCCCAAAATATCTAACCAATGGAATTCGCAGGCCAGTTTCAGCCTCCTCGCATCGTCCACGCCGCTCTTTAGACAGATTTGAACTTCTAGTACCTTCTACTAGAACGGCTATGGCTCAGTCCCGTTCCTTTACATCAATTGGTCCTTCTCTTTGGAATACGCTCTCTCCTTCTACTCGATCTCAACTTCTGACAGGAAATCCCTCCTCCTCATTTTCTTTTCTTAAAACCTATTTCTTCTCTCGTGGCCTTGCGCACTGGAAGCGCCTCTGAACGGTTCAACCTAGTAGAGGCGCTTTATAAATGTTTTATACAATACAATACAATACAATACAATTAATCGTAATCGTAATCTCGAGATTTCTACAGCGCCCACAAAAGCCAAGTCGCGGGAACCAGCTTAGTCACAGGCGCTCAATCAAAACAAAATCGATAGGCAGCGGGTCAAGTCCGGAGAGTCAGGCAGGTAGATAGATGGACGGCTAAGGTTGGTGATGTTTAGAGTTGAAATGGGGAGGGATGTGAGGAGAAGAGGAAGAATTAGGGTAGGATTTGTGAAAGAGCAATGTTTTCAGTTTTGAGTGAAAGACCTGTGGAGAGATAGCGAGAGGTGGAGTTAGTCTGTATACCTTTTTAACCTTAGTGTAGAAGCTGGCTATATAGCCTACTTCCTCTGAATCATGAGTAGCCTATACTGATGGCATGCAGAAGAATTTTGTGCTGGGCATTGCCAAATCGGAATAATTCACAATTTTTTGAAAGGAAAATATGTTCATATGTTAGAGATTAGGCAGGCCTACTTGTTAGAATTAGATATGTAATGGCACTATTCCTACTTAAACTACAGTGTCAAGTATACAATGTTTTTCTCATTTTATCAATATTTAAAATGTTTTAGTATACTTTCTATTTCAGGAAAAGTGGTCATTGAGAAATTTAAGGAACTCCATCCACAATACACTCAGCCATGGCAGTCTATTCGCACAAAAATCATCAATGACAAGGCCAATGAAATGCGCCGTGCTGATAGAAGAATGCAGCAAGTTTTGCAATGAGTCAATCGGCTGCCACCACTTTATTGACTTTCGAGTTTTGCAGCTGGACTTTGTCAAGAAGTCTTGTGTTTTCAAATGTGCATGTTAATGTAGCATTTAATTTTTTATAGGAGGATCTTTAACATCAGTCTCGATAGCTATTGGTCTATCATCGTTGCTTTATAACTTAGGGTGCAAGTGACAAATAAAGTCAGCAGAGAAGATGATGTTTAATGATGCCAATTTAAAAAGCTTATCACTTGAAGTCCATTGCACTGCAGGAGACTAAGTCAAATTGATTTAGTTGAAGGTGGACATTAACATTTTTATTTGGCAGCTAAGTCCTTAATGTTGTTATTGGTCATTCGGGTTCTGAAACAGTATGTTGAGCTACAGGTTTTAGGCAATCTATCGCTTTAGCATTATAAATTATTCGCCATCGCATGGGTTTTAGCGTTGGTCGTTAATCGCTTGGATAGGTGAAAAGAATTTTTGCAATATAAATGTCGATTTGGTAAGTTAATTTCTACTTAAATTTAAGTGGAATCGATGAGAAGATTTACCGATGAAACTTTGAACTAGCTGGATGGACAGTTGGACACTAATTCTTTAAATAAAATATGAATTGATAAAAATGTTTCTGCTTAAAATAGTAAAAGCCCTAATACACGCTGTTTTTTCCGTAAATTATTGATGAAAAGGATTTGTGACAAATAAGAAGATGGATTGATGAAAAATAATTATTCTGCACCGGTTGAATGATCTAGGCAAACAGACGGAAAATCAGAAAGACATAATAGGCCCTGTAGAAATGTGGAGAAGACAAACGTACGGCCTTATTGTTTTTCTCCTGTGAATCCTGTGCAATGAAGCTCAGGAAAGGCCTTGCGTTGAGTTTGAAGGCGGTTGGACTGTTATATGTTACTAATACTATTAATGTTTTATAATTTTTAAAACTATTTTCGTTTTAAGCGTTTGAATGTAGCCTATTATATTAAGGTTAATGTTCTTTCCTTATACCTAGCTATCACTATTATAATGTAAACATTTATAACTTGAATAAGAATCTCATGTCAACATTGCAATAATAAGCAACAATATGCTGTATTAGAAATAGAAAGTTATAGATTAAGTATATCATGTTGAATTACAGGACTGACATAGTCATGTTTATAATGGACCTATATGACAGAGAACTGACATTTTCAACTTCTGTTTGTACAATGTATATCTATAATGATTGGTGATTGCATTCAATGAGAGAGATTTAATTATACAAATTTCTTATAAAATCTCACTTCACAAGTACAAATGTTGTTAACTTTTAGCCGATGCTGTATTATAGTTTAAAAACTAAATTAAGATGGCAAGTTGATTAATAGTTCACCCTTTTACATTTACATTTAAATTTCCTTATTTTGTGTGTTTCATAATGACTGGAAATTTTTATTATTGGCCTTAAAGACCATCTTATCACAATACAAAAAACAGAAATTATTTACGAAATTATAATTATCATGCTGTTAAATAACAAAGATTAGTGACATTGAAGACCGTGCACTATTTTGATGCCTTTAATTGGTGCTCATTGTTTTTAACTGCATTGTAGGCCTACTCAATGAATTCGTTGTTTTTAACTGCATTGTATATAATTTTTTACAGTCGTCGGCACCTTGCATGGATGCTACACGACGACGAGAGTCTTTCGAATATTAATAGTAATAAAAAACGCTCATTAACTGAGAACATACTTGTTAATCCAATTTCAGGGCCTTCCATAACGGTGGTGTGTCATAACGGTGGTGTGTAATAGGCGGACACATGGATAGAATAAGATATGTTTGATGTGCGCTTCGATGGTAGGGGCTGGGTGAAGCCATGCGGGGTTCACTTGGTATTTAGGTGGCCGAGAGTCAACTCAAGTATACATCAATGCAACACACAAGGGGTTTGAAGTCGTTTCTATTCCTCTATCACCTACTGTTACCCTAATGGCAATGGCCAACGGGAAGTCACACATGCAGCAGACATGGACGAAAAGAGACTGATAGACGCAAAGACAGAGAAGCACGCAGAAGGACAGACCAAGAGACTTACGCCTAGATAGAGAGAAGCAAGCAGACGGACAGACCGGGAGGCAGGAGGACAGACAGGAAGGCAAGAGGACAGATCAACAGACTTACACCTAGACATGGAGAAGGAAGGGCGACGGTTATACAGATTGGCAGGCGGACAGCCTGACAGCCAGACTTATGAGCAGACAGACAGAGGGACAAACACTCAGACCGACAATTTGGCAGGCGGATAAACCAACAGACAAACCTGCAGACAGCCCGACACACCCTTACGCAAAATTTCTTGAACGCATAGACTGCAGAGACAAGAGCAAACATGCAGATGATAAAACGGCCATAAACAGCGAAGGGCAGAGAGAGAGAGAGAGAGAGAGAGAGAGAGAGAGAGAGAGAGAGAGAGAGAGAGAGAGAGAGAGAGAGAGAGAGAGAGAAAGGGAAGGGCAGATATAGAGACGAACATTCGTCCTTAAAAGTAAACTCGTGCCGTTCAACAGTTCAATGAAGTTGAAGAAGGCTTCCAATGACAGTATTTGTGTTTGAAATCACTATTAAGTCTACACGAAGTGAAGAGTTTGACGTGAGTCCAGTATTGGAATAATAAGCGCCTTTATATCGCGAGAAGGACGACGCATCTTGTAGCCCTAATGGTTATCTCCTGCCATTCTTCTGCAAATAATTATTACTTCACGGCCAGACATCCAAATGTCTAGCCTACTTGACAGGCTGACAGACCAACATATTAACGATCAGACATAGACAGGGGCAGGCACACAGACAGACAAGCGGACATACGAACAGAACAAACAGACAGCGACACAGACACACAGAAGGACAGATGGACTGACAAATGGACATACGAACAGACAGACAGCGGGACAGACACACAGAAGGACATATGGACTGACAAACGGACATACGAACAGACAGACAGCGGGACAGACACACAGAAGGACATATGGACTGACAAACGGACATACGAACAGACAGACAGCGACACAGACACACAGAAGAACAGATGGACTGACAAACGGACATACGAACAGACAGACAGCGGGACAGACACACAGAAGGACATATGGACTGACAAACGGACATACGAACAGACAGATAGCGACACAGACACACAGAAGGACAGGTAGACTGACAAACGGACATACGAACAGACAGACAGCGGGACAGACACACAGAAGGACAGATGGACTGACAAACGGACATACGAACAGACAGACAGCGACACAGACACACAGAAGGACAGATGACTGAAAAACGGACATACGAATAGACAGACAGCGACACAGACACACAGAAGGACAGATGGACTGACAAACGGACATACGAACAAACAGACAGCGAAACAGACACAAAGAAGGACAGATGGACTGACAAACGGACATACGAATAGACAGACAGCGGGACAGACACACAGAAGGACAGATGGACTGACAAACGGACATACCAACAGACAGACAGCGGGACAGACACACAGAAGGACATATGGACTGACAAACGGACATACGAACAGACAGATAGCGACACAGACACACAGAAGGACAGATGGACTGACAAACGGACATACGAACAGACAGACAGCGTGACAGACACACAGAAGGACAGATGGACTGACAAACGGACATACGAACAGACAGACAGCGACACAGACACGCAGAAGGACAGATGGACTGACAAACGGACATACGAACAGACAGACAGCGGGACAGACACGCAGAAGGACAGATGGACTGACAAACGGACATACGAACAGACAGACAGCGGGACAGACACACAGAAGGACAGATGGACTGACAAACGGACATACGAACAGACAGACAGCGGGACAGACACACAGAAGGACAGATGGACTGACAAGCGGACATACGAACAGAACAAACATACAGCGACACAGACACACAGAAGGACATATGGACTGACAAACGGACATACGAACAGACAGATAGCGACACAGACACACAGAAGGACAGATAGACTGACAAACGGACATACGAATAGACAGACAGCGGGACAGACACACAGAAGGACAGATGGACTGACAAACGGACATACGAACAGACAGACAGCGACACAGACACACAGAAGGACAGATGGACTGACAAACGGACATACGAACAGACAGACAGCGGGACAGACACACAGAAGGACAGATGGACTGACAAACGGACATACGAACAGACAGACAGCGTGACAGACACACAGAAGGACAGATGGACTGACAAACGGACATACGAACAGACAGACAGCGACACAGACACGCAGAAGGACAGATGGTCTGACAAACGGACATACGAACAGACAGACAGCGGGACAGACACGCAGAAGGACAGATGGACTGACAAACGGACATACGAACAGACAGACAGCGGGACAGACACACAGAAGGACATATGGACTGACAAACGGACATACGAACAGACAGACAGCGGGACAGACACACAGAAGGGCAGATGGACTGACAAACGGACATACGAACAGACAGACAGCGGGACAGACACGCAGAAGGACAGATGGACTGACAAACGGACATACGAACAGACAGACAGCGGGACAGACACACAGAAGGACAGATGGACTGACAAACGGACATACGAACAGACAGACAGCGGGACAGACACACAGAAGAACAGATGGACTGACAAGCGGACATACGAACAGAACAAACAGACAGCGACACAGACACACAGAAGGACAGATGGACTGACAAACGGACATACGAAGAGACAGACAGCAGGACAGACACACAGAAGGACAGATGGACTGACAAACGGACATACGAACAGACAGACAGCGACACAGACACACAGAAGGACAGATGGACCGACAAACGGACATATGAACAGACAGACAGCGGGACAGACACACAGAAGGACAGATGGACTGACAAGCGGACATACGAACAGACAGACAGCGACACAGACACACAGAAGGACAGGTAGACTGACAAACGGACATACGAACAGACAGACAGCGGGACAGACACACAGAAGGACAGATGGACTGACAAACGGACATACGAAGAGACAGACAGCGGGACAGACACACAGAAGGACAGATGGACTGACAAACGGACATACGAACAGACAGACAGCGGGACAGACACACAGAAGGACAGATGGACTGACAAACGGACATACAAACAGACAGACAGCGACACAGACACACAGAAGGACAGATGGACCGACAAACGGACATATGAACAGACAGACAGCGGGACAGACACACAGAAGGACATATGGACTGACAAGCGGACATACGAACAGACAGATAGCGACACAGACACACAGAAGGACATATGGACTGACAAACGGACATACGAACAGACAGACAGCGGGACAGACACACAGAAGGACAGATGGACTGACAAACGGACATACGAACAGACAGACAGCGACACAGACACACAGAAGGACAGATGGACTGACAAACGGACATACGCACAGACAGACAGGGGGACAGATACGCAGAAGGACAGGTAGACAGACGCATTGACCAACGGACATACACACAGACAAACAGCGGGACAGAAACACAGATGGATGGTTAGTCAGTCAGTCTGTTGAACGGGCACACGTACAGGCATAAATAGACGAACACACGCAGACGGACAGTTAGCAGCAGGACAGCCCAACAGACATGAAGCCTGACGGACGTAGTTTATAATGGATACAATGTTATGTAGAATTACAATCGCGATTAGGGCGACACTGGTGAGTGCTTAAGCGTTACGTTAGCGTATAACGGCTAATATGTCGCCCTTGTGTGGGAGAAAGTATAAGAAGAGGAGTCAATAGGTATGAAAGCGAAAGCGATTATTATGTTCGACGCTCGTGAGGACTTTAGATTTCTAATCTACTCTCATCAAATAGTTATATTTGCTGTTAAGATATATTTTTTGGAGTAAACCTGGATATTAGTAGATTAGTATATTACAAGACATGTTGCAAAATTTCAAAGCAATATGATTCGTATATTTAGAAAAAATCGCGTTTTACTAAAATCAATGAGAATGAGCACTTTATCGTTATGAAAAAATGGGAGGACTTTAAAATAGGATAATGATAATTATTATTATTATTATTATTATTATTATTATTATTATTGCTGCTCAGGGGTTATTTTAACGCGCATCTAGACACAAAGTGTGTAGTTGGAAAACCAATTTGTGCAGTTGAAAATCAGGTTTTGTGCAGTTACTTTTTTACATACAATCGCATAAACAATATAAGCAGCTAATATATTTTAATTAAACTATTATTGCAACAAACAAGATTATAAGACATTTTTGCCGTGAATTTAACTTTAAATTTCTACCGACAACTCTATTGACATAAAATACAAGAAAACAAGTCTATAGGCCTAGATAAAGACATGGCATATTCAAACAAGCTGTCTGATGCAAGTCAAATAACGCTTAGCGAAACGAAATCAAATGCAAGATTCACAGTTTGTAACAAAATAATTAGTTAAAAACGAAAGCCAGGCGGAGCACAGGGCTTCTCTGCTGTTGTGTTTACAACTTCAACCATTTTAAACAATAGACATGAATTAAAGCATATAAACATGAAGGATCGCAAATAATCCTAGACCGTATCAAAATTTCCCCAATTCAGCTATTCCTCGCATAACGAGCCTTGGCGGGTCACGTACACTTACTTTAGAGATCAAAATGCTTTTGGTTTTGCAACATCAGAGGTGATATCTTGACTAAAAGAGTAATCGCATTCTGCCTGTTCGCTTGCAGAAAGTGTAAATATTCCCTTAAACCAACGTTGTTTTGATGCTTTTGGCGTGTCCCTCATTCTACGGACTCGCTTTTGCAGCCACAGAAGCACGGACGCCCTAGGATCCCATTCTATCAATGGCGGCATGTTGTGATAAATGTACAAGTATTCATTTTCGGAGTTGACCGACATACTGCTTCTGCCGGTAGATTTTAAAGCGGAGCTTGTGCTGATAAGACGTTCAACGTCTGCGCTGTGAGGTTTAGCAGCCAGAAGACGGGCCAAGACCGTTGTCACACTTCTGTATGAGTCAGATGATGCAAGAAAGCGAACTTTTTGTGCCAGTGTCATCTGTCTAAGAGCTTCAATATTGTCCATTTCAAGCAACTCCCAAAACTCAAGAGATAGCTCGGACAAAGCGAGATCAGGACAGAGCATGCTGTGAACTCCTTCCAAATTTGCTGAAGGTTGTAGAGTGGCAAAGGACTTCGCAGTACGCATCAGTTGAGCATCCACATCAAAGCGTTGGTCAAGGAACTCGACTAGCGAGGCAACCACTTCTCTACAAACAGCATTGACATCCCTGCAATCGGAAACATATTGGTGGTGTTCTTTGCGGCGTTTCTTTGTCCTCATTAGCTCAATTCCTTTCAGGATCTTTGTTACGCCATCTGGCTGTAACACAAGTTTCTTCTTCAGAGCCTTAGTCCACCCTCCTGGTAAGTCATCTTCTGTTAAAGCTAACAGCCGTGCTTTTACCGACTTAGTTGTCTTTTCAATGTCGAGAATAGTGATGCCATCTCCTTGCAGCAGTTTCTGGTATCTGCTGAAGACAGTGAGAACATCAGCCAAAAATGACAGGAGTACGAGTTTATCCTCATCTAGAAGAAATGCCAAAAAACCACTTGAAGCTTTATCTTTGGATTGCCGCATATAAAGAACAAGCGAAAACCATGATACCAGAACCGAATTTACTAATGCGTATGAAAACTCAGACCACCTAACCTCAAAAAGCTTAGGAAGCGCAACGAGGTGAGAGTTGTTAAAAGATCTGCGACTTCCCGAAGTTCCCTTGATCTGAGACCTGATGTGTGAAAATATGTGGACAGGGCTACCAGATTCTGAAATATATGACCAATCTCACTGACAGAGTTGCTGGTAGATTTCCAAGCCAAATTCGAACGGTGAACTGCACACCAGATTGTTAACAAAGGGACAGATGTTGATTGATGATCCCTCATTTTGGCTCGAAATAGAGTCCATAAGCCAGACCTCTCACCTGTATTGATAGACGCTCCATCCGTCACCAAAGAGGACGCGTGTCTTAGTATATGCTTTGCAGCAGATTCTCCAACTGTGTTAATGCATGCTTCTTCCAGAGCTTCGAGAATCCCCTTAGCGCCTCGGCAACGAGGTTCGCTGGCACCTAAGAAGTATTGTTCCTCTGAACCAACCCCTCTGACCACTTTCGCCATAACGTAAATTTTATCAATTTGCGTTCTGTCTACGGTTCCATCGCATCGTATGGATAATGCCAATACATCATTGGTCAGCTTTTTCGCAAGAATTTCTTGGTGACTTTGTACAATGCATTGCAAAAATTCTTTGTGAGATGCTGGCGTCAAGTACTGTAAGTTCCAATCTTGCTCAGTTGTCATTTTACCGCAATTCCATGAGAAAGCAGATGCCATAGTACTGATAACAACTCTTGCAGGAAATGAAAATGCACTCAGAGTTAATTTCTTTGCATCTCCATATGCGTGTACGAAAAGACTGCCGACTTTCTCTGCCAGTTTCTCATTGACCTTTGAGATTGATCTTCCCATATCAGACATTTTCACAGCGTCTACCGGAGATAAGGTTGTCATACGATGAGCCTTCAAGCTTTGAGAATGATAAGGCTGCTGCAAGTGCTTCCGTACCGTTTCTTTTCGAAAAATTACTCCACACTCCATAGCAATAGGTGGCACCTGACATTTTACTGAAAGTCTTTTCACCAAATCTTGAAACTTACAGCAAGCTGTACAGCTTACGTAGTGACGGCCGTTTCGTCGAAAATGACGTAAAGTGTTGGTGGTTTGCACCGGTCTAATTTCCAAAGATTTTTCTCTGAGTTCTTTTTTATCCATACCATAGTCATATGGCATTGCAGATGAGCTAACGCATGCTGCTGGGTCACACTCTGGTACTTCTGTGAGTTCTGTCTTCCCAGATGATAATAACGTCGAAATGTTGGCTTCTTCGTACAACTGAGTGTTCTTGTGCAAGTTATGCTCAGACAAACTGCGGCATAAAGTTCGTGATTCTGTCAAAGTTATATCGACTGCATCATCCTGAAATGATTCTTGTTGAGGGATTGATGCTAAACTGCTTACACCTGCATGGTCGTTCAGAACGTCTTTGAAATAAGCTTCACATCCGTCTTGGCCAGTTGGTCTGCTAGGATCGGATAATACATCTTTCAATGACTGCTTGAAATCGCATTCATTTTCTCCACGATGTAGTTCTTTTTCAGCGATCAGCAAACTGAAATGACCGGGCTGGATTTTACTGCATGTCTTCACTGTACATCAGTTGTACAGGTTTGCTGAGAGTGTATAATGTCTGCGGCAATTTGGCGACCAGCTTCAACCCATCTGGAGAGGAACAGAAAAGGTGTATCTGTGTACGTAGAAGATACGCTGCAACAAGTATCTCAACATTGCCAACATATGTGGTAGGGTGTGACATTGCCGAGATTCGATCGTCAATCGAAAGAAATCTGCGATCAACAGTATTGTCCAGCAAAAACGGCAGACTATCTGCCATTTCATGCAACACATCTCTGTGTTCTCTCAAAACGTTACAAATTTCCTTTCTAAGTAAATCAGCGACAACTGTTTCCTTAGCAGCGATATCGACTGAACGGATTTGGCCTGATTTAAACCTTTCTGCACATGCTAAACTTGGATATAGCACTGCTGCTAGGCATCGCAAAAAACAACGTCCGTCACCATAAACAGCAACCTCCACTTCGTTGCGTGTCTCATGGTCATCCTCAACTTGGGAGTTGTGATTTTCAGGTGGGTTGTTAGTTTCGTCCTTTGTTCTGTTAAAGCAGAATAGAATTAATTAGGCCTACAAACCTGTCCAGGACCCTAGGTTATATCGGGACTTGATAATATAATTATTATAACGATAACGATGTTAGCGACAATGGTAATGATAATAATATTAGGTCTAATAATAATATTGTAGCTTTTTAATTTGTCACCTTAACAAAATCACTCTATTATTTCAGTGCTGATAAAAGAGAGACCTTCAAGATTGCAATAAATATTAATTATAATTGCAATTCTTTATGTACTGGTATCAAGTTCATCAACCCAGTTCTGTTGCAACTGGACTATTATACTTGACTATCATAATAAGCAACCACAGACGGAAGTAGGACTATAATTATATAAGCTTACACAGTTGCACAGGAACCAATACATCCCTACATTTCACAGGTGTTATAATCTAAGAAGAAACTACAACTCACAGTCTCACACGTGTTATATAGTCTAAGAAGCCCCCTTCATTGTCATTGATGTCGTCCATAGATATAATGTTGACTAATTATCTAATCTCATTAGCCTTGTAGGCTGTAGCCTACAAAAACATAAGATAATCTCAATCTCAGAAATTATATCTATAATAATAAATTATATATAATATAAAGAGTGATATTATAGGGTTAGGATAATTAAGAAGAATAAATAGGATTAGTGCAGGCGACTTAATGACTATATTATAGTGATTAAATCGCCTACACTAATCCTAATAATCCTAATAGAGAAGTGGGTGGAAAAGAACTCTGGAGCGTAATAGTTAAAAGGAAATTGCAGTATTCCGGACATATAATGAGGAAGACAATAAACTGCCTTGAGAAAGATATAATAATTGGTGAAACTGAAGGATCAAGTCTCAAGAGGAAGAGGATGACCACGAAGAATGTGAATGGACGACGTGATGGAATATTGGAATGTACGGGACTGTCAATGGAGCTGGTGAATGGGTGATGCAAGCAACACAGCAGAAGGATCTCTGGCGAAACTTCCGAGAAAGATTGTCTATGATGCCGCCAATGTTCGGAGTGACGAATGAGGCACCGACGACGACGACACTAATCATCGGTTAAATTCAATAGGTAATGGACAAAGACAATCTCGGGCATGCCATAATTAAAGGCCTACGTTGATTGTATCGATGCTTATTAAATTTTATTGCACCTGATTATAATAATAAATATGTAACAGTCAGTAAAACACATAACACTACAATTATATACATGTACCTCTACAGCTACAGTATGACATCATGTATTCCGCTGCAGGCCAAGCCTTGTCACACGGTGAAAACGGAAAACAGTTTTAAAAATAATTAAAACAAACGAAAGGAACACAAGGAATCCTGCAATAGGATCCAGCAAGTCATCGTACAGCCAGTGTTTTGCCTTCTACCTACCTTTTGATAAAAAAAGATTCTATCTTTCTAAATTCGGATTTTCTTTTCATTTTCACTGCGAAAAGGCGATAGACGCAATTGACGCAAACCCTAGAAACTCGGACCGTGTCACGTGGCACACGTGCTATGTAGGGTATACGTAGGGTTGCCAGGCAGCCTTGAGTAAATTACCGGACTATGGCGAGCACGTTATATAAATATATATATATATATCGTAATGCCGTGGCAGCTGTCCAGCTTAACATGTAGATAAAAAAAAGTGTCGTCCGTGATTTCGCTTATGGGAGGTCCGTAGACCTATCTAGAATGCAACGGCTAGAAATTCGATTTACTGCAACCCTGTCGTCATGCATGAAAAGCTGATTGTGCGTGGTAGATAAATGAATAGTCTGATGAGAGATGCCACTCTTATGCTTGTGATGTTGTTATAAGTCTTGGGACGGTGGGAGGAGGCGGAGCAGTTGGCGATGGGCCGAGATGAGTGGATTGAGTAGATTGATGCGTTTCCCGATATGCAGACCTGCGCGGGGAGGACTAAGTAGCCTACTAAGTAAAATGTTAGGAGGGATCACAATATGTCGGGTACGACTAATTTGAGATATAGCCTACATCATGTATATGAAGAAATCTGGAGCAGTGAGTCAGTGACATTCATCATGTTGGCTGGCCTATATCGGATAACTTGTACAGTTGAATGGCTGCATGGCTTATCTCCAGTTGTATACTTATGTAGCCAGTCAAAGTAAGCAACATCATCTAATCTATCTGTCTCAACGTGTATACCTACCACGTATCTCAGGCTGACTGCACTTGAGGAGCTAGAAAAACGGCAATGTAATTGGAAAATCTCAAATAGACGTCTTTTATGGCCCCAATAAGAAACTACCCTCCAAGTATCCAACACTTGTTGCTAGCAATAATTATTTACCGGACTCAGCCATGTTTGTTTGTTTGTTTGTTTGTATGTGCACTTGTTATAGCGCCCCTTCAAGCTCTCTCTACTCAGAGGCGCTCCCGAATGCAGAGCGGACACTGCATCGGAGTTTCACGCCGAAGCGCTGAGCAATTGTGAGCGAAGAACTTGCCCAAGGTCCTTACTCGGCGAGGTGGATTCGAACCTCGAACCTTCCGGCTTCAAGGCAATGACGCCACCACTATACCACCGCGCCTCACATGTCCGGTAATGCCTCAAATTTCTAACCGGACGTTTAGTGGCGGCGCTGGGGAGGCGGGCTAAGGGGCTAAACCCCCCTAAAAAAGGTCATCCATTTTTCCCCCATGTAAAAATTTTAAAAAATTGACGATTAACCCCCTTTAACCCCCCCCCCCCCCCCCAAAAAAAACCTGAAATCCTGGCGCCGCCGCTGATTCTGTCAATTATGTGCAGTTGAGAAATTTCCTTAAAATAACCCCTGTTGCTGCTATATTTATTAAATTATTATTTTCTTCAGGCTAAAACGTCGTCGCCGCCGCCGCCGCCGCCGCCGCCGCCGCCGCCGCCGCCGTCGTCGTCGTCGTAATCATCATCATCATCATATTAATATTACTAATTATATTAATATTAATCATCATTATCGTTATTATTATTATTATTATTATTATTATTATTATTATTATTATTATTATTATTATTATTATTATTATTATTATTATTATTATTATCACTTCAACAGGTGGAAAAGTCGTTCAGCTGAATGTCATTCACAGCTCGTGGAGCAGTGGCATTGTTCCCGAGAGGCAGATAGCATTCCCTCGTTGAAGAGCCACTGAGATCCGCTGGAACGGGTACATGTATGATGTCTCCATCGGATATGGGTTGCGGCCGTTATTCGGTTCCCCAACTCGGAAATGAATTTCTGTCCTTCAGAACACCAAGCTCCGCCGGTCTCCATTATTATTATTATTATTATTATTATTATTATTATTATTATTATTATTATTATTATTATTATTATTATTATTATTATTATTATTATTATTATTATTATTATTATAAATATGCCTATTATTATTACTACTACTATATTATTATTAGGCCTAGGCTATACTATTAAGCAAGCCATGTGGCCATTGTTTTGTAGCCTACATAGTGTGCCATAAAATATCATGCTGTAGGCTATTTCGAAGAAGTCATCGTCGACCAAACCCTGACCGCTGTTTAAACTAGATCTCATCTATAATTATATATATAGAGATCACTTCGTTCATTTAGACATAATTTATGTATAATTGTATGTTGTACAAGTTATTGCAAACTTGTTATAAACAGCGTCGTCTGACCTCTCGATTAACATCTGCTACATGATCTGTCAGAGTAATCGTCATCTCAGAACTTCTTCTAAACACTTCCAGAGCGACACTCGAAAATCAAGATGAGGGCACCAGCTTATTCACGCGCGCTGACACGGACTCAAATGCCCTCCTTCCCTTTTAAGAAACTGATCTTACGAAGCCAGATTCTTTTTGAGATGTTCGTTTCCTGTTTCGTCAAATGAATTGATCGGTTTGTGAGTAATGAGTCCAGCGCTCGTCTTATTTCTTTACGTATTCATTCGTTCATTCGTTCATTTATTTATTCATTCATTCATTCATTCATTCATTCGTTCGTTCGTTCATTCGTTCGTTCATTCATTCATTCATTCATTCATTCATTCATTCATTCATTCGTTCGTTCGTTCATTCGTTCGTTCATTCATTCATTCATTCGTTCATTCATTCATTCGTTCATTCGTTCATTCATTCGTTCATTCGTTCATTCATTCATTCATTCGTTCATTCGTTCATTCATTCATTCATTCATTCATTCGTTCATTCGTTCATTCATTCATTCATTCATTCATTCAGTGAGTAATTTGTTTAGGCTGATATAGGATTTCATCGGGTCAGCGGGTGAGCGAGTATGCAAGGATGGTATACTGACTCGGTCTTAGGTTTGACTTTTGTGAAGATGATGTCAACATCTGTTGATGTGAGGTTCTTATCGAGTAGCTTCAGATCCTTCGTCATCTTCGCGAATTTCGCTCCGTCCAACATCGCGACAGCAGACGCCGACTTATCAGCACCAAATGCACAGAATGATCGAAACAGTTCTTCCATCGCTGAAACAACAGATCACGACGCAACGATCAGTTCAAAGGTCAGTTCAAAGGTCAGTTCAAAGGTCAGTTCAAAGGTCGGTTCAAAGGTCAGTTCAAAGGTCAGTTCAAAGGTCAGTTCAAAGATCAGTTCATAGGTCAGTTCAAAGGTCAGTTCAAGGTCAGTTCAAATGTCAGTTCAAAGGTCAGTTCAAAGGTCAGCTCAAGGTCAGTTCAAATGTCAGTTCAAAGGTCAGTTCAAAGATCAGTTCATAGGTCAGTTCAAAGGTCAGTTCAAGGTCAGTTCAAAGATCAGTTCATAGGTCAGTTCAAAGGTCAGTTCAAGGTCAGTTCAAATGTCAGTTCAAAGGTCAGTTCAAAGGTCAGCTCAAGGTCAGTTCAAATGTCAGTTCATAGGTCAGTTCAAAGGTCAGTTCAAAGGTCAGTTCAAGGATCAGATCAACAGGAATCCGTCTCACTCTCCATCATAATTTATTCGGTAAAAAATCACACGTTAATAATTGACCTGTGAATCGCAAATGCATGTCGTAGAGTCATGTGCTTGGAAGTCGCCGGCGGCTGTTTGTATGGTCGGGTGTAGGTCTTGGCTTAGGCCTATAATTTCATGTAGTTTGGCCTAGGTCTAGGAAGTCGGGACTAGGGCAGCACACCGTAAGAGTGCCTATACATAACTATAGCCTACGTCGATAGCATCATCTAATCAAATTAACGAACGGATTTGAAATATTTTCGTTAGGCCCAAGTCACCACATGGCAGCAATTGTTTTCAAGAATTGAGTAATAAATTCAAATAAATTCCGTTAGCAAGAACTTTTATTGATTTGAGTTGATAGAAACGACAGGTCATAGGTGTAGGAGCCGGGGTCAGAGGCAAATTCCCCCCCCCCCCCCCCAATGTCGATGAGTCTGTTTTCGGGCAAGCAGGCCCGGGGAAATATTAAATAAACTATGCTTGAAGTTCAACGCTCAGACTCAGTATGCTATATCACATCGCATCATCTCCCAGTTCCAGTTTGCCCGAATCGAGTTAGATAGGCTACACTTGCTCACAACCATCATGGATAGAGGAGGACGGATAGCAACAATTCGCACAGAAAAACTTCTGAATTCGCTGTAGCATTTTGTAGCCTAGATAATAAATAATAGCAAAAATCGCAATAAATTCATGCGTCGAAATTTGCCTGACAATCACCGCAATTCCTGGCATTTGGGGGAAATTCACAGCATTCAAGCCAATTGCCAGAGATAACTGAATTCACGGCTTGAATTACATCGAAATTTTATACTATCCATTTCATGGTCAATCATGGAGCAAGAGCTGCAAGACAGACACGATAATCTTGCAATCATCAACATTGAACGAGCAGCTAGGCCTACTTAATAATTTTGTTCTGCAGCTGCAGATACACGACGGTCCGTTATTGAGACTTTTAGCAAGTTCAAACAGGACCGATGAGAGAAATTCATTGCCCCTAAGCAGAGCTTTCACGGGTCTCTAAATTATCTTAAGGCTATAGGTTTATGTAAGGGAAGAATTAGAAACAAATTGAAATAATAAAAGTTCGGAATAGACGTACCGACGGACGGACGGAAGACGTGATAGTAGGCCTATAGGCTATATAGTAGAGCGGGTTGGTGAAAAGTTTTTCACTTTGCGATACCCTCATGAAATTTGGTACATAGGCCCCTACTACGAACATGTCCTAAATATGATGTTTAGGCACCAAGATGAAGCTGCATGTTAAGTGAAATAGAAGCTGAGATATTTAATAATCTGTTAATCGGTCGGCCATGCTGCCATTTGGGCTAGAGGGCAAATCTCTGGTGGCCCTATAGTCAAATCTTTCCTTTAGGACATGTTCGAAGCATGTAGGCCTACCAAATTTCATACTTGCATCACAAAGCGAACAATAATTCCTTAATACTTTTGCACCAGGTCGATGCACTATGATGTGTGAAGTTAGATCTACAGGGTGGCTCAATAAAAAGTGTCCCACCGGATAAAATGCAATATCTTCGCAGCCAATTGAGATTGTTCCGTGAAAATTTCCACATTTGCAGGGGAATCAATTTTCGACAATCCCTGAAAGTTTCACTTAAAACCTTTCATGTTTGCAAAAGTTACAGCTGTTTAAACTTTTAATTCCGATTTTCCAAAATTTCCGCGAAAAATATGAACATCACTTGCAGATTTCCATGTCAAATAGTATCACTTTCATTACGACCTCAGAATTCCGTTTTACAGTTTATCGTAAAATATGATGGGAATGTCCACTCTCTGCTTTAACAAGAGCTCGAATTCTTTTTGTGAAGCTCAGTATGGCCATGTTGATCGAGTCCTGCGGCAACTGATCCCATATTAGCGGCAAGACTTTCTTCAGCTAGCCAATGTTCTCCAACTTGGGATGAAATGTCTTGAAGCGTTCGAGCATAGCTCCCCAGACGTGACTATCAAAGGTTTAGGGCGGGCGAGACTGTTGGTCATCTATCTTTGCCAGTGAATTTACTGCAGTGATGGCAATAAGGTAGGGTCATCATCTCAGTCTCTATTCACGCGACGTCCGAGTTCCAATTTTGTCATTCGCAGAAACTTTATTCATGACGTTCAGTAACGGATTCACAAATTGAGACCTTAATATATAAAATATCACCAAATGCTAACAGCTTGCTTCATACGGCTTCTTTACGGCTCTTAGTGAGGTTGTATGACATCATTATCATTTTGTGTGTTGCAATTTGCAAAAAATCGTAAAGAAATCACATGTATTGGAACGTGATTCTGCGGAAATTTGAAAAAAATGGAAAAATATTTTTAAACAGCTGTAACTTCCGAAGTAGTGTAAATTCATTATTGAGATTTTCAGGGATTGTTGCAAAATCTTTCTTCTATAAATCCTGCTATTTTCATAGAACAATCTCGATTGGTTGCGGAGAAATTGCATTTTTGCTGGTGAGACATTTTTTATTGAGCCACCCTGTATATGCAGGCCTGCTAGATGCATATACAGCAACTTATTAGCCATCGACAGAGCAGCTGCAGTGGACGATGTCGAAATGGAGTTCAGACGTAGGTAGGTCTACAGTATGTAACAGTCGATTTATTTGGCTTATAGCTTAGAGTCTGAGTACAGAATTTGTTTGCGTCGATCCATGACACGTGATGGAGAATGAATGGGCGTTGGTTGAGTTCGCTTCTGCTTGGCTAGGAAGTGTGCGCGCGCGCATGTGTGTGTGTGGGAGTGTGCGTGTGTGTGTGCGTGTGTGTCAGCGTGTGTGTGCGTGTGTGCGTGTACGTGTGTGTGTGTCGATCACCCAAGTGGAGCACAAACAGAATCTCGTTTCGAAATAGGTCACAAGGCATATCAGATTAATGGGTAGAGTTTCTAGTCAAACATTTTACACTTATGTCGGTTAGCAGAAGTAGGGTGCACGGGGTGGGGCTGGCTGAGGCGGGGCAGAGCGAGGGGAGGGGCGGCGGAGGCGAAACCCACAAATATCACAGGCAACGTCGGAATCATATAATAGCAAATAAATTTCGAAGTATTTTAAAACCGTTCATGTAGGCTAATACAAAAATCTTAACAGCGTCTACAAATATTTGTGCCAATTTTTTTCTGCAGAGGTAATTTCAGCCGTTCCGTTTCTTAACCTAGAGAGACCTTGATAAAACATTGCTTCATCACTGACTAAAGCACATTGTATTCTACATGCTGACACGTCAGTCTGCCAATGGATTGTGTGGCGCCTTTTCAGCTTTGTCTCAGAAACGATGGGAGAATATTTAGAGAGACAATGCGAAAAGAGACAAAGCAGTACGTATAAGAGAGAGGAGAAAGAGAAAGAGAAAGAGAGAGAAACAGACAGACAGAGACAGAGACAGATATTTAGCCAATGAAGTCCTTGCTAGCGGGACAAGGAGACCAGCTGATCTGTCACGTGAGCGAAGTGGACGAAGAGAGGAAGGTGAAGTCGGCAGAGGCAGATGAGGCCACGATCGATAATTATGCATGCCAGAGTTACCCTGTAAATTAAATGAGACCTTCAGCTAAATTCTAACAGTGAGGGGGAGTCAGTGAATGTGGTCAAACATGGGAAGTTGGGCAGCTCCATTTGGAACGGAGTGGAGGGAGATACAAACTGTTTGGATGGCCGATCAAGAGGAAATTGCGGTAATCAAATCGGGAGCAGACGAAGACATAGATTAATTATTATCGAGGAAAAGACAGATGTGGAGCAGACAGAGCGGCGAATAGCTCTAAGCTGCAATCTCAGGTGAAAGTGGGAAGCATGAGTAAGATTGGCAATGTGTTAAGAAAAGGTGAGCGTGCTTTATCGAGAATGACGCCAAGGTCACGGGCACTGGAGTGGAAAGTGAAAGACGGGAATCTTTCGTCTAGAGCCGCTAGACGGAGAAAGTCAAGCTTGAGAAGCTGTTTGCAAGTGCCAAACCATAATAATAATATGAACTCTATGGCCATTGTGACTCTTTTAACCATTGTGACAATTCATTTGCAAATCTCATGTGCTCTGATTAATTATTAATCTAATCAATTATTATGATAATTTATTATGATCATTTTTATTATTATCATGGTTATTCTGATTATGACTATTATTATTTTTTTTTCTTTTATATTTTTTTTTATATTATTATTATTATTATTATTATTATTATTATTATAACTATAATAATAACAATTATTATGATTATTATTTTTACCACTAGGCCTACTACTATTACTATTACTTGTACTGCTATAGCCTACCACCACTACTGCTGCTGCTACTACTGCTATTGCTGCTGCTACTACTGCTATTGCTACTGCTACTATTACTACTACTATATTAGCCTACTACTACTATTACTACTGCTACTACTACTGCTACTACTACTACTACTGCTACTACTGCTGCTACTACTACTACTACTGCTACTACTACTACTACCATTACTACCACCGTTACTTTGCAGTGTATAACACGATCGTCTAGTCACTCTAGTGCTAAAAGAAAACACGACTTAATGACTTAATAGACAATAATTATTATGTCACTTGACATAATTGGCGGAAGTTCGCATCCAGAGAACAGAAATAGCTTACATTTTTTATAGCGCCTCTCTTGTTCGAATGCAGTTCTTGCTGCTAATAATAGAATACTTATTAATATCAGCTTTGGTTCCGCATCAAAGTTTTGTATATCTCACGAACTTCCATTTGATCGGTTTTGACTGACAACTAATTTCATTCAGTGGTTTCGACAAGACTTACAGAAACAATTGCTACATTTCACCTGTTGTTTAAATTAAAAGAATCTAACCCCACACTGAATGGGACACGTCGTCACCTTCATCTCAATGATTTATTTTGATGATATCTTCGGCCAAGTGACATTTATGCACCTATCTGAATGGGACATTCTTTTCAACAACGATAGGCCTATATATTTTATTCTTGTGTGTCTGTTTGCGTATGAGGAAGAGGGAGAGAAAGCTAAATCACCTGGTCAACGAAATAATTCCAATTGACACACTCATTTATGTATGTATGTATGTATGTATGTATGTATGTATGTATGTATGTATGTATGTATGTATGTATGTATGTACGTACGTACGTACGTACGTACGTACGTACGTACGTACGTACATGTGTATGTATGCATGTATATATGTATGTATGCATGTTTTTATGAATGTATGCACGTATGCATGCATATAATTTATTTTAGGGCTAGTTGTGCGCATATAAAGTAATAGTGGAAGGCGAACAATAATTTTAAAAAATACTTGTCTCATGTAGCACAGTCATCATCGGTTGAGGTTTTCGGTGGACAGACAGAACAATCGATCGATGACAATGTTTACCAAGCGACCACGACGCAGGCCATCCCTCCATCCCTCCGTCCCTCCATCCTGCCGTCTCTCCGTCTCTCCGTCCATCCGGTCTCCTTTCCCTTGTGGCCATGCACGCTGGGCAAACACAGGCGCAGCTGCCGATCCCACTTGGCCGCCGGGTGCATCGTGCGCGTGTACACGGGCGGTACAGTCGAACCATTCTCTCGCCACACTTGTTGTAGTCATAGATGTCTCACAGCTTCTCATGGTCAAATCTAATCTGATTTCATGTCCATCACAATCAAGGTCTGTTCTCTTTACCATTCAATCAACCAATCCATGGGCGCCCGCAGAAATTTTTGCAGGATGGACAACGCGGGCAAGACACGATGGTCAGGGCTAGCCTAACATTTTTTGTAGCAAGAGGTTGAAAATGCAAAGCAGCAACTTAGGAACATGGGTGCTTTTCATAGAGGTTTTTTGTGTATATTTCTGTTTCGCTTTTCACAATTTTTAATATGAATAAATATAGTGCGAAGACATTTTGTCAAAAAGTGGTAGTTAAGAAGTAGGTTCCTGAAGGGGCGCAATATGTCCACTGCCCTCTGGAGAACTGAAACCGTGTTGGACTGGCTCAAAAACTATTTGAACGCTCGCTATCAACAAGTCTTATGTAATCGCAAAACCGGTCGCACACATTCTTTACGACTGGCTTGACCCCATGCTTGAGAAGGAGCTTTTATAGAGATGGTTAAGTCGGTCGACGATGATTCATGGCAGAGTGTTCGTGGTTAACTTGTAATCAGTGAACTTACGAATCGAAAGCTGCAGCCGAGCATTAGGCCTGCATGTGACTTAAAAGCGATTTGGTACAAAGGTTCAAGCGCATTGCAGTTGTACGGAGGACTGTGTTCAAAACTCCGCCACTGGTCGCACTCTGTCTGTGCCAGTCCCAAGCCCGGATAACGGAGGAGGGCGACACTGATCATCTCTGAAATGGCAATGTCGTTAAACAGTATACGCTGATAAACGGATTCGATATCTCGGTGCGCGTGCGCAGTGGGTCAGGGTCAATTCTATCATAGATGATGGATTATATAAAAATTGCAAAGTCACAATGCGCGAGTCTTTAAGTTTCCGAACTTTTGGTAAATCCATCATCTATGATAGAATTAGGTCACTGTGTTGTAGAATTAGGTCACTGAGATTACGAACGCTGTATTCTCGTATGTGTGTATGTGTGCGTGTGTGTGTGTGCGTCACAGTGCGTGTGTGTGTGCGTGTGTGTTGTCTGGTGTGTGAGTACTGTGTCTAAGCGAGACATTGAAAAATGCAGAAGTGTTCATTTGATCAAATTTCGACTGTACTTGATTAATATGATGATTGCTTTGTGGACGCGTTTCATGTCCATCGGTTCAGATGCTAAGGAAGAAGGAGGAGGAGGAGGAGAATGAGGAGGAAGAGAAGGAGAAGGAGAGGAGAAGGAGGAGAATGAGGGGAAGGAGGAGGATGCGACCATCCGCATCTGGAACGATCGATGGCCGAGGATTCTGATCGATCAGATGAGACCCTGCAGCAGTAGCAGCAGCAGCAGCAGCAGTAGCAGCAGCAGCAGCAGCAGCAGCAGTAGCGAAGCCAAATGAGTTGTACACCAGTCACGTATTGTACGACCTATGTAGGAACTCAGTCTGGTGCTAATTATGAATGCAAAAGCTGTCGAAATCCAGGTAGCCATGCAACGAACGACAGTTCTCTCTTTCTTCTTTACTCTTACAACACTGCCGAAGGGAAGGAGACGATCGTTGAGTTCCAGCTTTATTGCCTACATCCGTCGCCATATAATAAGCACTCGTAGACAGCTGCTGCTGCTGCTGTTGATGCTGCTGTCGTTGTTGCTATTGCTGCTATTGCTGCTGCTGTTGCTGCTGTTGCTGCTGATGATGCTGCTGCTGCTGCTGCTGCTGCTGCTGTTGCTGCTGCAGAGACGAACTCGGGGCTTCATAGGAATCGAAATCAATCAGCTTATTATTATAATAATTGTAGTTAATCAACACCAATGGAGCTGAAATTCACGTCCTAGTTTAAACCACTCGGTTATTTCGATTTCTTATTCCTTCATCGTCGCCCTTCACCCTCCACCCCACCCTCACCACCGAACTCTCTGTCCACTGTGTCCATTGAGGCCATAGCCAACAATCTTCGTTCGCTGTTAGTCGCTGCCTCTTCTAATTGCAGCAGATCTGTCAGAGGAGGAGGGTGGCTGAGGTTCTTGCTACCTCAAGACCCACTTGTGAACGGAGAAGGTCACGTGATCATTGTGTCTGCAAGCATAGGCCAAAGGCTCTGTTGGTCCCTTTGTGATGCTGGTAACTAACATAGACAGGCAGGGGCCTAGCCAGGGAAGAATTTTGGGGGTTCCATTTCAGGAGTCTTCTAAGTCGACATGGTTGAAAATACACAGATTTAGTTTTTAAATCGGAAATAATTTATTTCGGGTAGTTTGAACTTGCAGGCCTCCTCCTATAGCCTATGCCGATGCTAACCGGGGTGTGTCAAAGCCACACGTCGATCCTACATTAGTTCGTTCTGCCTTTCATAACCTGCAGAGATCCGACTTCAACTCTTTAGAAGTCGTTTTATTCTAACATAGATAATTTATTGTATGCATCAAAAGAATCTCGGACGCCCATGTTCACGACTATACGAAGCCATCGAATGTGTCTCCTAAATCAGTACCAGTAAATAAATGACTCACATTCCTTAGATTTCTAACATTGTATATCCTACATGTGGCCTTCATAAAGTCAGCGGTCGATGACAGCGTATACGTCTACTATGTATACAGCCTTTCATTCTATTGAGTCGATCGTGCGTGCACAGAACACTTAAGTTGGGTTTCTGATAACTGAGATAAAAGCCAGAGAGAAATCACGTACATGTATGCATGCATTGGCTATCGTTGGTGTATGCGTTATTGGGCACATTATGCGCATGTCCCAAATACATAATAATATGCAATGCATTATTGGGGTCCGTGGTGCATTGGATAACACACTGCAGGCATTGAGATCAGCGCAGCTGAGTTCTATTCCCGAAGACCCGTAGGATAGACGTGCTTTGTAGGCTGCTAATAGCGCCGTTGTATTTAATCAATCAGAATTTATATAGCGCTCCTTCAAGATTCCTAGTTGCCTATACTCAGAGGCGCTTTGGGAGGCTGTCGGTTCTGTTAGTAGGCTACGGTAGTTAAGATTGATATTAATTAAGATGACTGCATAACTCTATATATATATATATATATATATATATATATATATACTGTAACGGTGTAACCGGTTGCGGTCTGTCAACCGGATTTTGATGAATGAACAAACAAAATATTATTATCATGCTAATCATAATCGAAATCTGTCGACTGCTAAAAAGCGCCTAAACATCTGAGCAGCCTATACATGACATATTATGATAAAAAAGATTGATATCGGCAGATTATAAGGTCAACATCGGTTCCAGGTCGTCTGCCTATCTGACCCACAATCCGAAGCAAGTAGACATTCAGACGGGTAATGTGGGAGATATATAATATTTAGAATTGAAACGGCAGGGAAGGAGAGGACGAGGGGAAGGAGGAGTAGAAGGAGGTGGAAGGAGGAGGAGGAGAAGAAGAAGGAGGAAGATGAGGAACCGTGATAGGATTTGTGAAAGAGCATTTGTTTTAAGTTTGAGTGAAAGTGGAGATGATAGCAAGAGGTGACGGTGTTATGTTCGTTGGATAGATCACAGATGAGATATTGGCGTTATTCTGGATGGATGCTTGGAAAATCTCCCAGAAATCTGGAACAGCTATGGATGTAGCGATTTGCAAATTTTTAATGAAGAGGCGAAGGAAGACAGAGCAGGTTAATTGCTAAGAGGAGCCGATCGATTGAACAAAGTTGTCGGACGTAATGTATTACGATTACGCGGAAAATAATATTATAAGCAAACCATTTACAGAGCAGATTGGTCTAGTAGCCTAGCTAACACTCATGCAATTAACTATTATTTATCGCTTCAAAATTATTTATAACAACAAAGAACTGACGAGTATATATGAGTCTAGCTAGAGCATCAAGAAATTATCAAACCTGCAAGACTTGCTAGAAGGTTAGACTGAATCTAATGAAAGGTGGAGGAGGACACCGGTAGTATTTGCAGAAAAGTTTTCCATTTAGCTTAGTGATCACAACAAAATCAGTCAATAGGCTATTAAAAAAAGACACTGAATAGCACGCGCTTGTTAATATTCACAAGCCATAATATTATAGTCTTAGCCTAATTATAGACTGCTACTGCGTGTATAACTGTATATAAGCACCTTTGAACTGCGATCGTGTCGTTATCAGCTGCAAGTTTACTGGGTGTCACTAATAAAGTAGTTCATTTCTTTTGTGATTCGATACAATAACTGATGCTGATGAACTGAACTGAAATTGTACACCTCACAGATTCCTTGGCCTACCCTCCTCAAACTAGTTTAAATAGGCCAAGTAAACGGCATACCCCCCCCCCATCACCTGAGGTTGTTACTAACACAGCTATTTGGCAAGCAAGGTTGGTTATCTGCAGTTCTTTGCAACCGACTGCAGGCTCTGTGGTCTGCAAAACGAGCGTGCGCTTCATCGCTCTGGAAAAGAGTGATTCACTCTTATACCGATGGCCTCTTTTGACCTCTTTTGACGAAATTCTAACTTATATAGGCTGCTACAAAGACAAGGGCATATATGTTTCTTAGTGAGTGCGTGAACACACACTGCCTTCGGATGCTTACGACTCAAAGAACTCAACTGCTCCAGTTCAACCCAAAGCAAGATCCGAAAATCAGTCACTCAAGCAAGCAAACTGAAATAGGCTTATCTAGAGTGTATAACCAATGCTTATCTTGAGAGCTAAACCCAGTCAACGACTACAAAAGACATAATCGCACGCCTTCTGATGAGTAGAATAATTCAACTAGCTAACCCACATGGGACTTATAATTATTATATAGAAACGCTCATCTGATTATTCATCCTACTTATTGCCATTTATGCCGCGGATTTTGCACGTAGCCGCAAGACAACAATCCACCTACATGAATGATGACGTCTGATACTTCTAGCATAACTCGTATATCCATGTCTTGATTGGACCTACCTGCAACTGGGATGGTTTCAATGTTACCCCACTGGAAAGACCTTCGGATGGTTTAGCCACGAGTCTGAATTGGCAGAACGAGAGTCACTCGGTACGCGTCGTTTCCTATGCTAACCTTCGTATCCGCTTCTAGCGCTGTGTGTACGATTGCAGCTCTGCTCAGTCGCCCGCATTCAATATCTATGGCCTATATATAGATAGATAGATAGAGAGAAGGCAAAGTAGTCATCGAGTATTGGCAGAACAGGAGCGTGGGATTCGTTGCGTCAGCGTAGGCCTGTGGTGCATGCAGTACACTGTTGTGAAAGTCTTTCCTGTGTTCAATCGCGCTACTGCCTCTGCCTCTGCCCTGCCTCTGCCTCTACCGGCACCGCCACATAGGCCTACACCCCAGTAACAACGAGCAACGCAGGCCTATGATATAAGCACTTGGGCGTCGACATTGTTTTCTGAGTAGGGGTAGTACTATGGTACCAAACTGGTTCCCCTGTCAGACCCGGTAGGAGGGACAGATAACCTCATGAAACACTCTGAAGTCTTGGAGACAAAGCCAAATATATAGATGTACGTGTTAGTAACAAGTTATTTTAGAAGGTAATTTGAACCGGTTATAAGTTTACCTAATATGCCTAGATTGTCCCGAGTACGTGCTGTTCCATTAACCTACTTGCCCTCAATAAAGCAGCCGGAGTGCTACCGTACCTTCTAGCAAAGGCACATGATTGGCCGCCCTTGTAACAGCATGGCTGAGTTACGACCAGTATGAGAATTGTGGAAAAAATAACTAGGGCTGGATTATAATCCACTTGGAATTAGGGTGGGAAAAGCAGACTTTACTGTGGGGCTCTAAGAAAGTCCGGGGGTTGAAAAAAACCCGGCAATTCTCACTCTGGTTATGGCGCCTTATAAGTTTTCGTAATTTTATTATTATGGTTCTCCCGGAGGCTGACGATATAGACCTAATGCGAATAACATATAACATCTTATTTGTATGCTATTATATTCTGATTATTCATGTCTTTGAATGTGCAATTGTGCAATTGTGCATGCTTATACTGCAGTATGTATTACGTCGTTTGTAACTCGTAATGTGGTCTGCAACTGAGAATTATACAAAGTCGATACTTACTTATTAAAGTGTTTTGTGGACGTGTGTGTAACAATGACGACCATCTATAGATAACTATAAATAAAAGATCGATGAAGAGGTCATACCCTCCCTCCCTCAATCATCCTAGGTGAAGAAAGACTATAGATGATCATCTCCTTTATCAGCTATGACATGTTTCTTCCAAGCTACGGCCACCAGCAGAAGAAAAAATTATCAATTACAGACCACATCAGTATAAGATCCTCAGCTTCTGTCTGAGTCTGACAATGTGACATTAGAATCCTAAATTAAGGTATACGTGAAAGACCTGCAACAATGCAACATGCACTCACTATAGAGCTACCGTCAATGTGCCTCTCTTGAGTAATAGACAACACCCGCCTCGAGGAGTTCATGAACTCTGGCTCAACAAGCGTGCTGATAGCTAGACCTATTTACATTCTGATGACCTGACGGCTGAAACGTTTTTCCACAAGAGACTGACGTCGCGATGTTTAGAGCAGCTGTTCGGGGAAAATAATGAACTTCATGTCCTTCGTAATTTCTGTTCACTGCGGCGAAACCCAATGAAACTAGCCTACTATAGGCCTCACTGTCGGCAAAGGGCTCACAATTTCAACCACAATTTGTTACTGCTCACCGATGGCACTTCAAAAACCTGTTGTTTTATAAATAAACGAATATATAACGTATACGTGTATAGGCCTACACAGTTTAAAAAAATTTTTATCACATGATTGATGGCTTATTTCAGAGAATTAAAATTTCAGGTCAGCACGTCCATAAACGTGGAACGATTTAGATGGGAATCTGTTGAGAATTCAGTATCTCAACTGATCAATTTGTTGAAGAGCGAAGAGGATTGAAGATAATCCAGTATGTATAGTATACGTTGACGAGCGCCACATTCATTTTAACTTAACATAGCCTAGATATTAGGCCTATAATAAATTGGATCATTATGTTAGTCGTAATTGAAATAGCCTGCTGCCTGCATTATATAGACTTTCTGCATCAGGTTTGGCACTTCAAAGCATATATATTCCTTAACAGATTTATCTTCTTGCAATGGGCCAATTTATAGATTCATGTGGAGTTCATTGGCTAGTCAACAATCTTTGCACATAGTTTGAACGCAATACATAGGCTACGTATATATATGTATATATATATATATATATATATATATATATATATATATGCCTATCTACCTCATTTGACACAATCATTCACACAGCGATTCCATAATCTGACGTTCATGTATACGTATAGGCTACGGCAGACACTTTCTAAGAGTAGGCCTATCACCAGAAGGACGTCCAAGTCTTTTGCAACCGATTATCCTCAACAGAAGCGACATTATTATATTCGATAAAAACTGTGGGGCGCGGTGGTGTAGTGGTGGCGTCGTTGCCTTGAAGCCGGAAGGTTCGAATCCACCTCAAGTCGCCGCGTAGAGACCTTGGGTGAGTCTTTCACTCGCAAAATGCTCAGTGCCTCGGTGTGAAACTCAGATGCAGTGTCCGCTCTGCAGTCGGGAGCGCCTCTGAGTAGAGTGCTTTAAGTGGCGCTATAGCAAGTGCACATACAAAATGAGTACAAATTCTCATACGTTTTTACTTAAGGACTCATTCAGAATTCCACTTATTCGTAGAGTAAGGCGCTCGATGGAGTTGTGAATGCATAACTAGCTTGCTTGACTGTTATTTGAAGGGTTGGGACTGCCCTCTTCTTTTCCTCTTTTACTTCCTCTTACGAGAGTATCACACAGACGGATAGACATGACCAAGGCACTCTCACTCGCAGAAGGACCAAGAGCTATCAGTCTGTTAGCTAGCTATTTCTCCATGCGTGTATTGTGTGTGTAAACACTGCCTGTCTCTGAAAAGCAACCGCAGAGTTGCAAATGAACTGCAAATGTAGGCTATATGCCTACGCAACATGGTACACATGTCATATAATATGGCGGAAGGACGTCGCTGCATGGAGCCAAGCATTAGCCGGCATGATCGAAGCACACAGACCCTGTAGGCTCTAAAGGCCTACAAGCCCCAAAGGCCTCTATAGGCTACTGTATATAGGCTACACTGCCATCCGAAGAATTCTAGAAAACATCAATAACATCAATTACTATTCGGCTCAATTCGATACGCCCTGCCTGTATAGGCAAAACTGTTTTTCTTTCTGGTTCACACGCACAGGCCTACAGGCCTGAAGTTTGCATGCTCTGTATTAGCCCATCTATCAGACCCATTGCCCTGACCTATTAACGGAAAACTGTCCGAAACAAGAACGAATGTTAAAGGTAGAATAATAGGAAAGATGCAGTTGAAAGTAGAAACCTCAAAGGTTAAAGACTTTTTGATACCTTCCAAACTTCACTGTGACTGTCTGAGCTTGTTACATGTTTAACGACACTGCCATAATTATCAAAGATGATTAGTGTCACCCTCCTCCTTTATCCAGGCTTGGGACTTACACTGACAGAGAACAACCAGTGGCGGAGTTACTGGGACTGTCTAAGGAAATCTGAGTCTATATATACTTGAAGCCACGAATAAAGGAGGAGGAGTTTTACGCGGTGTCTTTGCAACGACCCGTGTAAGATGCCTTCCATTAAAAACAATCCAACAAATTCACTCACCAAATCACACGTTGAGAGGAGGGAATCAAGATGGCGTCTAATCCTGTGACTATATATGATGGATTGTGAACCAAGAAGAGACCCCACATGACTCGAGTCTCGATGAAAGCCGATCATCGGAGGTTGAGACTCGGAGACTAAAGATTCAAAAGTTTTTGACAAAATTATGTCGAACTGTCCGTATTCTTGTAAGTTTGTTGCTCCAGATCTCGCTCAGCGAATTAGGTCCCACAGACCACAACAAATCAACTCCAACATAGAGTCAAACAGCCAGATTGCCGCCAAACACTATAGTACGATCCTCTCCAGTGATTCCATGTTGAATCACTGGAGCATAGTCTTCTGTGACCGTCCCCACAAAGGATCTGCTGAACAGTGAACACGTAACAGTATAATACATGCAACGTGAGATTTCTATAATTATATACAGGAAAGCTGGAGCAGATGTTGAGAGAGAAGAGATCATACGACGGCAAATTCTTGGGGAGAGACAGAAGCAGAAACTTGGGGACGGAGGCGGACCCGGGGGGGCCAGTCCGGCCATGGCCCTCCCCCCATTTAGAAAGTTCTTTGTTTTTGACTAGCTATTCTGGCTTTAAAAAAAACATAACTAAGAACGAAAATATAAAAAAAACAAAGAACGTGATTAAAACACATAGACAACAAAGAACATAACTGAGAACGAAATGAGACACAAAAACCATATCCAAAAATGAAAACCAAAACGAAAGAACAAAGGTAAGACCAAAGAACATAACTAAAACGGAAACGGAAAACAAGAACTTAACTAAGAACGTAAATAAAAAAATTGAGCATAACTAAAGCAAAAAACAAAAATTACAAAAGCATACAACAAACAGGAAAAAGAAAGAACATAACTAAGAACGATAATAAAAGGTATAGAACAAAACAAAGAATATAAACAAAAACAAAAATAACATAACTAAGAACGAAAACAAAGTACCGAGCTAAAAATGAAAAACAAAGAACATAACTTAGAAAAAGTTAAAAGGATAGCACATAACTAAAAGTGATAACGAAAAAACTTAATTAAGAATGATAAAAGAATATAAGAACAGAAAGAAAAACAAATAACAAAAATAACGAAGAACGAAAGCGAAAAACAACGAACATAACTAAGAAAAAGGAAAAGAAAGAATATAACTAAGAACAAAAGGAGAAACAAAAAGCATAAATAAAAACAAAAACGAAAATAGAGCACCTACATAAAAACGAAAAACGAAAAACATAACTTAGAAAAAATGAAAAAGAAGGAACATAACTAAAAACGATTACGAAAAAAGGCTTAACTGATAATGAAAACGAAAAACACGAAAAACATCAAAGAATGAAGACTAGAAATAAACAACAAAACTAATGAAGAACGAAAGCGAAACATAGAGAGCGTAACTAAGAATGGAAAATCAAAACGAAGGGACATAACTTAGAACGAAAACAAATAACATAGCTAATATGGAAACAAAAAACAAAACCCATAACTAAGAACAAAAATCGAGAACATTCATAAAACAAAAATAAAAACAAAGAAAATAAGTAAGAGCGAAAAAAGAGAGAACGAAAGTAAAACAGAAAGAGCACAATTAGAAACGAAAAAGAAAAAGAAAGAACATAACTATTAACAAAAACAGAAAGCAAAGAACAAAAAGGAACATAACTAAGAGCGAAATAGAAAATAAAGGACCAAACTAAAAACGAAAAACAAAGAACATAACTTTGAAAAAGGAACAAGAAAGAACACAACTAAAAGCGAAAATGAAAAAAATTAACTAAGAATGAAAACGAAAAACAAGAAAACATAATTAAGAACGAAAAACATAGAACGAAAATGACTAAGAATGAAAGTGAAGCATAATGAACAATGCGAAACACAAAGAACATAACTGAGAACGAAAACCGAAACGAAAGAACATAACTAAGAAGAAAAACAAGGAACACAACTAAAAAAAAACGAAAACATAACTAAGAACGAAAATGTAAAAGTGAACATAACATAGAACAAAAGCGAAAAGCAAATCTTGAACAAAACTAGGTACAAAAACAAAGAACTTAACTAAGAACGAAAACGAGAAACAAGGACCTAACTAAAAACGAAAGCGAAAAACAAAGAACATGACTAAGAGAAAAGAATTTAAAAGATAGAACATTGCTCAAAACGAAAACAGAACATTACTAAAACAGAAAATAAAATTAAGAACATGACTAAGAACGGAAATAAAAAATACAAAGAACATAACTAAACAAAGACCAAAACAAAGAAGATAACTTACACCGTGTCTCAGTAAGTCTATAGGTAAATTTGGAGAGGCGCTATATAAGTGCTATGAATCAATGAGACTTAGTGAATGACTTACAGGTATCAGAATGTCTAAAGCTACTAGCTGCGGTTAACGACTTGCTTGCTTTATGTCGACACAGTCAACGCATTGCTGCATGTTTCCAATCTTCTGAGAGAGATGGGGGTTGATGGTCGACGCTGCTGATGCTGCTGATGATGATGATGAATAAATACTACTAACAATAATAATTTACAGCTTCAGATTGTTCTCAGCCTACTCTAACCGACTCTTCAGCAAAACAATACGTTGCCATTGGTGACCGTCACGTGGCCTATACGGCCATCGGCGAAATTGAAGACGCTGGTCGAGGAAAGATGAGAAATTTTTTAAATAGGCCTACTTTGCTTCCTGAAAGAGTTTTCTTAAACGAATACGATCTTCAGAGTCACAAACTTTCAGTTTCAAAAAAGATATATAAATCGATAGCTAACAGTCACAGAAACAGCTAAATTTCGCAAAATATATGAACTTAAGGCAAAATATTAATTTTGTCTTCCAGCAACGGTATCACCTGATGACGTCATTGTCTTTATTGTTTTATTTGTAGCTGGATTAATTTTGGCGTTTTCTGTAGCGCCAACTTAAGAAGGCTCAGAGTCACAAACAGCTCAGTGCGTGTTCCCGACAGCAGCCAGAGCCAGATCCAGGGCCGTAGCAACAATGAACGGGGCCCCCTCCGAACAGATGCAGGAACTGGAATGCAGTATCTGTTTCATACAATATACAGGGTTGAAGGTTCATATTATGCATACATAGGCGGTTAGGCCTACAGTGTACTGTACAAGTATTCATTGCTTCCTCGAAATGCCAAGTGTCTTTCGGACAAGAAAATAACGACATCAACCATACGCTTGACAACATTTCTCCAGAAATCTCTTCCTTTCAGAAAAGCCTGTGTTTCGAGTTGGTCAATAGATGTGCGGTTTACTATGCCTGAGCGAAGGTCAAACCACTTCACCATACAGTCTTGATGCCCTTTGCCTGTTTCGTGCTGCTGGAGTCTTTTTGACAGTGCTTTCCAAGCAGATGTTCCACGATGTAGCTGCATGTCGCCATGCAGTGCCAAATAATTTACAACAAAAACAAAAAATGGCATCTTTCTGAACTGATCAGTAGCCTACATTAACCATGAACGTCCTATTTTCTCGCCATTTGCCATAGTTCGATAGAAATTACTACTTGTGAACCTCCGTCTTTCCTCGTTAAAAGGAAATTCGTAACTTTCATTCTGTTGTGGTGGGCCCCGTGCAACAATGTCACACACTTGCCCGTCCGATATTATAGACGGCCAAATTCCTGGATCATCAGTGAGTAGTTCAGATTCATATAAGCTTACATCTTTCCCGGCAGCAGCTGGAATATCTGTCACAGTTTGTCTGGTAGCAGGGCCGTAGCAACAATGAACGGGGCCCCCTCCGAACAGATGCAGGAACTGGAATGCAGTATCTGTTTCATACAATATACAGGGTTGAAGGTTCATATTATGCATACATAGGCGGTTAGGCCTACAGTGTACTGTACAAGTATTCATTGCTTCCTCGAAATGCCAAGTGTCTTTCGGACAAGAAAATAACGACATCAACCATACGCTTGACAACATTTCTCCAGAAATCTCTTCCTTTCAGAAAAGCCTGTGTTTCGAGTTGGTCAATAGATGTGCGGTTTACTATGCCTGAGCGAAGGTCAAACCACTTCACCATACAGTCTTGATGCCCTTTGCCTGTTTCGTGCTGCTGGAGTCTTTTTGACAGTGCTTTCCAAGCAGATGTTCCACGATGTAGCTGCATGTCGCCATGCAGTGCCAAATAATTTACAACAAAAACAAAAAATGGCATCTTTCTGAACTGATCAGTAGCCTACATTAACCATGAACGTCCTATTTTCTCGCCATTTGCCATAGTTCGATAGAAATTACTACTTGTGAACCTCCGTCTTTCCTCGTTAAAAGGAAATTCGTAACTTTCATTCTGTTGTGGTGGGCCCCGTGCAACAATGTCACACACTTGCCCGTCCGATATTATAGACGGCCAAATTCCTGGATCATCAGTGAGTAGTTCAGATTCATATAAGCTTACATCTTTCCCGGCAGCAGCTGGAATATCTGTCACAGTTTGTCTGGTAGAACTACTGGCTTCACCTTCGACCTCACTTGAAATGCTTCTGGATAATTGTGCAATTGTAAAGGCTTCGGGATACGAGTCGTCGCTGCTAGCGCTGTCCGTGTCATATGTCTGTAAGCCTACCTGTATGTTCGATTGCAGCGAAAAATATTTTGACAACTTTGGTATTTCCTCAAGTTCTTTCTCGGCATCTTTTGATGCCTTTCGTTTACTAGCTCCACTCTTGTATTTGTATGTTCCTTTAGACATCACAAAGCGCGCTTAATTCTGCATTGGAAACGAAACGTTTCAAACAGCAACAAAATTAAACACGCAAATTAACAATTTCTCGCCAAACGACGGACGCCAGTGTTAACGTAAATACACGTTCTTTGAATGGACTCAACAAAAATTCGAATTTGACCGCCCTTAAATGGGTTAAACTAAAATTCGAATTTGACCGACAGGCTTGAAACAAATATCTTTGCTTGAACTGATGCATGGCCAATAGCATGGTGTAGCCTATCATAATTACTTCACAGACCTTTTGTCAGTAAAACCGACTGTGGATTGTGCAAAAGCGTCAATTAATGTCACTTAGGCCTACATAGGCCTATTTATAGGCAAACTTTACAGTCTTTTTTCCAACTTTTTTGGGCCCCCCTTCCTTGCGGGCCCCCTTCGGCCGGAGGGTACGGAGGGCGGTCGCTACGCCTCTGTCTGGTAGAACTACTGGCTTCACCTTCGACCTCACTTGAAATGCTTCTGGATAATTGTGCAATTGTAAAGGCTTCGGGATACGAGTCGTCGCTGCTAGCGCTGTCCGTGTCATATGTCTGTAAGCCTACCTGTATGTTCGATTGCAGCGAAAAATATTTTGACAACTTTGGTATTTCCTCAAGTTCTTTCTCGGCATCTTTTGATGCCTTTCGTTTACTAGCTCCACTCTTGTATTTGTATGTTCCTTTAGACATCACAAAGCGCGCTTAATTCTGCATTGGAAACGAAACGTTTCAAACAGCAACAAAATTAAACACGCAAATTAACAATTTCTCGCCAAACGATGGACGCCAGTGTTAACGTAAATACACGTTCTTTGAATGGACTCAACAAAAATTCGAATTTGACCGCCCTTAAATGGGTTAAACTAAAATTCGAATTTGACCGACAGGCTTGAAACAAATATCTTTGCTTGAACTGATGCATGGCCAATAGCATGGTGTAGCCTATCATAATTACTTCACAGACCTTTTGTCAGTAAAACCGACTGTGGATTGTGCAAAAGCGTCAATTAATGTCACTTAGGCCTACATAGGCCTATTTATAGGCAAACTTTACAGTCTTTTTTCCAACTTTTTTGGGCCCCCCTTCCTTGCGGGCCCCCTTCGGCCGGAGGGTACGGAGGGCGGTCGCTACGCCTCTGGGCAGATCAATAATAATAATAATCTATTATTGTCATCGATATTATTATTTTTCCCGCTCGATGTAGAAAAGATCCCTAAGGCTCTAGAAGATTAAAATGGGGTTGTTATTATTAATCAATTATTAGGTAGGCCCTACACTATAAGTTATTACCGTTTGCCAGTGGTGTACGTAAGGAATAATACCTATAGGCGTAACTTATCGATATTAGTCCCAGGTTGAGGTCTTAGAGTAGTTTCCCTGCATCCTTTCACTGCTTAAACATTAAAGGCCGAGGTTTGCTTTCGGCAGTTTCTCTGTAAACCAGGCTGATTGGTCAGCAAGTCTCTATTTAGTCACGCCTACTGAAGCCTCTGCTTGAAGTTCATCTGAAACCGCTGCTGTAGATTGCTAGGCTGTCTAAACTAGGTCAAGGAATTGTTCTGCCCAGATCTATAGAATACCCTGAGTGGGTTCCTTATGCAGATTAGCTTGGTCTACCTGGAGTGCCTGGTTATGTCTTTATTTCAGCGTGCGCCATGTGTAGGCCCTACATGTGTTTGTATACACATTGCAGAGATTCACCTCGGAGTGGGCCATGGTGCTTATATTTTAGTATCTCAGCTGGTCAGCTCGCAATACAGAATATAAATACATGTATATATGTATACATGCCTTGTATAGGCTACTTGTTCCGTGGAAGGTTGCATGCTGTGCCTTGCATTGATATGCATCACAGTCCGTAAGAGATTTTATATTATTAGACAATGTCTAAACCTTGTAACTACTCGTAAGCTCTGTACCCCTACTCCACCAGTCAAATCAGTCCATTGTTCATTGCAACGAAGGTGTACATTATCCCTATAACAAAACGCTTGGAGTTTGTATTGTTGGAACCATGCAAAAGTACGACATGTAACGTTTGTGGATCGGTCAGCAGAGGCGTAGAGACCGCCCTCCGTACCCTCCGGCCGAAGGGGGCCCGCAAGGAAGGGGGGCCCAAAAAAGTTGGAAAAAAGACTGTAAAGTTTGCCTATAAATAGGCCTATGTAGGCCTAAGTGACATTAATTGACGCTTTTGCACAATCCACAGTCGGTTTTACTGACAAAAGGTCTGTGAAGTAATTATGATAGGCTACACCATGCTATTGGCCATGCATCAGTTCAAGCAAAGATATTTGTTTCAAGCCTGTCGGTCAAATTCGAATTTTAGTTTAACCCATTTAAGGGCGGTCAAATTCGAATTTTTGTTGAGTCCATTCAAAGAACGTGTATTTACGTTAACACTGGCGTCCGTCGTTTGGCGAGAAATTGTTAATTTGCGTGTTTAATTTTGTTGCTGTTTGAAACGTTTCGTTTCCAATGCAGAATTAAGCGCGCTTTGTGATGTCTAAAGGAACATACAAATACAAGAGTGGAGCTAGTAAACGAAAGGCATCAAAAGATGCCGAGAAAGAACTTGAGGAAATACCAAAGTTGTCAAAATATTTTTCGCTGCAATCGAACATACAGGTAGGCTTACAGACATATGACACGGACAGCGCTAGCAGCGACGACTCGTATCCCGAAGCCTTTACAATTGCACAATTATCCAGAAGCATTTCAAGTGAGGTCGAAGGTGAAGCCAGTAGTTCTACCAGACAAACTGTGACAGATATTCCAGCTGCTGCCGGGAAAGATGTAAGCTTATATGAATCTGAACTACTCACTGATGATCCAGGAATTTGGCCGTCTATAATATCGGACGGGCAAGTGTGTGACATTGTTGCACGGGGCCCACCACAACAGAATGAAAGTTACGAATTTCCTTTTAACGAGGAAAGACGGAGGTTCACAAGTAGTAATTTCTATCGAACTATGGCAAATGGCGAGAAAATAGGACGTTCATGGTTAATGTAGGCTACTGATCAGTTCAGAAAGATGCCATTTTTTGTTTTTGTTGTAAATTATTTGGCACTGCATGGCGACATGCAGCTACATCGTGGAACATCTGCTTGGAAAGCACTGTCAAAAAGACTCCAGCAGCACGAAACAGGCAAAGGGCATCAAGACTGTATGGTGAAGTGGTTTGACCTTCGCTCAGGCATAGTAAACCGCACATCTATTGACCAACTCGAAACACAGGCTTTTCTGAAAGGAAGAGATTTCTGGAGAAATGTTGTCAAGCGTATGGTTGATGTCGTTATTTTCTTGTCCGAAAGACACTTGGCATTTCGAGGAAGCAATGAATACTTGTACAGTACACTGTAGGCCTAACCGCCTATGTATGCATAATATGAACCTTCAACCCTGTATATTGTATGAAACAGATACTGCATTCCAGTTCCTGCATCTGTTCGGAGGGGGCCCCGTTCATTGTTGCTACGGCCCTGTCGGTCAGACAGATGTTCTATAAAAGTTGGCGTGTTCCAGCCGCTGCATCGGTGTGTACGGAATATTGCCTTCGTCCAATTTAAAAAGACACCAATAATAAGAAATGAATGAGTGAGTGAATGAATGAAGATATTTATGAACTCCAAGACTCTAGCAACGATCAGCTTCTGACACCAAAGAAAGGATGCTGGAATAAGCTGTGAAATGACATTTCAAATGCATTAGAATCTGACATGTGTTGTCACATCGGCCGTGCCAGATCATTCTATATAATTATTCTGTGTGCTGACAAGTTGAGATAGGCCTATATACTCGAATATAAGCATCCAGGCCCATTTTGAGGCGCATGGGACGATCAAATACCCGCGCGCGTACACACGCACACACACACACACACATGTCATGTATCTACACACACAGACATGTGAACACAGATCGTATACGCGGCGGTAACGACAGAACCAAGTACTGGAGGTAGCACAAGCTAATCTGCATACCCACTCAGAGGGGTCTAGAGAGTAGAGATATTGGGTGCACAATAATTATTGTCCTCGACCCCGTTTAGACAGCCTAGCTATAGGGATTGTTCAGCCAAGACTCCCTCGAGTGTACCTTATGCAGATTAGCTTGGTCTACCTCGAGCGCATAGTCGTGTGTTTACCTCAGCGTATAGGGCATGTGTGTGCGTGCGTGCGTGTGTGTACCACTGACCTAAGATCAGATTGAAAGAACCTTGCCACTGACCACTGTTCTATATAGCTTCAGTAGGCGTGACTAAATAGAGACTTGCTGACCAATCAGCCTGGTTTACAGAGAAACTGCCGAAAGCAAACCTCGGCCTTTAGCCTTGTTTTTAGAACCCTCGCACTGGGGGCGCCTCTGAGGCAGAGCACTGCGCCGACTTGGTACTTCCGACGGCGACGCGCCGGTCATTTTTGGTCGGCGGCGGCGGCGCGCCGACCAACAAAAGTCGGCGGCGACGGCGCCATCAAAATATCGGCGACGGCCACCAGGTCGCACGAAAACGCACTGCAAAGTCCGATTTTGACACTTTGAAAAGATACACCATTCGCAAGTAAAATTATTTTAAAATATTTCCAGGCGGATTTTAGCTTTGATACTTGATACTTGTGAATAATTAGCTAATAGGCCTACAGAGTACGACAATGTAAAAAAGTAAAAATCGACCTCTGACCCCAGTCATAGGCGGAGACCTGGGCGGAGACTTGGGGGGGGGGGGGACGGAAAGATTTTTGATGGACGAATGGCTGAGTATCGCAGAAAAATTTCCATCTTTAGCCGGCCAAAATTTCTGACGACCGGCAAAATCTCGAAAAAAAATTCTATTTTCGCCGCCAAAAAAGTTGATGACCTTTTTTTAGTCTTGGCGCTCAACGATTGGGGGGACAAATGCATGGGCCGTCCCCCCAACACCTCCGTTGGGGGCACCGTCCCCTCTGTCCCCCCTAGGTCTCCGCCCATGACCCCAGTTCACTAAAATCGGCCATTATCTCAAAATGTTGTCGTGCGACATAAGATCGGATCACATCACAAATACAATGACAAAAAACAATGAAATTTGTTTTATATTTAATTCAAGGACTTTCTATTGTGGTTTAATTAAGAAAAATTACTTACTTACGTATAAGTAACGCGCAGCAAAACTGCAGAGAAAGAGTAAGAGCTTCATTCGCAAGGTGACGCCACCATAGGAATCTAGAAATCTTTTCTGCATCTTATATCACTGTCTTATACTTCTCAACTCCGATCAATGTCTGTGCTTGGATCAATCGTTGTGTTTCTGTCGACTTATGAACTTATTCCGTCCTGCGAATTAGAACGTTCGACAATGGTTGTGAATTTCACGTTGAACAATTTTTTATGCTACGAATTATCAAGTTCTAAGGCTGTGTAGTGATAGTTATATTAAGCTGAAGTCACATGGTACCGTTTCCTGTTCCAGTACGTTATGAAAACATTACTTTAATATGCTCGATTTTGATCCTGTAGGTCATTTTTAACCATTTCCTCAAACTTGTATTTTCGATATGTGCATGTGTTTTTTATAGAGCACCTCACATATGCCGAAGTGATTATAATTGTCAACATAAACCAGAGTGGAGCTTGGTAGAATGAGGCAAAATTGTGATGATGAAAGTTTTCACTTTTCAGGCTTAATATACTCAAGATGCTGCAGTATTGAATGGCTTTCAAAATATTGATTGGTTTTTGTGTATTTTCTTGTCTTTCAGGCTCTTTGACACTGGTGTCAAAGTGTGTTATTCATAGATGACAGTAACAGTCACCCTTGTGGTTGGCATTGCAGTTTCATCATACAGAGAACTTTTGTAGAATGAATTCCGTTAACTCTGAGCCTGAGAGGAAGCCTCCTGTTGCCACAAACCCATCGGGGTACATGTCGTCTAGATCCCGGGAGCATGGTCTGTCTGTGTTCCACTGTGATCTGCCTCCTGGTGCCTATGTCCAGACAGACGATTGCTTGATGGCCGTTCAGCAATGCGTTGAAGCACTGAATGGCTGGTGCGAGGCTGGAACTCGTACCATTGCTGTGTTCTTGAAGGTATTGAAGGGGACAGTCTATGCACAGATGGCCGCTCAGCTACAGGGCGCAATGATGCAGGTTCATGAGATTGCGGCAGTGGAGACAATGAAATTGCAGAAGAATCTGAAGGCAAACTGGTGTCACCTGAGCAGGTTCTCAGGTGCATCGAACCTCCAGGCAGATACATCAAAGGACAACCAGGTACATTTGACTGCTCTACAAAGCATGAATTTTCTTATTCCTGATCAGTGACATAGAGACTATGTCATTGTCATTGCAATTTGTGGTTGAACTGCTAAGATTCTATAGAGTGTTGGATTATGCCATGCTGCTGTCATCAGCTGCTGGGCTGAGTAGTTGAACACCAGTAGAGAAATGTCTGTATACAATACGCAAGTTAAACATCAATTAAGAAGATAGGTCAAGTGAGCTTTGATTTTAATGTATCAAGAGATAGCACATTCGTTACATAAGCGGAATTTAAACATTTCTGCATCTCGGGGAGAAATTTGTTTCCTTTACTTGGTCTTCACAGAGCTCTGTAACTTTGTTTCTTCTCAAAATTTGGTTGGGTCAACCATGTGGAATGACCTTCCTTCAGATCGGTGTTTTTTTAAGTAAGTAAGTGAGTAAGTATATTCTTTATTAATCCAATTGCATAAGGTTCCGCACTTTGGTTTACGTGAAATTAAACATCATAAAGCATTCTTACTAAACCATTTTTCTCATTAAGTTGTGTGGCCATGAGACAATTGGGTCATGTGGTCTGGGACGCATAAAATAGGTGTCATTATAGGAGAGAGGAACAGGTTTAGAACATGTGCCGAGTCCGTGAAGCAGTGGTGAAGAGGACTATGCTATGGACTCTGCATGTACACCTTTTGCAAGCATCTGGAAGCTGTTCTTTTTTGCCAGGGTAGGTCTAGAAGTGCTTCTTCTGAATAAGTTCTCCAAATGAATGAATGATTTCATATACTTGTCTTTATGCTTTATGACTGTGCAATTAAGCTTACTGGTGTATCGATGCTTACCAGTACAATCATTTATAGAAAAATTTGAATGGGTGAAATGCACCATGTTCCGTCAGAGCAAAATCTTGGGCTAGTGCGGTCCGAACAAGAGGACCTTTGAATAACGAGGCACCCATTCAAATGGGCAGCAGTGGTGAATTATCTTACCTGACCAATTCAGTGAACAGCAAGGAGGTCAAGACCATACAATCGCTTTAGAGAAAAATTGTTCAGTTGAATTTTTTATCGCATTAAACAGAGTTATGTATGTCATACAAGCAGCTGGAAGTGTTCAGAGATTTTTCATTATTGACACCAAAAATCTTCAATACAAAAAGATTATTGTTCAGCTGTTTGAATTAATCAAGCTGGCCTGTTGATTTATCTCATCTATGAACTATATCGATGTATAATGTATAATATATATTTAAGTATAATTTATGTATTTACGTATCTAAGCAACTCTACAGATGTATAGTAGCAACGTAACGAAAGGTAATTGATTTAAGAAGCATTCAAGATATAATAGCTTCTGATCGTTTTAGAAGTTTTCTTCAGGTTTTCTTAGCCTTATATGTTGCTGCGAACTTTGTCTTTAATTTAGTTAAATTTGCGCTTTTTGAGTGATATCCAGTTTCTGTTTTTCTTCCAGATTATTGCCAGAGAGCTGATGAATTTTTTTGGAACTATTTACCAGCTGTTTCTGACCATGGCACAACATCTTGGGCAATTCATCAATTCTGGGAACAATAGTGGTTCATCTGTGCCATCAGTGTCTATCGAGTCCTGCTCTGCCATTCCCATCGGCCAGAATCCGATCCAACTTCCAGTTGGGTCAAGGCCAGGTGTCCTTGGCAACAAGTCAAGGGTCGTTGCAGGTGGCTCACCAGCTGGATTGCGCAAACAGGTGACGTCGTTCCTGTCAAAAATTGGGCAGAAGTCACCAGACCCATCATGCTTCTATGTACCACTTGATGCTGAAGGCAGGAAAAGTTTGCCAACTGCAGGACCAGGTGGACAGCCCCAGTGTCAAGATAGTCCTGGTCGTTCCACCAAACATGTTGAAGGTGATAAAAAGTTACAACTGGTATTGTTTCATATTCACATTGAAATGGGCAAAAACTTTAGTGCAACTGAATCAATTGCCTCAAATAGTCTCTGGTAAATGTAAAAGTGTTCTGTTAGAAACTATGTGGAGGAACTTTCTATTATTTCTCTTATCTTTAGTAATTTAATGTAAATCTGAGGCACAGAAAGTCGTCTGCCAGGAAAGGATGCTGTTTCAGATTATCAAGTGCTTGAAAGCCAAGGAAATATAGTGAGTTTTGAGCGACTTTTTGAAGGAAAAAAGCGAATTTGAACTACGAAGAGAGTGGTAGTCTGCCTTGGGAGAGGCATGGAATTCATGCAAGTCCATAACTGTGTTGGAGTATGGTTCAGCTGAAATACCTGTAGATTATGATCACAGACAATGAGGACAGATGTATGCAGTTAGTAGTGAACTAAAATAAGAAGGAGTGCTGGTGCTGAGGGATTTGTTGGTCAAACAGGCCATTCGAAATTCTATTCTGAACTCAACAGGAAGCCAATGCATCCAGTGGAGAATGATGTCTACAGGAGCTTGTTTATAGTGGGAAACACAGCACTGCTAGCTAGAAAGTTTTGCATGTGTTGCAGTCTGTAGAGTGTAGAGTTCAAGATCTGAGATACTCACAAAAAACCAAATTAACATAATCAAGGCGTGTGGAGACAAGAGTAAACAGTCAACGGTTTGTGATGTACTCATAGTCAGGGCTGACATTATGTGATGTATTGCCCTGGTGTGATAGTAACAAGATATACAAATGTTTTATGGAATGGAAGAAAGACCCAATCATTAACATCTGACTTGCCCAAATTTAAGAAAAAAAAGAAAATTTTCTTGAGTAAGTCTTCTTGTTAGTTAAAGTGCTTGCACCAACATTGTACTAAATTCTGAAAACATCCCTCCTAATAGTATCAAACTTTGGGTTGAAGTTAAGTGAACTTATACTTTAGTGCATGTACAGGGTGGGCCATAAAAAAAGACCCCCCTAGGTTTTTTGCCCATATCTTGACCAAAAGTAAGAATTTCTAAATGAAATTTTACAAGCTTATAGGCAATTCATATTCACACATGATGGCCAGATTTTATCAAAATATTTCAAACAGAACAAAAGTTACACCACTTTTAGTGAAGCCACCCACCGTTTTTTGACGATTCAAAAACGTAACGCAACAAAAAGTAGGTTTTTGCCAATATCTTGGCCAAAAGGAAGAATTTCGAAATGAAATTTTACAGGTTTATAGACAATTCATATTTACATGTGATGGCCAGATTTCATAAAAATATTTCAAACAGAACAAACGTTATATCACTTTTAGTGAGGCCACCCACCGTTTTTTTGACTTATTTGAATCATCAAAAAACGTAGGATGGCCTCACTAAAAGTGATATAACTTTTGTTCTGTTTGAAATATTTTTATGAAATCTGGCCAACATATGTAAATATGAATTGTCTATGTACCTGTAAAATTTCATTTCGAAATTCTTACTTTTGGCCAAGATATTGGCAAAAACCTACTTTTTGTTGCGTTACGTTTTTGAATCGTCAAAAACCGGTGGGTGGTCTCCATAATAGTGGCATAACTTTTGCTCTGTTTGAAATATTTTGATGAAATCTGGCCATGATGTGTAAATATGAATTGTCTATAAGCCTGTAAAATTTCATTTTGAAATTCTTACTTTTGGTCAAGATATGGGCAAAAAACTTAGGGGGGTTCTTTTTTTTTGGCCCACCCTGTATATTAAATATTTTGTATACATATATATTATATAATATATATATATATTATATACATATATTATATAATATATATGTATATATGAACTTATACTTCAGTACATGTATAGTATTTGTGTATATATATATAAAATTATATATATATATGATATATTTGTATATATGAACTTATACAAGTTTTAGTAATGTATATTTGTATGTATATATATGTTATGTGTTTTTATTTGTTGTTTGTACTTATGGCTGTTGCGATTTATTTCATCTTGAATACTGTAACATAAAAATGTGAGGGCTCCAATGTCACCAGTGTTGAAGCTGTGTACTTTTTATTTTATTTTAGGAAAATCGAATGGTCATGTGGCCACCCAAGAAGACTTAGATCTGGTCATTAGCATGTTATCTCAGGGATGTCGAGTACATGTGACTGGAATGCAGGGCATACCAGAGCATCTGACCCCCTCTGTGGATGAGGGCCACCGTCCATCTGGTATGGCGGTTCGTGATGTCAACATGGCCAACCAACCAAACACAACTCTACTGAATCTTGGTCTGCACGCTGTCGGACCGGTTTACATGAAGCCACCACCAGTCAACACTGCTGCTGCTGCTGCTGCTGCTGGCTTTGTGGACAAGAATTTACAGAACAGCAAGTCATCGATAGAAGAAAAGATGAACACTTGGCCATTTAAGCCGAACCAGAAAGTGCTTCTATGGCCAAATGGAGACATGCGGATGGCACAGAATGTTTTTGGAGGCGGTGGTGGAGTTGACTGTGAATCGATGACAGAGGAGAGCACTGGTGGTAAGGCTGCCGTCCATTCTGGCACATGGCCTGTCAAGGAAGGCGAGAATATCGGAACAGCCACGCTCAACAATTTGCCGGCATGGTATAGCGAGGGACTGTGGCCAACACTGAATACGTACGACATGAGTGGCATCTGGCCTTCACAGTATTCAACATGGAACTCAGACAGGTCAGTTTTCCTTCACTTGAAGTCTGTGTGTTATAGGTATACAAGAGAACACAACAAGCACATTTCTTGTGCTTTTTCGTGGAAACTCCTTAGCCACTTCCACAACAAACCAATGACTGCTTTATAAAATATCCCAGCTGGGGTTAGTTTCATGGCTTGCAGATTTGGTACAATATTCAGTGTGCAAAAATGTTCACTTATTTTCATCTGGTGTCAACTTCGGATCTACGGCATCAAGCTGTGTGCTGGCCTTAAAAATGATAAGAATATGATTTGTATTTTGTGATTGTGCATTTGTTCATGTTGATTGTTGAGTGGTCTTGTTGATGCTTTTACAATTTGCTGTTGATACTGCTGCAGCAGTTGTTTTTGTTATAATCTGACCAGAGAGAAGTACAGAGCGCCATGTCTACAGTTGCTTTATTTTATCTGAAGATGTCACTGACGGGCTTTCGAAAGATGCTCAAGACTCATCAGTCATCAGTTTATGTCGCCTTATCACTGGCATAATTTAGTTTCATTACTTATATATCTAGATACTGATTTACAAATTGACTTGTAATATATTTTGTGATGCTAGTATTGTGACATAAAATGTTGAGAACATTTATGTATGGTCTACAATGAAGTAATGTGTTTGACGTATGGCCTGTAATACCCTGTATACTTCAGTTTTACATAGGGCCTTAAATTGTGAAAGGGGTTAAAGGTTCATCGTTTGGATTTACATCTGCTACTGTTGTTGATTGATGCAGCACGAACACGTCGAACAGTTTGTCTAAAAGTGTATCAACAGTTGTCGAGTCTAGTAGTGGAAGTGAAGAGTCATCAAATGGCACAGATCAGCAGCTGTGGCCTCCAGCTGGAATTCAAGTGCCAAGAAGAAGGTCAGCTTAAAAGCATCAAGACATTTACGGATGAGTTATATCTTGTTTACACTCTTTCTCCTTTTAGATGAAGTATAATGAAATGGCTATTATAGTGTCTTATGACAGTAGGTACTCTTGTTTCTGCACTGTTATTTGCTCCGTATCATCCATCATTTGTTGCCATGATGTAAAAACAGTTGAATTTTTGTGCAATTAGTATGTAGGTCATATCGGTATATATAGGATACACCTATGTACAGTTTTTTTATATATCATGGTGACTTCCTATGGAAAATAGATTAGAAAATCCATATGTAAGCAGAAGAGCATAGTTGTTCTAATTGTTAATAAAATGCAGCCCAGGTATCGAAGTTCTGAGTTTTGCTATTATTTTAGGTAGTAATTTTAGCTGTGTCGATCATGGAGAGGTGTACATTACATTTAATCAAGTAATGATTAAAAGTCATCAGCACTAGGCATGTTTTTAGAAAGATTTGCAGATATATGGAATAAGCTTCTTGACAAGCCGTGCTATAAACCATATCAATTTTCAGAGTGATGAATTGAAAGTAACACAGACATTAAAATTCGAAAGATAATAAAACCTATCTACCTATGTGGTGGTGTTGTTCATAGTTTTTGGTTGTGGCATCAAGCCATCTCTTGTCGGTTGAATAGATGGTTGAAAATTTGCGATTTCTTCTCTTTCGAGTTTTGAAGTGATGGCTGAAATCAACAACTTCCTACTTAAACTCTATCATCTACGATTCTACGTGCTGGTAGAAGATAGAAGAACAATACATTCCCTCGTAGACCTTTGCTGTAATAAAGTGGATGCTCACTTATCTCTCGAAACTCCAAAAGCTTCAAAACTCTGCTTTGAATCGCTTCAAATAAACGACTCCATGGTTCTCTGATCTCTTTCAAAAACTCCGTCTTCTGCATTGACTTATTGAGCGTCGTTTGTCACTATAGTCAACTCACATAGCACATTGTGTATATAACATTCATTCATTCATTTTTCGTTCATTAGATGCATTTATATAGCGCCTCTGCTCAGAAGCGCTCCCAAACTCAGTGGGTCAAATAAAACTGTCTTAAGATGAGAGAGGAAGCCTGAGAAGGATTTTTACAAAGAGAGCGGAGGGTCAGAGGAAGACCTTTTACTATTAATAATTGCACTAGATTAACCAAAGGTGATATATGTAGTAGTACCTTGGGTTTTCTGGTTTTTTAACCAGCTGTTGTTAATAAGTTTTCTGCTGCTTAACAGGAGACACAGCAGTGGTGAACACAATCTTCTGTCTCAACATGCTACCCTGTCTAACCCTCTGCCGGGTGGCATCGGCATCTCTGTTGATGCCCCCACAGATGACAAGTATGGATGGACCAGTCAGATGCAGATGATGGATAAGATGCCCCAGGTGGAAGATGAACGTGGACACAGGATGTTGGCGATGCAGTGGAGTGATCCACTGACACAGAGGACTCTCTCCTGCTGGGAATCAGGTGCAGTTCTTCTGCTGCAGATTTAGTATATATAAATATTTGATTATTATTAAGGAAACTTATATAGCAACATCTCTCTAAGAAAAATCGTCTGTGTTGTTCTCCATGGTTCCTACATGATGTTAAATGTCATTGAGTGCAGAAAGTTTCTCAGTTAGCAAACAATGCTCAGATAAACTACTAGGAGTGTGACCAGTGCACATGCAGGTGGGGCAACCAAGAGCATCCAAACTTCAGCTGACAGTAGTTGGTAGGAAGTTCAGAATTCCTGTCGAGCAAGTTTTGCTTAAATTAGAATCAATAATGAAGACAATAGACAATGAGATCCACCAACAACATTGGCTGATGGTTGCCTTATTGTCTAGTTGTCTCTCATAGGTGGAGGCAGAATTGCAGACAGTGCTTGGAAATCTTTCAAATCACCAGATGCATGCAGAGCAGGTATCTGTTACCCAGCTAATAGTTGGTAGTAAAGACCTGCTTATGGAGCCCTTGCTCCAATGGATCAGGAAAGTGATCGGAATAGATGGTGTAGGCAGGTCAGTGGTCTGAGGCTCAAGTGTAGGTGGATCATTCCAGCCGTGGAAAGGTTACGAAAATAGACGAACGATGGAAGCTGTTTTAAATGCAGTAAATCCACAGTGAAACGAGACAATTCCACACAGTATTAGTGCAAACTTGCAGCATTTAATCGAGCAAGTTTGCATTTAGATAAAGTTATCTTCCAGAATGACAGAGAGAGCAGCCAACATTGCAATTTGACCCTCCTCTACCACTACCTAATATAACCCGTGTCAAATCTATAAAGATACTGGGTGTCGTCCTTCAAGATAACCTCAAACTCACAGCCCATATAGACCACCTTACAGCTACCTGCTCCTCTTCTCTCTATGCCATCAGAAAGCTCAAAACCCATGGCCTCTCCTCCTCATCCATCCATAATGTTACCAAAGCCACCACTGTTGCTAAACTACTTTATGCCTCCCCATCCTGGCCTCACCCTGGCCTCTGGCAGAGAACACCTCGAAAAACTCCTAAAAAGAGCAAAATTCCTAGGTTACTTAGAGCAAACCTTCCCAACTGTCTCCAAACTTGCCAACATAGCTGATGCAAAACTCCTCTTCTCCATTATACACAACCCCAAACATGTACTTCACCAACTCCTACCTCCTCTCACCTCCCCTCCTCTCACCAACTAAGACCTAGAGCACACAACTATACTCTCCCACTAAAGGACAATTCTCAATTTATACTGCGAACATTATATAACAATATTTACTAGCTTACTTAAAGACTAACTAATTGAGCTTTTAACTTTAATTATTCATTATCCCTTATGTTAACATTTCTGCGTTATTGTCAGATTGTCTTTTCTCATTAAAACACATATATATTTACTAAATGGATGGCCCGTTCTCTACAAATGTTTCCTAAAATCTTTTAACAATTTACAGCTGACAGTTAGTTCCACTATTTTCATCTAGATAGGCCTTTTTTCTTGAGAAGAAAGATATCTGTATGCAGGTGAATGACACCTAAACAATGGGAGCTAAGAGGAAACCTTTTCTAGTGCTTATCTATTAACATCGGAATACAGCAGTCTTTCACTGTGCCTACAGATTAGACAGATTTTGACTCATTTCCAAAATTGCCAGGCTACATGAACCTTTTTTAATACTTTATTCAGTTCTCTCGATGGGTTACTTTGCCAGCTGAATTGGCCTCCAGATTAGAATAATTCTGTATCTGTATCTGTATCTTGTGAATTGAATTGAATTAGTGCGTAGCCGACATATGTATCCTGAAGATTGCATTCAAAGACCTTTTGTTTCTAAAGGTCAGTTTGCAGAATGATAGATCTGTGTGCAGGAAGCAGACTTTTGCTTATGCGCAGAGAAAGAGAGACATTCAGTGGAAATGAATGATTTGTTTCAGGTGGGTTGCCAGTGTCCAAGAATCAGTTGTCCTCAACTCCTGTCTCCATTGGCGGCTCTGCCATGAGGCAAACAGGACCAGCTGCAGCATCTGGTGGACAACTAGATAAATCATTCTGATGAAACTACTTTCTTCCTTTGTCTCCTGCCTCTGCTTCTCTTCGTCCTTCTCATGCTTCCACTCGTTTTCAACGTTCTTTGTCTTCTTAGATGTCCTCTGGAAGTCTTTGGCTCCACTTCGCTGGGTGAGTTGGTGCCAAATTCATTCTTTTTGGTGTTTTTGATATTTTTAAGACATTGATAGGTCTGCAGTAATCAATCACCAAATCAAATCGGAATTGTGTGAAGTTCAGTGAATTACGCTTCATTTGCAGGAATGTTAGACTTCATTAAATAAACTGACTTCTGCTACACAAGTATATTTATTAGGTAGGATTTTTGGCTTGTTTTTTAGAAGAAGGATGATTATTTAAGTTTAACTGCTGAACATTCATGTTAAGATTTTGGCTTGTGTTGCTTTTGATAGGGTAGTATCTCTGTTCTTGTGGCCACCATTGTTTTGTACGTTTTCCATGTGGTACTTAATTAGTTAAGAATTAGTCATGTATTATGTGAAATCATGTAATTTAATGTTAAGCGATGTACAGCTTTGGGGAATTCTGTAATGTTTATATGGTATCAAGATCTTTGATCAGATCCTTCATTTATGTGTACGCATTGAGCTCACAGAGTGCAAGAGTATTTATATGTATATAAATATTAGAACTTGTTACAGTTAAAGCAATTTGTTTACTAATGTCTAGTATGCTAATTTGGCTCATGTGGCTGCTGGTTTAATGTTGTACTGAAATGTTGTTATGGCTAATATAGCTGCTGGATGAATGTTACATTGAAATGTTGTTATGGCTAATCTGACTGTTGGATAAATGTTACATTAAAATGTTGTTGTGGCTAATATGACTGATTTTTTATTAGTGTTTAACATTGAAATGCTGTTACATGGCTATTGTGGTTCTGGTTCATCCTGACTATGTACAGAAAGTCTTGGTTATGTTGATTTATGTTGGCAGGCTGCTTTTGTCAATGTGTTTTACTTTTATGAGCTAATGTGGTTAAAACTTTAACAAGATTTCCAAGGTACTTGTTGGTGAAGTCATAAGAGTTTTAAGAAGAGTCTCCAAAAGGTGTTGTTTTTTCCTGCTATAAGTAATCATGGTGGAACATTTCTGCTTCTTTTCAATGCGTGCTCTCTTCTGACTTACGTGTGATTCACCATTCACTGTTCAAGCTGACTATGAAGTTGGCTGTAACTAAAGTCACAATTGCTTGGATCATTAGGCAACATCTGCTTTCATGAATAGTTTCAGCTGGATTTGATACGTGGCAGAAAATGTTGGGTTGTGTTTGCAAAGGCATTGTCTTATAAATGTTGCCGTTTGTTCATTGTGCTGTTGGTTGGTCTTGCCTTTGTGTTTCCTGAGCACATTGCAATCACTGTGTTCTCGTTAGAAATCTTGTGAAAATGACTTACAGATCTTTGAATGTTTTGCTGCTTTTCGTCAATTTGACCGTAATGTGTTCAACCTTCTGCTGTTTTGCTGTGTGGGAGTTGGATGAATTGCGATTTTAAACAAGTCCTAAATAGGTTTACTGAAACCATTTGGCTTTTGGATTTCTGATTGCTAGGAATTTTATTTGTTTTGCAAGAATGTCAATTTTGACCGGTTTGAGGTTTCCCAATGTTTTTGTACATTTTCTACCTGATGACTTTATGTGACAGCGACTCATTTCGTGGTGATGGGTCACATAATTATAGTGTTAACAATTTATATAGCACTTTTAGATAAATCCCAGATGTGCTGCATGGCTGGCTGTCTCAATGATCCATGCAAAATTGTGACTTTAGTTAACCAGCAAATGTGTTGAGCTGAATTAGTAAAATACGATGTATATTTAAAAGAAGATTGTAAACTTGAGAGAAATGGCGAGCTACGCATGTGACAGCCAATGAGTTCCGATCGATGTGCGGAATTTAGAAAACAGTAAATCTCCATGGCAGTAAAGCAACAGAGTGATTGGGGACCAGGCTGACTCGTAGCTGGAACACTCGGCTCTTTCATGCATTCAGATATTATATGTGACCCATCGTCACAAAACCAGTCGCAAGCCCCAAATTAAATTGTTTCACTTTTTAGCAATTTCCTGTAGATGACTTCATTTTCCTTTCCAAAACTGTTTGCGGTTTTTCCATATCTCACACATAACCGGAGTTATAGAATTTTAAATCCGATAGTATACATAAACTATTAGATGAGAAAATCGCGTGCTAAGTATAGCGATATAATTATTGACATTCTCCTATGAAACGGCTAGTTCTATTGGAACAGTTTAAATACAATTTGGCAGCCGCATAGCTTCGACAATTTCAAATATATTCTCCAGTTCGAAGATTAAGTTATTTAAGCGAAAAGCGAAGAAATGTAAACAATTCATCCCGTTTTCCAACCTCGTAGCACGCGAGGCCATGCGACCGTCAATTGTTCAGTAACTGTGGCAGTTGAACTTAAAGTAGATTCTTAGTGGGTCCTATTGTTATTTTATCTTACTACTATTTTTTAATATCAACAGCATAGTTTCACTCTTTGCTTAAGGTTTTTATGGAATCATCTGCTAAAATTGAAAATAAACAACAATTGCATGAATTAAAATACATTCATAAATATTTCTTGACTGGGTTTTAACAGTTGAAATTAGGAAACCACTTAGATCCAGTTAATCTGAAAATTTTCAGTGAAAAGTTATGTTGCAAAGAAAACTTTATAAACAAATGGGAAATCATATGTCATGCTTCTGTGCATCATTTAAAATTTGTTTCACTTGAAGAAGCTTTGCATTTGATGTGAATGCATGTCGGACTCTGAAAATATTCTTCGTCCAGCAGAACGATATAGAAATGAGAGAGAAAGCAGTGCCTTCTCAGGCGATGGTGGCTGGCCCACTTTCGATTTGCCTTACTTGTTTACATCTTATCTCTTCTACTGGCCTTTATTTTCCATTGGTACAATCGAACGAAGTCTGATGGTGTGTTGCTTTATAATTTAAATCAAAAATACCAAATCATGTGAATTTGCTGCATAGCTTTGGTTTCTCAGAAACATATTGTGTGTTTGACTGTTTCTCATCTGTTAAATGCTATTTAAACAGTTTACATGAAATTGGCTTTTTCTAATTTCTCAAACATTGAACACGCTACTTATTTAACTCGTGCACAGTGACTATTGTTTTTACATTTTTTAGGTTTTCTGTGGAAATCTAGGACTAAAGTGATTTTACTGTCGACTTAATTGTTTAAGTACTTAGATGTGAGCACCTGTGAATAATATCTAATAGATATATATATGAGCCATCTGACCAAAACCAACTCTTATGTTGCAACGTGTGTTTCCGGGACAATGATGAAATTTCTTCAATTTGTGTTTTTTTAGAGAAAAATTATAAATAATATGTTTTAAACGCAGTAAAACAACAATTTCTAAAAACATGTTATTTTAGATGATTTTTAAAGTGGCTAGTGTGTTAACAATTGTGTGATTTTTGCTGAAATTTTCCACTTATCCACCATTAATAGCCATATTTAGCATAAGGCTAGCATAGCAAATGAGGCATAAGTGATAAGCACAGATTTCCTGTTATGCAGTCTGTTTATCTGTTGTTAGTTTCATTCTATTCTGAATGGGGCTGCTAAAGAATTTTGCATTTCAAAGTTATACAGAACTTTTAATGCTTTTTTCATAATTGTAAATTGAACAGATGAACCATATTTTTACTCATAAATTTTGACAGGAACATGATAGAATAATGAAGTTTGAGTCTGCTTTAAAATGATGTATGTAGGCCTAACTGAAATTGTGAAAAAAAATTATCTTAAGCATGGTTTTGGTCAGATGTGTCACATATGAGACACTTACTGTCACGTAATATAAAAGAAAATACCCATTATTACATGTAAGTTTTCTTATTGATGCTGTTGTTGATGATGATGATTATGATGATGATGAATCTACATCCCCAGGGATAGACAGTGCAAACTGATGTGTGGTGGCAGTAAAGTACCGGTAAATTGATTTATTGTAATCTATCGTTGAGGTTTGCTTATTGAATTGAATCAAAGTCCCGATACAACAGTAATCCTATTGCTATAATTTTATATTGTAACAGTTTGCATGACTCAACAATTAAATGAGAATGGTGTGCATTAAGATTTCCGCCCAGGACGGACATTGCAGACAGTTGAAAGTTACATATGCTAATAGTAGTGTCTTATAATTGTTAGTTTTTACTATTGTCTTAATACCAACCACTTGTTATCAGTTAGTAAAGTATTGATTCAGCAGAGAAATAACATGTAGATGTAACATGTGCAGGTCCACATCAATCGAATTCATTCACGAGAGAAGCTATGATCTATCATCGTTTTAATTTAGTCAGTGTAGTTAATTGAACTGCAGCACTGACTTCAAATGGTGAGCTGTTATTTTATTATTATAGGCAGAGCTGTAATCGAGGAATACAGCGTGTATTTATCTGACAAATATTTGTGTGTAGCGTACAGAAATATGACCTGCAGAGACAGGCCTAGCCAACTGTGGCGTGTACTCACCTCTAGTTTTGCCAGTACAACAGCCATGATTGTTAATATTAGTTTTCTGAATAAAATGCTTCTTAGAAGTGGACTGCGGAAGCATTTGATATTCTTGTTGCTTGCTTCTTTTATATTCGTTTGATTTCATTAGGCCACGTTGTCTTACAATTGTAAATACTTAATTAACATTGTGTGTGTATTGATTGGCTTTGCCAACATGACTAAATAGTCCAATTGCATTCTTATCTGGTGTCACAGCTTGTGTACTTTTGAAGCTGAATAGCATTGCTGATGTTGATACCTCAGTCACATAGTGCCACGATTTTAAGAATTAAATGAATGCGTGCATACATGAGCGCGTATAGTACATCATCAGTTTCTTCTTTCTAAGAGATTTCATTTGGCTTCTTTTGAAAATTCTATGTTTTCAGTCGTCTTGATTCATCGTGCCACAATCTAAATGAAGGTGTAGTTGAAATGCTAGTTACTGGTGGCATAATATTGTGTACTGAGTACATTTATATGGTTTGACATTGTGTAAAAGAATTTGTTGTAATAATAAATATTAGACTATGACATACAATTGAACTGCCAAGCCTTGGTTGATCGCTTTACATGCACCAGATGGAAAAGAACACATTCAAGAAATTTATGCATTCTGTTCCAGCTTTCCTGTTCCAAAGCAGATATTTAACAAATTTGAAGAGTAAGAATTTCAAATGAATATGGATTAACTGATGGTTCTGTTGTGCAATCCATAGCCATTGATGATGACTCCCTGTAAACCTACTACTACTGCTAAGTGCTACTACAATTCCGAATTTGGGTTGGCCATTTTGGAAAATGGCCGCCATTAAAGCCATTGCGAACATTTTCAATGGCTCTGTTGGAATCTACACCCCTAACTATGTATGTCTAGACACCAAGATGACGATTCTAAGTGTACTGGAGGCTGAGATAATTTAAAATCTGTAAACCGGGGGCCGTTTTGAAAAATGACTGCCATTGGGGCCAGGGGTCAAATATGCGAAGGTCCTATAGCCAAATCTCTTTCTTATGACATGTTCGTAGAATGTACCAAATTTCTTGCTTGTATCACAAAGTGAACAATTTTTAGCCAGGCCTCTGTACTAGCAACCCGATATTCAATGCAAAAATGCACATAAAATCATCATATTTAAACCCCATTTTGGGGGGGTGGTCGGATTTTGTCGAATTTTGGATATGTTATTCAGCAGGAAATTCTTAGCGTTAAGAAAGCTTGTGTTGCAATTTTGCCCAGGTAAAACTGCAATTTGCCTGGACTAAAGGGCAGGATCGAAATGTTGGTGGTTGACTTGGGTAGGCCTATATGCGCAATTATAATACACTGAAGTACATCCTCAGAACGTGAAGTTTGTGAGTCATTGAATTTATAACACACATTTCTGCAATGGAGCCATGGTCAGCGGCAGATGATCGTATTCCATTAAGCCATACGTAGGCCTAATTAAGTTTTAATTGTATATTTAATAATAGGTATGATTTTGCCATGCTGAGCATTGAGTCAGGCATTACCATAACAATTGATTTTGATGCTGCAATTAGAGGGGGTCATTGGCAGTCAGTACATAACACACTCTAGTACAGTTATTATTATACCATTCAAGAACATCAATTGTAGCACATCATTGTCGTGTAACACGTAACTTTTACTTCCGCCTTCGAAGGTGACTTTCCTCGCAATAGGTCCTGGGGTCCATCCCAAGAGTTAGGCCGTATTCGTCTACCGGGTCCAAAAACCGTTCAACCACATGAGACCTGTTTCCCCTATTCTCGTTTTCGTGGTAATTAATGCGATTCTGGACGTGCAGGCGCTGACTTCTGCGGAGTCCAGTCTAGTGGCTATGAATCTATGGCTCGAGTGAACATGCGCGACGGCTGATTTAGCCGTAGGGCATAATTACAGACCTACTGTAGTCAGGGTCCGTGTTGGACTCTACCGCGAGTTGAGGTGTAGGGGACGCTTCTAGCCTATCGAGGCGACTCATGACTTCCCCTACTTGTGACCAGTGCCGGCGCTAGCACCCCCCGTACCCCCGGCCGGGGGGCCCTGAGTTTGAAAGGGGCCCCCAAATTTAGCTGGTCATTATGCCTATTTGTGACTGTACAGATCCGGTCTGGTGCATGCCTCAACTAAACATATGGCACTGCCATAGCAGACCTAACGCAAATATCATACTGATTTTGGGCGTAAGTATAAAGCCATTTAAACTAACTCAGGCAATTTCGTCCACTTTCTCAAACACAACGTTTATAAATAATTGTAACTTATTCTAATTGCTAATTGGATGGGGCCTCAAAATAAAACTTGCGTGAGGCCCAAACATTAAAGCTTGTGTAGGGTCCCAGATGTCCTTGGTATGTGTGAGATCTCAAGTTTGCAAGGGGCCTGAGATGTAGCTGGTAGTTATACCTTTCATGACTGTTCATTGACTTCATTCTTGAAACCACGCACCGAGTTACGTTTTAACGCAAAGCATACAAAATAATATTACGCAAACCAAGAGAACTTAATTGTCCTTCAACCAAAGAGGAGATTGGGGGGTGTGGACAGGGGTACGGCCCCACAATTTGTGGTTGGGACGTAATCCTTGTATCCCCAAAATTTCCGAAATATTTCATGAGTATCATCAACTGCCCATCAATAATGATCCATTTTGTTAAGATGACAGCCTATAAATGGTATACCATTACAGTTGGCAAATCGGACAAATTCAAACAATGGAGAGGGGAAACTCTGAAGTCTTAAACCCCAACTAACAGCATTGAAAAATGAGCAATTTTTGTAAAGATGACAGCTTAAAATAATATTATACCATTACAGCATGGAAATTCCAAAAATATTAACAATTGGGGACATTTATCGAAGTCTTATACCATGTCTTTCGGCACTTATATTATGAGAAATTTTGCTGAGATGACAGCTCAAGGTATGGGGGCCTCAATTTTTTTGGGGCCTCATGTACCCTAGCGCCGGCACTGCTTGTGACTGCATTTTCCCTACTTGAACGTCATCTCCCCGACCTGAAAGTTTACTTCCCCTGCATGTGATCTCATTTCTCCTACTTGGGAACGCATGTCCCATTGAAGGGCGCCTACTTGTGATCTCATTTCTCCTTGGAGGGAACCTACTTGAGATTCTATTTTCAATTGTAAGGCACCTACTTGTGATTGCACGTCTGCGAATTTAGTATCCACACGGTCCAACATGATTTCAAGAACCGAACTGACACGTAATCTAATGGAGACACGTGACCTCATATCGCTATCATCTTCGCTAAGGAGCGCTCTATCAATGCCGGTGAAACAGGGCGACTAGCTAGTAGCTATAGGCTACTCATGATAGACTATTAGACAAGCTTATTTCTTACATAAAATAAAAGCGAACAGCTAAAATTATTAAGTTACAATAATTAAAACAATCAATCATCTAACGCAACTTGGAAAGATGAAAGGTCTTAACCCCGATTAATGGCGATTAATCCCGGCTTTCCCCAGTAGGCCTAATCTAAGTTCCACCTACCTTATTTCCGGGCCGGACGCTGGGAGAGCGAAGGGTTTAGCCCATCCAGCGAACCAATGCGAGTAGGCCTATAACTAAGCGACCGCGAAATCCACTCAGATAACCGCTGATTTTGAAGACTTGTAGAATTAACTCAGTGGCGTCTAATCAAATTGTTCTCCCACTCCAAGTGGGGGGAGGGGCGTCTAACCCCCTCCCCCCACTTAAGGAGTGGGAGAACAATTTTCGCCGACTTAAACAATTTTATGAGAATCTGTTCATCTATTATATGCTACGTACGCTCGGAGGGAAGGGGGTCACTGGATTTAAGCGATTTGCGCACGGGGGTCTTGGCAGAATGTACGTAGGCCTACATACAGGCCTAATCAGATAGAATGAGTGCATGCGAGCGTGTGTCTGCGTGTGAAGATGAATGCAGATAACACGTAGACCTACCAGGACGCACCTTTTGTACCTCATTTAAGTTAGGTCTAAACCCAATTTTTCAGGCGTTTATGAGCGTCGTGCTTATACTAATCAGTACATTGCGATTGCATCCGCTGTGTAGCCTACGACTTTCTTGTTGCCATCCTGCAGCGATTGGTCATTGAAAGTTTAACAAAATCTTGCTTCTAAGTTTAACGATTAACTTCAGGACATTTCTGTTCTTTTCTTATTTTGATGTCTAAAACTTTCTGCATCAGGTTTCTGTCCTTCGCATCTGTCATATCGTTCTCGTATTCATCACACTGCTACGCAGGGCTTAAGGTGTGGCTGGACGGTCATGAACGGCGTCCATGAACTTATTTTAAAATCTTAACGCCGTCCTGCCACTTATTGGCCAGCACAGACTGAAAAGGTAAGGAGCGTCTGCAGGCACTTCTTTTGGAAAGGCAAGGGGCGTCCATGCAGGCACTTATTTTCCCACACTTTAAGCACTGCTGCTAGGCTATAGACCTTGATCGGTCTATTAGTTTGTAGACCTAGAGTGCTGCTGGAGCATGCACACATGTGAGAGTGGTCCGTTCACAGAGGTCGTTGTTGTCGTCATCTTCATCGTCAGTTTACGATGATGCATAGATTTCGCGATTCAGATAACTATGACAACAGGTGCTTGCTATCTTTGAATGGCAAATGCCATGCTCCCTATTTCTCACAGTGGTCGCTCGGCAAATGTCAAGGAAAGATAAAACGTCAATGTTTGCATTATAATTGGCTAAACAGTGCTATTTGAGATACAGAGGCGCATAATAGGCCTGCCATGGCTGAGCTATACTGTTAGGCTGTATTTTGCGTATACGCGTTAATAAATTGCATCAAGAAACACCGTCTTTTTGCGCAGGACAACGTTCATAGGCCTATTATACACGAAAGCTTGAATTAACTGCACGGTGATTGCAGGCGAAGATAACAGAAACTAAAAGTTCCGACCAAGCGACACTGCATTTTGAAGGGATGGATTTCGTAGTGAATTGTCGCTTTGGTGAGTTTTACTTTTATCATCTGGTCTGGGAATCTGATTTGGCTTCAAGACGGTTAATTTAGAAGCATTGAGCATAACAAATAGGCCTAATTAATTAATGGTTAATATGATGAACTGTTTAACCAGTAGTCCTAAAAATTAGTTTTCTGTAGACCTACAATATACATGGTAGTTCGATCATTACTATCATTAGATCAGGTTCAAACGAATTCATTTGGCGGTGCTAGGGGCTATAAGCCCCCCCCCCCCCCCCATATAAAAGGCAACCCTAAAAACATCCTTTTTGACATGTAAAATTTAAATATTTTCACGATAAGCTCGCTAAAAAGGCAGGGTGAGAATTGCCGGGGAGTTGGGGGTTTCAACCCCCCAGTCTTTCTTAGTGCCCCATAGTAAACTCTGTTTTACACACCCCAATTCCAAGTTTATCATAGGCCAACCCCCCAGTTATTTTTCCACAATTCTCACACTGTAAAAAGCAGTGCTTAAAGTGTGTAAAAATAAGTGCCTGGACGCCCCTTACCTTTCCAAAATAAGTGCCTGGACGCCCTTTACCTTTCCAGTCTGTGCTCGCCTATAAGTGGCTGGACGGTGTTCGGATTTCAAAATAAGTGCATGGACGCCGTCCATGACCGTCTAGGCACACTTTAAGCCCTGGTAAAAAGGAAACACGTAGGGTGAGATTTCAACCGAATGACTAAAAAAGGCCGTGAGAAATTTTGGCAGATGTTGTTATTATTACATAAATTTCTTACGCGTGCAAAGTCTATCTATCCATCCATCCATCCACGGTCCACCCATCCATCCAGTGGTGGTGGTGGTGGTGGTGGTGATGATGATGATGATGATGATGATGATGATGATGATGATGATGATGATGATGATGATGATGATTCTCATGTTTATTGGCTTTTCGCCCCTGGGGATGAGATGAGTGAGGTGGTTTCCCGTTGCCTTCCCCACAGACAATGATGGGTAAGCAACTTGTCCAAGGTCGCTCCGCAGCAGCTTGCCCCCTGCGTCCCACACGTGCTAGCCCGAGATATCTAAATCTCTGAATGTCAACTCCCAGCCCGGGGCTTGAACCGCAGTCCGTTGCAACCAACAGACGAATGCCGCTCTCGCTTACCGGTGTAGCTAACTAGGCCAGTAATCTATATGTATATATCCATCTATCCATCCATCTATCCATCCATCCATCCATACATCCATCCATCATACACTCATCTATCGTGCGTCCGTCCATCGACCAAGCTAGATTGTATATATATATAGGACTATCCGACTGTCGATCTATGATCTCTCCACGGACTCCACCCATCTGTCTGTCTATCCGACTCTATCGAACTCTATCCACCTATCGATTTATTCGCCTGTCTCTCAATATGTCTATCTAAAAATCTATCTAAAGATCTATCATTGTCTCACTTTCTCTCTGTTGTCTGCGAATCGTCAGTGACACAAATTGCTGAGCGAGGAGTGCCTTTGATTCGCACTTTCTCTGAGTCTCCATGATCTGAAAGCGTCCAAGGCCAAGAACCTTCTTCTCCAGCTATAGGTGGTGGGCAAAAGCAGGTCATCCACTTTATTACCACGAAGGTATTATTCTGTTTGTTGTAGTCGAGTCCAAGAAGCATGGTTATATTTTCCAGCCAGAGAATGGTCTTGAGACCGCGGTCTGAAGACCCAAATATATGGGGTCTTGGTCTTGGTACAGCTTTGAAATATGCCGATCTGGCATTGGTCTTCATATAACTTCTTTTTCTTCTTTGTCTCTCCTCCGTCAGGCGTATGCCAACGACGAGGCCTAATTTCATATATTGAGGTTACTTGGTCCTTTGCCAGGTGGTGACCATTCCTCTTCTGACAGGGTAAGGAAGCCGGTGGGCCTAGCAGCAAGCCTCTTTCGCCCTCAGGTGTCCTTCCAGCACCTGCCACCTGCGTTGGCCAGCCGTTTTCTGGGTTCCTGGTGAGCCTGTCCACCTCGCGTAACGCCCTAGGAGGTTCTTCAGCCGAGGTCTTCACTTCTGATGGCATAATCCCACCAGGCATTCCCTTACTTGGTCGTTCAACCCCCTCCCAAGAAGAGATGCAGGTAGGTCTTTGGGGGGAGAGCTTCATATAGCTGGTCAAGGTCAAAGGTTCTGACTTGGTCAAGAACGTGTGGTAGAGCTAGATCGTTCTGACAAGATGATTGTGTCGCCCTCCTACTTTCTCCACGCTTTGGACTGGCATGACCAAAGTCCGAGCGGTGGCGTAGTTCAGTAGTCAAGTATATTTATATGCTGTGCAAAGCGATTTGCGTACGGGGGTGGGGTCTCGGAAAATGTCATCATCGTCGTCGTCATCATCATCGTCATCGTCGCCGTCGTCGTCATCGTCGTCGTCATCATCATCATCATCATCCTCATCCTCATCATCATCATCATCATCATCATCATCATCATCATCATCATCATCATCAATCATCATCATCATCATGTCCTGTTCGTGGCGCACTTCGTGCGATTCGCACATCGTGCAATGAAGTTCCTCGACCAGTTAGTACGAGTGACTGCTGCATTAATTAATATTGTTTCTGTTGCTCGTTTTGTTTGACACGAGTGAGTCGATCGCATTATCATCATCATTGCAGTAGCGTAACAACTTGGCCGGGGGTCCGTGGACATTCTATAAGCTTGGACCCTATCCATTAACGAGACTAATGTTTTGTGTGAAAACAATGAGGTGGCCATTTACTCACAGTATAAATAAGTTTGTTATTTATACTGTGCTTTACTGTTTAAACATTTGATTATAAGTTAGGCTACATGACATTCTTCTTCTTCTTGTGGAACATATTATTCTTCTGAACCGCTTATAGACCTACTCTCCTTGTTCAGGCTCGTATTTCTTATTGGTGACGTTGATTCTCCTGTCATTCGGAGCCTCGTCCTCCTCGTCCTCCTCTCAACAGTCACCGTCGTCGGTGGTCGACTGTCGCCCGGCTGCCGAGAGACGCGACTGCTTCCCTTGGACGGAAAACGCAACGGTCGATGCATGCATAGCACGTGGATGCCTCTGGTGCGATGACGACGACGGCTTCAATGGCGGCGATGAGGAAGGGTATGATGCGACGGTGGCGCCACCACCACAGTGCTACTACGACGATGCCGAGGTCTGTCCATCAGTGATTGAAGAATGGCTAAGGGTCGAATGTACTTCGTCGAATGATTCCTTGCTCAACAGAACGGAATGTCTGCGCAGTGGATGCATGTGGTGCTCAAACACCAACAACACAGGTGTGTCAGCCAATTTCAATGTTATAGTCATTAACAAAGAACTAGTGCGAGGAATAGCAGCGTTCTGGGAAGTGGTCGCTTATGTGCATAATAATTATTGTGCACTATTAGCTAATACAATTGTGTAGACCTAAAGCTGCTTTACTGTGGTTCGGTAAACTTGCTGTACCGAATCATGTTGTGAAACACAGGTGGCTGATAATTATGTGTGCACAACAGCAGAAAATTAGTACAAAAAACTAATCTTATCTAAGCATCGAAATAAAACTAGCCAGGAAATAAAATTGTAAGAGGACAATTGATTCTTTAGCAGTTAGGTCTAAAGCAACAAAACTCATTAAAAAGTCATAAGAATTTTAAAATGAACACACTCATTCTGGTGCTGCAGGGTCGCTGGTTGAAGGGCACAAGAACAGGGTCTGGTGCCAGTCTAGCAGACCTCGTATTGACCACACCTTCTTCAGGATGGCAGTTTATTCTTTCACTGACATTTAAAACATCTCTACTGAAGAAATACTTTATTGTGTCTACTCATTCCATGGTTCATCATTGACTCGCATCGTGAGTCCATGGTACTTCACTGCTTGTCATTATAAAATTGCATCTCATGACTCTTTTAAATATCCGTGAAAGGAAATCATTCCAAGGGATATTATCATATTTACCTTGACTTCTTCAAGTGTTGTGGGAAGTGGTCACTTACACTGTACAGAGAATAAATGTGGATGCTTTTGATTGATTTGTTCTTTAACAGAAACACCTCCATGCTTTGTCGATGCAAGTGTTTCCCTTGGAGGCGATTTCTGTCCAGACGATATTTCTGTCAGTGAAAGAATCAACTGCCACCCTGAAGAGGGTGTGGCCAATAAGACGGTGTGTCTGGCGCGAGGGTGCTTCTGGTGCCCTTCAACTGATGACGCTGCAGCACCAGAATGCTTTGCCCCTCGACAGCAGGGCTACCGTGTCATAGGTCCAGTGGAAGACACACCATCTGGTGGGATGAGGGTTCACCTGGAGCGCATCGATACACCATCATGGTTTGGAGCAAACATACGCAACGCGTTGGTGGAAGTGGAATTCCTCACAGATGACCGGCTACAGATTAAGGTCTCATGAGTTCAGCGTTACATGTTCATAATTCAACTCATCAATTAATTATTATCCATTGCAAGCCAAAATAAGATGAAAGACATCTGCTATCTTGTGCTCATGTCTCCATCATATCAAATATTTTGCCATTATTAGGATTGCTTCAACTTTCTTTCACTTGTCACCATAAAATTACTCAGCTGCAATCTGAATAATGGGAAGGAAACGCAGTTAGATATATTTTGTTATATTCCACAATTGTTCGCCAGGCTGTTTACTCCGGAATTGGTTGCTTCACATCATAAAATAAGTGAATATTAATAAAAATCAATAAAACAAGCCTGTAATAAGTCGATAAAAATTTTGATGATTGATCAATTTATCTATTATTGATATACTTACGTATATAATATATATATAATATATTATATATATATAGTGTGTGTGTGTGTGTGTGTGTGTGTGTGACAGTGTGTGTCTTTTTAGTTGACAGATGCTGATAAGATTCGATTTGAACCTCCACCTTTGCAACCATTGAGCAGAACAACGCAGGCCCCAACCAACCCTCAGTATGAAGTCACAATCATTACCAGCCCAAATTTTGGAATCAAAGTTACGCGCAAGCAAACAGGAGTCATCATGTAAGAATTTCATATATGGAGTAGAACACATTTGAATGCATTCAACAAATGTCTATAAGTTTAAAATTTCACAAACGAGAAATTAACTGATGACATCAACTGTAAAATGGTGGCTGCATTGACAGTCAATATGTGACTCTTGTTGATGGACATTGCCTTCTCTGCAGACACCACAAGATTTCTCAGCACATTGAAGCAGCCTGCTTCAAGCAGGGCTCTGACCTGACTCAACTTAACTCTTGCTGCCTCAGAAAACAGCCAACCATGTTATCACTTAATTAAATGCATTGCCAAACAGTCATTAGAGCACAGCGCTCGAACACCACTTAATTTAACTCTTAACTTAACGCTCTGCCACTACTTAAGTTAACTGCCAGTCAAACTCTACCGCTACTTAAGTTAGCTGTCAGTCACTTTCTGCCACCACTAGAGCTCACTGCCACTTTGTGTCAAAACTAGCCTTCACTGCTAAACAGTAACTTTGATCCTCCTAGAGGATGTGAAGATCTGGGCAATTGTCCTGATTCAAAGAGAAAGACAAAGAATGAGAGAGAGGGAGAGAGAGGCTGTGGCAGCAGACAATGAGCCAGTGGCACTGCTTCCTGCTTCTGTCTGTTGGTCATTGCAGATTCGATACGACAATTGGAGGTCTTCAGTTGTCGGATCAATTCCTTCAGATTGCAACGAGACTAAGTAGTCGCCATCTGTTTGGATTAGGTGAGCACCAACACCAAAGCATCGAGCATGACCTGAACTGGACCAGATGGGCCATGTGGTCAAGAGACCATTTCGTCATGGTATGCTAGGCATCCAATCATTTCATTTATCATCAGCTATTATTTTCAATGCAGTGGTTGTAGGGAAATGCACCATTCGTCCATGGAGCCTTTAGTTTAGCACCTTGAAACTGGCTGCAGCAGCAAGAGCTCCTAAAGTCATGTATATCATGCTGATTTTTACAGGGCATTGACGATGGGTGAGCTGTCTGTCATCAAGGATGGGATGAACTATACATGTAAAAGTGAAGATGAGATGAGAGATGATACCAGACATAGGAGATGTGAGATCAGACATGAATGGATATGAGATTAAAGATGGGATGCATGATCAGATCAGATAAGATATGAGACGAACCATAGCAGAAGATAAGATAATTTATTTTATTTATTTATTTTTCCTGAACCAAACAAACATAATACCATTATGGCAGCGAACGATACTTTAACATAATTTGGTTAAGAAGGGGAGACCCAGAAGGGATGGACAATCCCGCTAATAGCTAGGGCCACCCATTAATCCTGTAGACTATAAAAAATAATAGCCCACGACACCACATTCAATTGCAGGAGTACAACGATCATTAGGAAGAGATAGAAAAATTATTGATATGCAGTTGACAAATAGAGTACAATGCAGCTAAATCAACAAGAAAAACAACTCTTAACTAATGACTAAGGCCCTTAGTCATTAGTTTAAGAGTTGTTTTTCTTGTTGATTCTAAGAGCTTAAACTAATAAATAACTAAGGGCTTAACTAAGAGATTGGCGAAATCACTGACTAATAAATATCAGTGAGCGTTTTAAGTAGATAAAGGCGAAGTTTATGCTTAAATAATCGAGTGTTAGGTTGGGCATGAAGATATGTAGGAAGAAAGTTCCAACATTGGGAGCCAGTACATTGTATAGAAAATAGACCAGTGTTAGTATGTGCGTATGGAGGGTCATAAACAGTTAATTTTCTAGTTGGATAACTGTAGGTCTACTATGTCTTACTAGTGCATAAAAAGTGTTTATGCTAAACCTACGGAAGACTTCGGTTAATTGATTTCAGCTGACTAATGTACATTTATGGGTCTGCTGTATTTCTTTTTTGATATGATGCGATCCTTTAGACCAACACGAATTTATATGGACTACATCCATTCTACCTGAATGTGGAGGATTCATCGGGGGCAGCTCATGGTGTTTTATTTTACAACGCTAATGCTCAAGGTTTGATTCCTGTGATCTCAGACCTGTTTAGAATCTATACTCGCTTAAGATACATCCATGTAAAGCAGACATAATTGCGCCACTTTTGGATGTTTGTGAAAATGCTATGTAAATTCTTAATTCTAAACCACTGGCCATAATGTCTGCAAAACTGCATGAAGATTTCCTCATCACAGATGACTGTATGATTGCATAACATCTAAGAAGACCAAGATCATTACGATATTCAATGATGGCCATGACGTCAGCGCCTGACTTCATGGTCTTCACATGGTGAGTTTCTGACACTTAGACCAATTGTCGTCTTAATGATTTCTCCTCACTGACTGTGATGAGTGCACGTCACAAATTCACAATTTTAGTCGGTGAAGTTGAAAATAGGACAATTGTACAATTCATAAAAGAAGCCAATAGTTATGAATAAAGTGAATTTTATATATTAATTAAAAAATGTTCTAACTAGTGAGTATTACTAATGAAAGGATAGATTCAATCAATGAATCATAATCTATTGTTCCTGCATTGTTGAATATAGATTCAATCAATAAATCATCATCATCCAGTATCCAGATTATTTGACAGACTAAGATTAGAGCGGATAATTATCACAGTTCTGAAAAACGAATGAAATAAAAACATGAAGAGGTCAGTCAAGAAGCAGGATGAGGTTAACTAACTGAATTGTTATTAATGAAAGCAGGTTTATTACAATAGATTGAGAAAAGATGTTAATTCGTTGAACCACAGTGATGTTTGGAAATGGCTGCTTATGACATTCAAAGATGGATCAGTGTATTCAATACAGAAGACTTAATTATAATCGTTAAGGACAAATATGAATTAAAAACAAGCAAAAACAAGAAGGATAGGGGATCATGTCTGGTGCGTAGGCTGCCTGGAGTCAGAGGGGTAGACACTCTGGTGTCTTTTAAAAGCATAAATATATGGTGTAAGTCGTTTGGACGACTATTCCAGATAATTCAGTTCCATTATAACTATAGACAATTCTGTAAGTTGGTTCATGAGAATTCAATCAAATACTTGTTACTTTTATTGCATGTAAATAATCAGTGATTATTATGTTTGTAATAATTAGTGAATGCATTAGAAAGCAAGTTAAATGTGTTAAATGCGTGCAGATGCATAAATTTAGCTACTTGATACTCTCTGATACTGTTTATATTTAATAGTTTAATACTCCAAATTGTTGAAATAAGAGGTTGTAGAATGCATATAATGACCAAGGACCTGGCCAGTACGGCCCAGTAGGCTTGCCCGAACTGTGCACTTCTGGAATACCGGTCAATATGATGTCTACATAATTTCATTTTATAGTTCGATGCCCAGACTAAGTTCCCAAAAGATAAATACAGGTAGAAAAGTGAGTAGCAGATGTTGACAATTGAGGAAATTTGTGTGATAATTATTCCTATAGATTTTTGCTATCCTGGCTGATGTGGACCGACCAATTAATTGGCTGGTCTTTATAAATCGTCAATAGCTTAACAGAGTTGACTCAGTGATATTTTTTATATTATAATCTATTGAATTCCTTCCTCTTGCTGGGGAAGCAGTTTATGACTGGAGGTAAATAGAATATAATTGAATTTATCGATATTTAAGGATTGTTTATTGTCTTAAAACCAGTCAGATAATTATATGCTTTAATTCATCATATTATATTATTCTCCATATTCAGCTAAAATATTTTTATATGAAAAGGAAGGCTGATATTTGAATCCATTTGAAGCACCATAATAGACAAGTTGACTGTTTTTACACAAAGACATCAGTCTGCTGCCAGCTCCAGCTCTGACTTATCGAACGATCGGTGGAATTCTGGACATTAACATATTCCTTGGCCCAACACCAGATCAAGTCATCCAACAGTATCACCAGGTATACAACGTCTGCTCAGGTAGACAATGCTTAGTATCATCAAGTAGACAATGCTTAGTATCATCAGGTAAACAATGCTTAGTATCACCAGATGGGCGATGTTTACTAACATCAGGTATAGATGCTTGAAGGCCTGAAGCTTTGTTTGAAGATGATTTGACAAATCAATGAACCATGGCCTGTATGACTTGAATGATAATATCAGTTTCTTTCCATCATCAGTCGCCTAACTTCTTTAATTTCTTCAGTTCTAAACTTTGGAAATTGATCTGTATATAAACTTCACAGACTGTGATATCATTTTCTCCTGTCTCATCATGCCTGGCATAAATGGCTAGCTGGATTTCTTTTCTATAGATAAATTTTAATCTTTATAGGAATATAGGTGATATCCCAGTTGTTGAGCACATTCCTACTAAGACTATGAGGGTTGCAGTAGCACATTCCTACTAAGACTATGAGGGTTGCAGTACCCTCTTCTGAGCCATAATAAAAACTCAGGAGGTTTGAAGGATGCTGGCAAGTGATGTAATCTCGACCATGTGCACGCGTGTGCGTGCGTGTTTGTGTGAGTGAATGATTGATTGATTGATTGAGTGAGTGAGTAAGTGAATGAGTAAGTGAGTGAGTGTGTGTTATACTGTGTAGGCAGTGTTTTACTAGCGTGTTTAGGCTGTATATACCAATACATTCGTTTTCTATAAATCAAGTCAATTTTGGTTGGCCTATAAATTCCTCTTGAATTAATTATCACTTGATATACTCATCAAGGTAACATAGAAACCATGACTATTATTGTAATGTACATGATATGATATAATATGATGTAGTAGGCCTACTAGTCTACTACGTTCATGATTCCTCAGATTATAGCCTATCTTTTAAAATTCTCTTATCTGCAGTGTTAACAGTTAGCGTGCGCTAGCTGTGCATGAAACCAGTCTATAAGCGACAGGTTAATTTAGTCAATACATTTCGGCTGCTTTCTTGTTTTGTATTGAACATTAACGTACCTTGAACTGTGGATGATTGACATTTATAAAGGGAGCTTGAGGAAAACACCCTAGAAATCACTCCAGTGCTCGCTTTAGGTATAATCAAAGGTTTAAACAGTAAAGCACAGTATAAATAACAAATTTATTTGTTCTTTTGTTATTTATACTGTGAGTAATCTGTTGTTCGAAATAGTCACCTCATTGTTTTCACTATAAAATATAGTCTCGTTAATGGATAGGGGGCCCCCAGCTTAGAAAGTCCACGGGCCCCGGCTAAGTTGTTATGCCACTGATTAGGCTGTTGGCAGCATGTATGATGTGCTTCTATGCTTTGATACATTTATATATTTGTTTGTGTGTGATAGGCGATTGGTTTTCCACTATTCATGCCTTACTGGTCGCTTGGTTTCCATCTGTCACGTTGGGGATACACAGATGTTGATCACATGAAGGCTGCTGTCGCTCGAATGAGGCAATACAACATTCCTCATGTCAGTTTCATCTCTCAATCATTTTTAGATGATACAACATTCCTCATGTCAGTTTCATCTCTCAATCATTTTCTAGATGATACAACATTCCTCATGTCAGTTTCATCTCTCAATCATTTTCTAGATGATAACAAGTTTTATCAATTAATTTCATGTGAAGAATTTGAAATGTAGTGCTGCCCAGCCTAGTAGTTTGTTCAGTTTGTTCTTTCTCAACTTATAAGTCTGCGGAACGTGTTTGAGTTTTAACTGTTGCTGGATGAGATTTTTGTTGCAACGTTGAGTGTACTTTGTCTCTTAGTATAAATCTCAAGATTCTATGTAAACCAACATTGGATTCGTAGAAGATAAAACACATTTATTGTGCTCTACTACATCAACTTAATAATCTTTAGGCAGAGGTCTCTTGAAATCTGTAATTGTGTAACAGGATGTCCAGTATGCCGACATAGACTACATGGATGGCGAGAGGGACTTCACCCTTGATCTCATCAATTTCTCCGAACTGCCTCAATTCATCTCAGAACTTCACTCGGATGGAACTCGTTTCGTCATCATGCTTGTAAGATGTAAAGATGACAGAAAGCTATCTTGTGCATAAAAAACATATTGTAGCTGTGTTCATAAGTGCTCATTTATATTGCACATGTATGGATGAGCAGTGGATCACAATGAGCCGCAATGTTTTTGTTTTCGCAGTATGAGATGGGAGAAGAGCCAGATCATCCTGTGTCACATAATGAAGGATTCTGATGCTCACTAAAGTAGGAAGGAGCATAACTGCTGAGGTGGCTACATATATCAGCATGAACATCCACTCAATGCATTTTGACATGGACATGAAGTGAAGTTACATACATACATGCGTGTGTGCGTGCATGCGTACCTGCATATGTACAATTGTACATGCACATACGATCGGTGACAGGACAATTACCCCCCCGGACAAGATGAGGTTTGACTGCTTTGATGAACGATTGATATTAATAAAAGCATAAATCTTCGTATAGTATTCAACTGATTGCTTTGAATATATGGCAAAAAGAGAAGTGATTCATGGGTATGATGGGTGTGTAGGACCCAGGTATCTCAAACGAGACACCCGGAAACTATACAGCTTTCGACGAAGGGGATCGTCTGGATATCTGGGTGAAGAATCCTGATGGAGTGACTCCTGAAGAAGCCGAAGTAAGTACAGAAGACAATAGATCCCACCCACTCCATGGTTTAGCCATTAGATTAAGATGTTTCGCCAATCTGAAATTTGCACACAATAAAATCTAAATCACACCTGAACTGATGTAGCCTGATGACTATGAGCTAGTGACTTCTATTATGCCACGTCTGTAGGCAGGGCTTAAAGCGTGGCTGGACGGTCATGGACGGCGTCCATGCATACACTTATTTTAAAATCTGAACGCTGTCCTGCCACTTATTGGCCAACACCTCACCTGGTGCCGTCAGCTCTTGGAGCTCAGGCGACAGTCATGATGTATCCCCTCCAGTGTCTCCTCTCTCTTGTCGCCTCTCTTAGCTCCTCCAGGTTCATGGCAGACTTTTCTTGTATTTCATCCATCCATCTCTTCTAGGTCTTCCGCGAATTCTCCTTCCCTCTCCACATGCTGTCATCATCTCCTTTTCCAAACCATTGGATCTCATCACATGGCCGAAGTAGCTCAATTTCCTCCTAGTTGCTGTTTGCTGCAGTGTCTCCTCCCTCTCTATTCCGAGCTCCCTGCGCACCGACTCGTTGGCCAACACAGCCTGGAAAAGCAAGGGCGTTCAGGTACTTCTTTTGGAAAGGTAAGGGGCGTCCAGGCACTTATTTTTCTACACTTTAAGCACTACCAGAAAGGACATGGATGCTTTGAAGTTGACAGTGAATTCCAAATTCTTCCCCCAGACGAAGCAGATCAAGCAGAAACAACTGTTTTCTGACTGGCGAGCATTATAATTTTGGCTGCATTAGATACAATTCTGGGTTTGTTTGTATGAAGTATAAATTTATTTCTTCTCATTTGCTAAAACGGGTATTAGAACAAATAGAGACAAGACTGTTAATGACTGCTGTTCATAAATCTCTATGTTGTCTTAGAAGAAACAGCGATGAGACTGTTAATGACTGCTGTTCATAAATCTCAATGTTGTCTTAGAAGAAACAGAGACTAGACTGTTAATGACCGCTGTTCATTGATCTCGATGTTGTCTTAGGTTTGGCCTGGCAACGTCTTCTTTCCAGACTTCACAAATCCCGTAGCCGGAGAATGGTGGATCAACCAGACGATTGCATTCAAACAAACTCTCGACTACGATGCATTATGGATTGTAAGTTATAAGGACAATAAAACTCTGCGGTTGAAGTCGATGAGATCCAGTTTCCCAAATGTGACCCATCTGACCAAAATCAGGCTTAAGTCCTTTTTTGCAATTTGAGTGTTATAGCATATGCCCTTTTAAGGTGTAGTCTCTCCTTAAAATGAAAATTTTGATTGTTCTATCATGTTTCTGCCAAAGTTAAGAGTAAAAATATAGTTAAGCTTTCGAATTACAATTCTGAGAAAAAGTTATCTAAAAGTTTAAGTATAACTTTGGAATGCAAAGTATCCTTAGCAACCATATTCATAATCAAATTAAATTTGAGACAGATAAACAGGCTGTGTCATAGGCTAGAATCGCTAGGTGGACTCTTTATTTATCACTTACTCTTCTGGCCTTATGCTGAATATGGCTATTAATGGCGGGTGAGTAGCAAATTTCAGGAAAAGTCATTGAATTATTAAAATAACAGCCACTTCAAAACCATCTAAAAACCATTTAAAAACCATTTAAAATTAATATTTTTTTACAAATTGTTGTTTTAATGTGTTTGAGACATATTTACTTATCATTTTCTGTCAAAAACTACAAATTTAAATGACATTATCCTGGAAGTATGAGATGCGATATAAACCTGGTTTTGGTCAGATGAGTCTCAAATGTCATGCATGTAAACAGATTAAGATGAATTGCACAATTGCAGTCTGTACATTGTCAATGCAGGATGTCTGATGGTGTTAGACAATGTTCATGACAACTGGTTGATCGACACATGATTCACTGACAATAGCTTTACAACAAGAGGTTCACGACACAATAGAAAACGGATTGACTAATTCTTTGCTTAAATAGAACATGTATTTATACTATTTAGGTAAAGAATTGGTTTCACCATCCAGCTTGTGTTTTGTCTTGAACTGTTTTTGTGACTGATTTCTCCAATGAAAGATTTGTTGTGGAAACCAACCAACTGACGATCTAAGTCACATGGTACATTTCTCTGTCTTTTCAGGACATGAATGAACCCTCGAACTTCGAAGATGGAAGAGGAGGAGGTTGCAATGACACTCAGTGGAACTACCCACCATTCACTCCAAGTAATTGTCCTGTCTGTCTGTCTGTCTGTGTGTCTTTTTGTCCATATGTGTGTGTGTGTGTCTGTCTGTCTGTCTGTCTGTCTGTCTGTGGTGATTGAGCAGAGATTTCTTCTGTTGCTGCGTTGACTTTTGAATTCTGGTTGCTTTTGATTTCTTGCTTAAGAATTCAGTTGTCTCTCAGCTGTTCTTGTTTTCCATTGTACCAAGGGAATTTAGATGCACTTAAAGACCATATCCTTGCCAGAAATAAGCATTTTTAAATGAAAATTTACTGTCTTAATGTCCTGCTTCAACTCAATTAAACTGAATAGTTATGTAATCTCTGCTATTGCACAAAGTGTTTATGAATGGCACACAAGAGCCCAGAAGATCTTCAATGAGCCCTTGAACTTGAGAGAGAGAAGAGAATTGGTAGCCCCTATAAAGCAGCTCAGTCTGTTGAGACAGAGAGAGACAGACAAAAAAATAGACAAGGACAATTTTAAGGCCGTCATTTTCATGTTCATTTTCATGTACTGCAGGCGTTAACTATGAACTGTCGATGAAGTCGCTGTGTCCAGACACCAAGCAACAACTTGGAGACCATTACAATGTCCACTGCCTCTATGGATTCTCAATGGCTGTTCATACACTTGAGTAATATTTATCTATTACTGTTATGATTGTTATCGCTATATCTATCACCTGCATATACAGGATGGGCCATAAAAAAGTATTCCCCCTAAGGTTTTTTGTCCATATCCTTGCCAGAAATAAGCATTTTTAAATGAAAATTTACTGTCTTAATGGCAATTCATATCTACATACCATGGTCAAATTTCAACACAGTTCTTCAAATGGAACAAAAGTTAAACTAAAAGTTTTCAGTTGCTATGTTTATAAACATTTTGAATCTTTTTATCTACGTTAAAATGTTGGCTGCAAAATAGAATGGCCTGAAATCAGTCTCAGGCAGAGCATGACAACTGCAGATGAGTGCTTTTCTGGGTGTCATTTTGCATGAAATTGTGTCTGCAAATATGAAAGTTTTGTTGTTGTTGGCATGCAGCGCTGTAAGAGCCGCCACTGGTCGCCGATCGTTTGTGTTGTCTCGTTCGACGTTCCCTGGTTCCGGTCGCTATGCTCAGCATTGGTTGGGAGACAACTTCAGCCGATGGAAAGATCTACGCTGGTCAATCATAGGTAGGACTTATGAGGTGTAGCATGTGATGTAGCATGTGACAACATAACATGTGACAAAGTATCATTTGATGACATAGCATGTGACTTAACATGCCAAACCATGACCATCTGAAAACTCTCTTGCTATTTTTATTATAGGCTGATGTAGCCATCATGTAGGGATGTTTAACTGTAATCAGAAATTCAATTATCGTTTTCGAAAGCGATTATTGGTTTTGCTATTTACAAGACGATAGTCAAAATCGTTTTTAAAAATCATTTTCTTAGTGAAAATTCTAAGAATTTTTACTCATTATAAACTTAGAGATTACCATACTCAGTAATGATAACAAATTATATAATCCCATGAACGTCGCATATAAACATAAAGTAGGTAATCTCATATATAATTCTCATATATAATTCTCATATATAATTCTCATATATATTTCTCATATATAATTCTCTGTGTTATCACCCATTAATGACCTCTTGTAAATTCATTAGACATGGACAAAGGCATATGTAATGCAATGTAATGTAAATCTTCGAGAATTTCTCATTGACCACAAAAGCCAAGTCAGTGAGACCAGTTTATCGGTGCTATGACCAAAAAAAGCCACAGTAGCCAAAGTTGCCATATTTGTTACGGTGCAGGTCAAAATCCGGGAAGGTCACGCCGGAGAGACAGCGTGGTGCTACGGTGGTAATCGGTGATGAAGATGGTCGTGAGGTGGAACCTGATTGAAATCAAGATGGGATGGCTTGAAGAGTTCGCTTGTAATTGAGTGTTAGACTCAATCGATGAAGGTCACGGATAATATATAAGAGGAGAATGGTTCAATTTTTGTCCAGATGAATGTAGGCTTATCAGGCTAAAACAGAAACTCATAGGCAAAGGTCTTATGTTAAACTTTGTTCAACTGGTTAAGGCGGAGAAATCACGAAATGTTGATTGATTGATTGATTGAATAATAATTGTATTCCAGGTATTTTGGAGTTCAATATGTTCGGATATCCATATGTGAGTACACTGCCAACATCATCCGTTATCATCATCCATCATCCATCATATCGTCCATTAAACTTATTTCTGTTTTATAGGTTTATAGCCAAGTTAGCCATGGAATCAAAGATGCTGTAGAGACTATAAGAGTCAAACTGAATTTCTTTTTCTTACGCACAAATCATCAACTGCACAAAGTTGATTGGTTGACATCTGTTGCGCTGGATGGAATGCGTTTTGATTACTTTTTATATGCTCACTTTTTAGAGGTGATCTTGGGACTGCACCATGAACTTTTCAAATAATGCTGAGGCATATTATGAAAATCCGTCCACTTTTACGTATAATATGGAATATTTGTAGAACTAATCCGCATACCTCCAGCTTTCTTAGTTTCACTTGCAATTGCCCAGGCGAATTGACTACAGTAACTCACTTGCTGTTTGCATGATCACTAAGAGTAGTTGACACAAATTACAACTGACTTCAATTCTCTTGCTGCTAGAGCCATAACAAAGATAATTAACTGACAAGATACACATATTGCATTGATTACTCACTGTCAGTTGAGCATTGAATCCAGCTTTAAATCTGTCTTATTGGCCACAAGACATTATATTTAAATCAGTAGACCCCTGTCGCTGCTCGTAGCTCGCCCCTTATGTGAACAAATATTTCAGTGGAGCCAGAGGTATTTTATGGCTATGGCACACTATAGAACCATATTGGTCTCGTTTTCAGACCCCACCATCTGTAGTGACCTCCTCTATATTACCTCTGACCAATAAAATTCCATTTTATAAATCACTCGAGTCTTTTTTTCTAGTTATGGCTGGGCTGGGAGTGTTCATGAGTAGATTTTGAAGGGGCATAAATAAGTCCATAGAATGAATGAATGGATGGATGAATGAATGAATGAATGAATGAGTGAATAGTGGAACTCTGGGACGTCCTTGGTAGCTGGTTTGAAGATTTGGAATTCGTTGCAACACTCTTTATGTTCTGTTGGTTGTTCTGCTCTCTTTCAGGTCTAAACTCTAAACGGTAGAGTCATCGTGTGTGACTCACCTATTTTAACTCACCTCTTTTAACTGACCTCAACTCAAAATTTCACTTTAAATGACCATTGTGCATTGTGATAAGGCACTCTTAGAAGAAATGATTAGATTATATTAAATTAGACTTGGTTAGACTAAAGTTGGAGTAGTAAGCTGCAACCTGGTGGCAGACCGGTAACGCGTCCGCTCTCGGAGCGGCAGGTTGCAAGTTCGACTCCGGGTAACGACCTTGGGCAAGTTGTTCACGCACACGTGCCTCTGTCACCAAGCAGTATAATTTGGTACCGGCGTAAGCTGGGAAGTAAACAGCAAGTCCTGCGATACACTGGCCTCGTGTCCAGGACCTTGGGATTCGTCCATTGCTGGCTCAGGGCCATGGAAAAGGAGATGAGCGCCTCCCTATGTTCCTCATGGAACGGGATAGGACTTTACTTTACTTTTACTTTTTGGTTAGACTAAAGTTGGAGTAGTAAGCTGAAATTTTGCAGGAATAATGCAATAGCCCTTGTACCATCAATTAATTTTGTAACCACTCTTTGCCACTCTTGTCTCATCTTTTGTAGTAAATTTTGTAGTAAACAGATGTTCAGTGCCTATAAGAGCAATGTTGCAATGACAATGATGCTCCGTATTTACCATAGTCAAAAGCGAAGTGTAAGGAATTGAACTGTCAGACTTTGGTGATTTTGTGAACTGTAGGTTGGATCAGACATTTGCGGATTTGTGAGCTGTAGGTTGGAGCAGACATTTGTGGATTTGTGAATTGTAGGTTGGAGCAGACATTTGTGGATTTGTTGGCACGGCAACTGAAGAGATGTGTCAACGCTGGCAACAGCTCGGGTCATTCTATACGTTTGCAAGAAATCACAATATGAAGAGCTTTCCCGTAAGAAATGGAACTGTTCCTTTATACTGTTCTTTCTCAATGCAATTTGGTTTGGTCTCCACAGGTTTATTGTAATTAGCTGATTAAATTTTATACAAGCAGTATGTGAAGCATAAATAATTTGCATGGAGGTTGTAAGGGAAGCACTTCTGGTCATAATTATATGATTTGGTTAAAAGAGACAAAAATGCTGAAGGTGTTGCTTGCAACTTTAGCATGAGCATTCACTTCTGTATCATTTCTAATCTGAAGGAAATTCTTATACTGAAAAGTATGTAGAAGTATAGTTAGTTTAATCATCTGACTCGGTTGAAGAGAAAAGCATTTCTCATGAGGCTACAGAAAGTTGTTCTACCTGTGTTAGAGTCCAATATTCATTCGTAGATGACCGTTTTGTAATGCTAGACATGCAATAAACACGAGTGAGCCGACTGCTTTTGTTATTTTGTCTAGGACCAGGATCCAGGAATGTGGCCAGAAGTGGCTCGTGTTACCAGAGAAACCCTGGCCATACGCTACACCCTCCTGCCATACCTGTACTCTCTTTTCTACAGTGCTCACACACAAGGAGGAACCGTTGTGAGGCCTCTGTTCTTTGAGTACGTGTTTATCATCCTCATCATCAGTAACCATGGGCTCAACGCCCGTAGGCCTATACGTGTCTGATGCCATCTTCACTAACGCTCTTCCATCGTCCTCTGTCCATTGCGATGCGGCTCAGCTCTTGGAGCGATGCTCTCTACGCCATCCGGTGATGTCGTTTAGCCACTCTCTACGAGGTCTTCCTCTCTTATTTGTACCATCCATCCATACGAACATTAGTGCTGTGATCTTTCTCTCGTTGCTCATTCTACATAATTATGTGTCCAAACAATCCTAGCTTTCTCTAGATCAGGTTTTTGCATGATGTTTTCTTTTAGGTGTATTTTTGTATTTGCCATATTGACTGTTATGTAAAGAGTTGTGTAGATCAGTGGTAACTGTACTAATGATACAACTTATTAATACAATACAAGCATATACCTATGTATGTATGAGTACTTGTCATAGCATCCCTTCAAGATTTCTACTCAGAGGCACTCCCAACTACAGCGCAGACACAATCCATGTTTCATGCCGATGTGCTTGAGCAATTGCGAGTGAAGGACATGCCCGGGGTCTCTACACGGCAGCTTGAGGGATTCGAACCCACAACCTTCCAGCTCCAAGGTACTGAACATACCTACACTACCGCACCTCACAAGCAGATGTACGCATGCAACAAACACCATTTGACCCACTGTACCGGTGTACCCTACCAGCAACGGACTATATTGCTATGCAGGTGGAAATTTTTCATTTACTGACATTTTACATGTAAGTAGCCTATAATTATGTCTTGTGCAAGACACCTATATATATAGTAACATTTTCTTTAACTTTAGGATGAATGATTTGCTGATAGATTGACTGAACTGCTTGACTTATTGATGAACAGGTCAAGTGAGCAGGCAAATGGGTGTGCAGTGTGCAGGCAGATGAATGAACAAGCGAATGAATGAGCAATTGAATGAGCAATTGAATGAAGCATTGATCGCATGTCGATTCTTTGCTTTTGTGATTGATGCATTTAGATTTCCAGATGATTCGCGGACATTCAACATCAGTGATCAGTTCCTGTGGGGTCCTGCCTTCATGATTAGCCCTGTTCTTGATGAGGTATATCATGATATTAAAGCAACTCTAGCTTTGTAAGGGGAAAAGATTTGGTCATGTATCTGAAATTAGTAACAAATTCATGTTAATTGCTATCAATGGATGCATAGTCATTTGAAGCCATTGACAGAAATGCGTGTTTTCAGAGTTTCAAACGTCTTTAGTATTTCTCTACCCTCTTATCCAATTTGTTCAGCATCTACGACCAGGTTGATGCCAATTATTTTAAGTATCGTTATTTCCTCACTTAAGACAATGCAGAGAACCTTTTTTGGCAACTTCTGTTTAATTGATTCGGCAACCATCCTGCACATTGTCTCCACAAAAAACAAGATCATTATGTCATATTATCTCGGACCTAACTGCCTCTGACATTGAAGAAACTAACAGTTGAAGTATTGTGGCATATGGAAGCTGTGCCACTCTGCTACTACTGCTACTAGCTAGTCTATCTGTTGAAGTTTCTAAATAGGTTATAATTATGAAATCCATATTCTGTTTTCTACCATCAAGATGAAACTAATGTTTAAGATGCTCCTTCTACAGTACGTGAGCTTTCTTCACCTGCACAGCACCAACATCCATCCGGGAAGCTATAGTGCGAGTAGAGATATCAGATATGTATGATGTATGTGTCTGGGCTTTTATGGAGTGTATGTTAATGGCCTAAAAGTTGCTAAAAACTAAGCAGTAAACAGGTGCATCTTCAACAGTGAACAGATTTTCCCTTGGATTGACAGACATAATATGAATGTTCACAGAAAGCGTTCCAATAGAGAGACCACTGATATATGGAAGTGAGGAACCAGTTGATTTCCCCAGGTGGCCAAGAGAAGCGATTGATGACTGTAGCGTATTAAATCGCTATTATCTATCAAACTAACTTGTCTGATATTATATGTTAATTCTAAGTAGGAGTTAAGCTAGATAATTTAGTCGGCGTATCTAGATTAATAATTTGGCGTCTAGTGGATTAGTAACTAGGAGACCACGAATCTTGCGTACATGAGCGAGGCAGTCATGGTGACGTCAAGCGGTTACTACGGACGCTTACGTAAGTGAAAACATTTGCATCGACGCGCAACCAATAAAAAGCATCGAAATGAGCGTAACGGTTGGAATTGAATGGAAACAGCCACGTCATTGAAATTTGACATAAACGGTTGATTCCTTACATGAACATTGAGAAAGATGGTTGCTCAGTTGTGGCTGGCAATTCATTTGAAGTTTATTCAATGGTGAGGATGATGATTATGCTCGTATCTGGTCGTAAAACAGTACGAGGCATTCGTGTGAGAGTAGAGGCGATTTAGAAATTCGAAGTTGCGAACTCTAACGTCCGTGAAGTCTACATTGTGATCGTGACGGTTGGTGAGACGATATTCGTGTGTTGAGAAACGATTTTGGGCTCGTTGTCTCTGGTTGACATTTCAAGGTCATTTTCAATTGGGAAGGAAATTCTCATTGGTTGGAGTGTGATAATTTGATGCTACGGAAGTATTGAATATTGTCTTGTCTGGTATTCGATCTGGATTCCACAGCTTGACAGTATCTCATTATCCTTCTTCAAATATAGCACGTGGTTGCTTATCTTCATTCAGTGAATCTACGGAGAATCAGCAGAACTATTTCTTCAAATATAGCATGGGGTTGCTTATCTTCATTCAGTGAATCAACAGAGAATCTACAGAACTATTTCAAGACCGTTTACACTACAGAAACGACATGTCATATATCTCAACTGTGGAGCACAGATAAGCTAAAAGATAATTATAATTAGTGATACGCCAAATAAGTAAATAGGAATATTGCGTAATTGTATTGTGTATTTAATAGTTTCAATTATATCATACATTTATAAAGAATTGGTGTCTCTTTGAACAGATCATTTAAATGCAGTACATTTTCAATTACCCGCTAAAATAAGCATAAAAACGGAGACGTTACAAATGGGATGCTCGCGTCGGGATAAAATTGACAATATTATTGTTGATTAGATTGAACTTTACTGATATTTATATTGAAGAGACAAAGCTAATTAAAATGACGATCTATTTGGAAATTGTTAAGCATAGCGCAACGCGCATGTATAGATTTTAAGCATTAGAGTCGGTGCGATAATCCTTATTGCGTAACATATACCAGAGATTGTATCACGTTAAGAGGGAACACTAGTGTGACGCTTAATAATTTTAATAATTATTATAAGCGAGTGTGAAATTATATAGCGCATAGTTGAGCGTTAAATTTATTACTACTTAACAAAGTAAGTGAGTAAGATGACAGTCACAGAATTTAAACAGTGGTTTGATCTTGGCCGTACAATTTGGTTGGAAGGAGAGGATCTGGAAGAGTTTGTCAGATACAAATACGACAACTTCAGACAAAGGAAAGCAGAGGAATGCGCAAAAGAAGTAGCAGATCTAAGGAGTAAAATGAAGATAATGGAAGAAGAGAAAAAGCTGGCCGAAAGTAAAATAGCCGAAAAGCTACGTGAAGCGGATGATATTAGGCTTGCACGTGAAGCAGAAAAGAACGAGGCCAGACTTGAGCGTGAATGTGAGTCGAACGAAGTGAAACTTGCACGAGAAGCGAGTGATGCTAGGCTGGAATGTGAATATCAGGCGAACAAAGCGAGACTTCAACGTGAGGTTGATGAAATGAGGCAGTCGAAAGAGAGAGACTTCAAATTTAGGATGCTTGAGATCCAAGCGGGATTGCGAGAAATAGAATTAAGAGATGAACGGGATAAGGAGAGGGATAAAATGAGTTTAAAGGACGAATGGATATGTGCGAAGTCCTACAGTGAATCTCAAGGGTACAAGTATGCCGAGAATTCTGTGAAACCTCAAGGGAGATTTGATAATGACAGAGGTAATGGAAAGTTATTTGAAGAGAAATCCAAAGAGAGATTTCCGGGAAATATGAATAGAGGACCAGTGACAGGACGTAAGGTCGAATGTTCTATTTGCCGCCGATTTGGGCATAAAGCATTTGACTGTGTGTATAAAACTAAAGTGTTTAACAAAGGGTTTGTTAAACACACAGCTGCAGCAGTACAGATTTACGAGAATAGGGCGTACAGAGCTGTACAGACGAATGAAAATATGAAATCGAATGAAATTGACAGAACAGTAGAATGCCAGAATAGGAAAGGTAAAGAAGAAGTACCGAAACATATGGCAGCGAGTACGGTAGTTACGGAAAGGAAAGATGGTTGCATTGACATTGAAAGTGTAGACGAATGTCAAGCGAAGGTCAATGGAATAGACGCCAATTGTCTTTACGATTCTGGAGCGAGTACGTGTATTGTGAGGAGATCGCTGATCAAGGATAGTGATTTGACTGGAAAGGAAACGCACTGCATCCTAGTTGATGGGAGCTTAAGGTGTTTTCCTACAGCCCATGTAAACATTGAGAGCGAGTACTTTAATGGTGAAGTTGAGGCAATGGTTATGGATGAACCAGTAAAGCCGATAATTATTGGACGCGTGAGAGGGTTGAAATATACCGTAACGAATGAGAACACGGATGAAAATGTGATTAATTGTGACAAAGGAGAGAAAGTGGATGGGACGATTATGAGTGAGAAACAAGAAAAAGTTGAGTATAAAGGAATACTCAAGGGAATTGTGAATGCTAATTCACGTTGGCAAGATGCCAAGAAGAAAGTAAGATTCGAGAGTGATGAAATGAGCACGGAATATGATGACGTAATAGAGAAAGTTGGAAGTGATGACGTCATGAACAGTGACACACATCAAACGACAGCAGCGATAGAAACGAGAGCTGAGTCCAAGAAAGTGGTGAAATATAAACCACTCAAGGTCACCGAAATGCCCGACCTGAATATAACCACAAAAGAAATAAAGGAATTACAGAAGACAGATGAAACATTGAAGAGTTGCTGGGATAAAGCATCTGAATGGAATGGCGATGAGAAGAGTACAGAAAAAGTGCTGTACGTAAAGAAAGATGGAATGTTGTACCGGAGATGGAAGGAAGTATTGAAAGATGAAGCGAAGTGGCAGTTGATGGTACCGAAACAGTTGAGAAACAAAGTTCTAGCTGTAGCACATAACTCGCTACTGTCAGCTCATCTAGGCATGAAAAAGACTCACGATAAAATTGTGAATGAATTTTATTGGCCAGGGATAAATCAAGAAGTTCGGCGATACATATTAAGTTGTGATGTATGCCAGAAAGCAGTGGATAAGAAAGTGAACTACAAGGCACCGATGGGACATCTTCCAGTGCTGGATGTGCCGTTCAAGCATGTCTGTGTAGATATCATAGGAGCCATAGAGCCAATGTCTATGAGAGGATATCGTTATGTATTAACGATTATCGACTTGAGCACCAGATATCCTGAAGCGATACCATTGAAAGGTATTAGTACCGAGGAAGTGGCGGAAGCCTTGTTTAACTTTTACTGTCGGATGGGCGTACCAGAAAGAATTCATACAGATAGAGGGAGCCAGTTTACGTCAGAACTAATGGCCGAAGTAAACAAGATGTTATTAATCAAGCATACGATGACAAGTCCATACCACGCGATGGGAAATGGTTGTGTAGAACGTCTTAATGGGACAATTAAGACGACACTGAGAAAATTGATAGGTGAACAAGTAAAAGAGAGGGATAGATACTTGGCACCATTACTTTTCGCACTACGAGATACTGTACACGAGAGCCACGGATACACGCCTTTCGAATTAATCTTCGGAAGATCGTGTAGAGGTCCGATACAGATATTGAAGGAACTGTGGACGAATGAAAAAGTGGAAGACGAGGTGAAGGATGTGTACACATATATGACAGATCTACGAGAACGTATAGAGGAAACATGTAACATGGCGCAGAAAGCAATTCACAAAGCTAATGCGAAAAACAAGAAATACTACGATAAAAAGGCACGATATAGAAAACTGGAGATAGGTGATAAAGTCCTATTGTTACTGCCGAGTTGTAATAATAAGATGCTTGTTAAATGGCAAGGACCATTTGTTGTCAGAGGGAAAATCGGAGATTACGATTACAAAGTTGAGGTTGATGGTGGAAAACTGAAAACATACCACATCAACATACTAAAGAAATATTACGAGAGGAGTGAAGAAGAATTGTCAGGTTCTGAGACAATAGCATATGTGTCAGCTATTGTACATGATGGTAGAGAAGGTGAAGACGAAGAGGAGGAGATATTGAATTTGTATGTTAGTAAGCAAACTGAGACATACAAGGATGTTGATATTAATCCACAATTAGAAGATGAACAGAGAGGTGAATTAGAGAAATTACTGAGAGAATATCAAGACATATTTACAGATAAACCAGGAAGAACGGACATGGTGAAACACGAGATTCATCTGACAAGCGATGAACCTGTTAGGATGAAAGCATATCCAACACCGTATCATCTACAATCTGAAATTGATAAGGAAATTGAGATAATGTTAGAGAATGGAATAATAGAAAGATCAGAAGCAGCTTACGCAGCACCGCTTGTTGTTGTTAAAAAGGCTGATGGAAGCAATAGACTTTGCTGCAACTATAAACAATTGAACAAAGTGACAGTTTTTGATCCAGAGCCGATGATGTCAAACGAGGATATCTTCAATAAACTGAGTGGCAGCAAAATATATAGCAAGTTTGATTTTTGCAAAGGGTATTGGCAAATTCCAATGAGCGAAGAATCAAAAGATTATACGACTTTCATTTGTGCAAGTGGATTGTATAAATTTAATGTACTACCATTTGGATTGGTAAATAGTGCTTCAAGCTATAACAGACTGATAAGGAAGATTTTGCATGGAACCGAGAATCTGGAGAGTTATGTTGATGACATACTAGCTCATACAGAAGGATGGACTAAACATATGAAGATTTTACGAGAGTTTTTTCAAAGAGTGAGAGATGCTCACCTGACTTTGAAACCAAAGAAATGTTCGTTAGGCTATGGACGCATAGATTTCTTGGGTCATACGTTAAACAACGACGACATTAGTCCTAAAGGAGAATCTATAGATAAGATTGTGGAGATGCCACAACCGAAAACGAAGAAACAAATAAGAAGCTTTTTGGGAGCAATAAACTATTACAGAAAATTTATTCCTCATTGTGCTGAACTGATGGCACCATTAAGTGACTTGACAAAGAAGTCAGCAGCTAATAATGTTGATTGGAACGAGGAATTAGAAGAGAGTTTTAGTAAGCTGAAAGCAGCACTTGCTAAAACACCGATTCTAAAGTTACCAAACTTGGAGAAGGAATTCGTGATTCAAACTGATGCTTCGGGAAGAGGAATAGGTTGCGTCCTGATACAGCAGTACGAAGGAGTGAACCACCCGATTGCATATGCGAGTAGGAAACTATTGGAAAGAGAGATGAGATATTCAGTTGAGGAGAGAGAATGTCTAGCGATAATGTGGGGAATTAGTCGGTTTGACAGGTACTTGTGTGGAAAGCAGTTTGTGATTGAGACAGACCACTGCGGACTACAGTACATGAAAGAAGGGAGAATGAGAAATGCGAGAGTCATGAGGTGGAGTCTAGCACTTCAAAATTATTGCTTTACGATACGATATATCAAGGGAAGCAATAATGTTATGTCTGATTATTTGAGTAGAGGAATTACATAGTACTTAAATATATCAGTAATGTATTATAATAATGTAGATAAGAAGTTCAGTAATGTTGTATTGTTGTGTAAGATAGAATAAGGAAGTTGATAGAAATTTAGTTGATAGATAATTAGGTGAGATTGTAAAGCCTGATTACAGACTTTTGAAGGAGGGGTATTTGTAGCGTATTAAATCGCTATTATCTATCAAACTAACTTGTCTGATATTATATGTTAATTCTAAGTAGGAGTTAAGCTAGATAATTTAGTCGGCGTATCTAGATTAATAATTTGGCGTCTAGTGGATTAGTAACTAGGAGACCACGAATCTTGCGTACATGAGCGAGGCAGTCATGGTGACGTCAAGCGGTTACTACGGACGCTTACGTAAGTGAAAACATTTGCATCGACGCGCAACCAATAAAAAGCATCGAAATGAGCGTAACGGTTGGAATTGAATGGAAACAGCCACGTCATTGAAATTTGACATAAACGGTTGATTCCTTACATGAACATTGAGAAAGATGGTTGCTCAGTTGTGGCTGGCAATTCATTTGAAGTTTATTCAATGGTGAGGATGATGATTATGCTCGTATCTGGTCGTAAAACAGTACGAGGCATTCGTGTGAGAGTAGAGGCGATTTAGAAATTCGAAGTTGCGAACTCTAACGTCCGTGAAGTCTACATTGTGATCGTGACGGTTGGTGAGACGATATTCGTGTGTTGAGAAACGATTTTGGGCTCGTTGTCTCTGGTTGACATTTCAAGGTCATTTTCAATTGGGAAGGAAATTCTCATTGGTTGGAGTGTGATAATTTGATGCTACGGAAGTATTGAATATTGTCTTGTCTGGTATTCGATCTGGATTCCACAGCTTGACAGTATCTCATTATCCTTCTTCAAATATAGCACGTGGTTGCTTATCTTCATTCAGTGAATCTACGGAGAATCAGCAGAACTATTTCTTCAAATATAGCATGGGGTTGCTTATCTTCATTCAGTGAATCAACAGAGAATCTACAGAACTATTTCAAGACCGTTTACACTACAGAAACGACATGTCATATATCTCAACTGTGGAGCACAGATAAGCTAAAAGATAATTATAATTAGTGATACGCCAAATAAGTAAATAGGAATATTGCGTAATTGTATTGTGTATTTAATAGTTTCAATTATATCATACATTTATAAAGAATTGGTGTCTCTTTGAACAGATCATTTAAATGCAGTACATTTTCAATTACCCGCTAAAATAAGCATAAAAACGGAGACGTTACAATGACCTAACTGGGAACCAGCTGACACGAATTAGTCTCATAATCTGAGCTGGAGCTAATTAACAAAGCTCAGATGCATGATCCTGAATTTGAATCTTTTCTCAACAGGCAAGTGCTGCGCTGCTTACCAGCACATATATCTGAGATATATTGTGAAATGGAAAGACTTGGGATTTTGGGATGAATTATTAGGAGACTAATAAAGACAGACTGCATAGTTTAGGATGGATTGGATCTGACAGATCAACAAATACAGACAAATCCAGGGCAGCATTAGACCAAAATTTTTTCTGACTTTGTGGATTCATGACTCTCTAGCATTAACATCATAATAACATGCAGGTTTCTGCTAATTTCTCAGTCATCATCACATTTGTCAGATGATTTATGCGAGTTGTAATGGTAGACTGTGGTCTGTTTCTGTCTGGTACGTTATTCATTATTGACAGCAGAAATACGGCTGTGAGAGCTCTTGTGTTAATTCTGTCTTCAAAAGGGAATGCTGTCAGTGAATGTCTACTTTCCGAATGCAAGATGGTTCAGTTACTATAATGTAAGTTGCCATTTTTACTAATTAGGCCTACTATAGCCTTGCTAGGCCCATGCTTTTGCCTATTAACTCTGAGTGCATCTAAACATCCAGCATTTTGTTCAACACTCAATGATTTCCCTTATGTTTAAAAAGATATTAGTACAGCTGGCATTCGCTTTTAGATCTTCAACCTGCTTTACTCAGAGCTGATGATATAAATATACAGAAAGAAAGATGTGCTCTCTCATTTTTCATTGGCAAAACTTTGATCTGTCACAATATGTTGATTTGCTACGTATTGAACATTGTTCTGCTTCATTTGTCACAAGACAAATACAAGTGATGATCCAACTTTGACTCCTTTGTTTAGAGCAGCCAGCTGATGCACACTTAGACCGTATTCTAACCACAGAATTTTAAATGCTGTGTGTAATTTCTTTAATCAGCACCCTTGCTCACCTTTTGAAGCATTCACCTCAGAATTAAGACGGCATCTCTATAATTATTATTCTGTTGAGATAATTAGTCATGTCTTAAGCCATGCACTGCTGCATTTGCATTGCGCTGATCTCAACGCAGTGGTGATGACATAATCGAGAGGTGAATTCCTCTCCATGTTCTGCTGCAGGGTAGCGAAGTCAACATCCGTGGATCGGATGTGATTGTCGACGCTCCGTTGGACTTCATTCCTCTCTACATTCGCGGTGGATTCATTCTTCCTACGCAACAACCAGACAACTGCACTGCCAACAGGTGGCTGCCATTCACTTCTTTAGCTCCTCTCAGTTATACCCCGCAGTCGATCGAGTCGTGGGCTACGATCGACTTGGCTCGCGCGACGATCGACTCGATCGACTTCGTCGACTCGCTGACCTCTCGACGACTCGATCGACTTGGCACGCCCGACGATCGACTCGATCGACTTCGTCGACTTGACCTAGTTTTGTCTCTTGCTCACCATCTGCAGTTATATGATCTTAAAATGAAATTATACGATAGTAGATCTGTGCCATTCATCTGTGTGACGCAAAAATAAGCCTAATTTCGTATTCTCAGTGAATTTATAGATTTGCACTGTAATCGTAGTGACGTCACAATAGGCCTCGTTTTAGATTATGCAAATGAATCTCAATAATTATTTCGGTAGATCTGTCTAATAATCAAAGTTAGTCACAATAGGCCTAGTTTATACTCTCAAAATGTACTTCTATAATAACAGATCATTATCATAATCGAAGTTAACCATAATAGGCCTATTTCATTCTCAAAATGGACTTCTTTAATAGTAGGTCTGTATCATGATCGAAGTGACGTCACAATGGGCCTAGTTTTATATTCTCAAACTGAACGTTTAATAATAGATTTGTATCATAATCAGAGCGATGTTGCGTTTAAACAGTCCCAGTTTTGTATTATGAAAATGAAATAATATGACAGCAGGTCTGTATCATAATCGAAATGACGCCACAATAGACCTAATTTCGTTTTCTCAGTGAACTTATTTAATAGTAGAATTGTATTATAATAGAAGTGATGTCATAAAAGACCCCGTTTTATATTCGCCAAATGAACATAATATACTAGTAGATCGGTATAATAATCGAAGTGACGTCACAATAGACCTTGTTTATATTCTCAATATGCACTTCTATAATAGTACATCTGTCTCATAATCGAAGTGACGTCACCATGGGCGTAACTTTCCCCGTAAAAGTGGTGGTGACTATTCCTTGGCACACAACTTCTCAGTTCAATTCTTTCCTCGACTTCCTGTACCCCAGCAGTCCTCAACCTTCATTTTATAGTCCCCACCCCGTGTATTAGAGTCGTGTTAAGAAGCAAAATTTAAAATATAGCCTGTGTATAGTTTTAATCATGTTGACAAAAGGCAAAATTGGTCTATAACTCATGTAAGAAAGAGCTAGCCTATCGCGTTGTGGTATTGTGGGATTGTTTTTACTAGCGCAGATTTAAAATATCTGGTTCAATATTTGTCTAATTCAAACGCAAATTTTAAGACCATATTTGCCTTTGACAAGAAGAAGGGATTTGAAACCAGTTCACACAGATAGGCTATGACATGCTGAAAGGAATCAAACAATTTCAACCTCGATCAGAAACTAATCGTTATGCCCAAATTATTCAGCTCTCCCTATGTTGAGCTATAGGTCTACGATGAGAATTTCTGGCTCACATTTAAACACCATTTGTTTCAAAAATTAAAATAATATACCTAAACAAAAATATGTTGCATGCACTAGGCCTATATATTAGGCTATGTGAGTTTAATTATAGGTTGTGAAACAAATAAAACAATGATGATGCTGTCATATGTTGCAACGTTAAAAATATTTGCTAATCAAAAAAGATGGACACAAAGTCCATAAAAACAAAGAAAATTTATATTTCTGGAATTTTTCGCCTAGGCCCTATCCCTAACCGGCGCCTTGCGTACCACATGTGCACAGTTTGAGAACCCCTGCGCTGTATCCTTCCCAAGATACACATTCATTATGAACTATGGTGAGAACTCTCTCACTCCCTTCTCCATTCTCTTTACCCACTTTCGTCTCTCTCGCTTGTGAACTCCACGATATTTCCACTCACGCATAACTAAATCAATTTTTTTTAACATGTGCAGCTCTTTCACAAATTTTTATCCAGATTCTTCCTATTTTATTCTTGCTGACTCTTCTCTAAAGTGTAAGCCAACATTTTTATTCGGGGCGGTGGTAAATGTATGGTGGCCCTTTCAATGCTATTTTGATAATAACAATGATTCCATGCAGGAGGTTTTGTGATGCTCTTGGCATGCCGTGCACTGCCTCGTAGCCATAACGAGTTGTGGGAGAGAATTGCTTCACGTTTCCTCCCCAAATTTAAAGTGGTAGGAAATTTCTTCTCTTCCGTCCTTATGATTTTAGCCATCAGGGCTTTTTTAAACGTGCAGTTGTACACAAAATGTGCAGTTCTAAACAGATGTGTGCAGTTGTAGAAGCACTTCTGTACAGTTAAAACTAGCAAAAAAGGTCGTTGTCCTCCGATTGGAAGTAATTTACCATGGAGGGTTAGAAAAAAAAGAAGGGATTGTGCAGTTCTAAAAATTCCTTTAAAACAGCCCTGTTAGCCATGACTGTGGACAATGAACACGCTGTGGAGTGTGGACAGTGTATAGGCATCTATAGGCTATCAGCATTGGCGCCATTGCGATGTTAATCAATAGTATACTTTATTATGTTAGACAGCCAAATGCTTTCATGTTTCTAAAAAAATTCCTTGTCGGACCAAAAAGTGGTGGTGACTGGACACCACCGTCACAATAGAACGTTACGCCTATGGTACGTCACAATATACCTTGTTTATATTCTCAATATGCACTTCTATAATAGTACATTTGTCTCATAATCGAAGTGACGTCACAATAAGCGCTTTTTTTTAATTCTTAATGTGAACTTATAATAGTCAAATATTATTGTATCATAATCAGAGTGATGTTACAACAGGCATAGGCATAGTTCTATATTCTCAAACATTAATGAAATAATATGACAGCAGATCTGTGTCCTGATCGAAGTGACGACACAATATGCCTAATTTCGTTTTCTCGGTAAACTTATTTAATGTAGAACTGTATCACAATCAAAGTGACGCCTTAAAGGTCCCGTTTTATATTCTCAAAATTAACATCTACATGTCTCGCATACAGGCATTTAATAGTAGATCTGTTAATCTGTATCATGCTCATTCAGGAGCGGATTCAAGGAAGGGGGCAAAATTTTTGTACCCGCCCCTGTATTCGTTCAACTCAAATCGGAAACGTACGTCTATATAATAATATTATAGACAACTTTCACAGTTCCACTATTATAACACGAAATCGCCAGCTGCCAAAAGGTTCGTTAGCTGAACTTGTGTGCAAAAACGGAATCACGCCATTTTATCATGTAGGTCATTTTGAGACTTCAAGAAATAGTAGGCCTACCGTAAGTAAAATATTTCAAAATCGAGTCGAGTAGATGAAACAACTATCGACTTGACTTAGCAAGACTCACGATCGACTCGACTTGCAAGTCGACGATTTTTCGATCGACTCGACTTGGCAAGACTCATGATCGACTCTGCAAGTCGATCGATTCGACGATTTTTCGATCGACTCGACTTGGCCGAGTTGTGATCGACTCGATCGATCGACTCGATCGACTGCGGGGTATACTCTCAGTTTTATTACGTACAACAAATGCCAGCAAATGTGTATTGTGTAGTCTACTCATCTAGTATCTATCCCATGATATGTTTTTGTTGGTACACTAACGAGTGCCAGAGATCACTCCGCTAACATGACGCATCTCAGTAACCAATAGCTAGAGAGTGTTTCTGGCATGTCGTAGGCTAGCTATAGAAGCTTAGACTATTCAGTGGAATACCTCTAATGATGAATTTCTAGAAGAATTAGTTACAAGCCATGAACTCTTTCCGTGGATAAAAGATATGATGCAGATTACAAGAGCAACTTTGACTTCATCTTTCTGTCTTTGGACATATGATTATAAGCTGCAAGAAATCATTTCATGTAGTAATTTTCTCAGACTGGTGTCAATACCATACCATACCATATATCTGTTGTCATTTCAGTCGACAGAATCCAATGGGACTTATTGCTGGTTTGGATGACACTGGTAGTGCCACTGGCTTCCTGTTCTGGGATGATGGCGATTCCCAAGGTATTTCAGCTCATGACAGATGACACTGCATATAATTGTATCTAGCCTATGTACGTATAAAAAAAGTTATTGAAAAGAGGCATCCATCTTCGAGAATCTGCATGCAAGCTGGACTAATCTTGTGTTGAATCCAGAGGCAATCAGGCAGTCAGCAATCGAGGGTAATTTGCTAGCACTCATAGCCTCATAGCAAGAGAAACCTACTGACACTGAATACCAAAGTCCATTGATCGAGTGCCAGCGGGGATAACTCTTAAGGCGCCCGTGATAATGTTGTAAGAATTACCCAGCAAACCACCACACGGCGGGCCTACGTCATAAACACGTAGGACTTGTTGGCTACTCGCCCTTGGTCAAAACCTCGCTTTAAGTCGATTAGTTGCCGACGAGTGGCAACGACTCGTCTTTATTTCCATTAGTTACCGACGAGTGGGAGCTCATCGGCAACTCGTAGCTGCAAATCGTCAGCCTGTGAGGCATCCGCTTTCGTGAAATTAGGTCACGTGGCGAGCGATAGCCAATGAACTGCGGGCAATGGCTGGCAGTTTTTCGAATCGACATCGAATGAGGTAGGCAACGTGTCTGTCTTAGATTTGTTGCTATAGTTATAACTATTCTTTATGTAAGTTCCAAACACCTTGCGTAATATTCCAGGACAATTAGCCTACCAATAATTGATTATTGATATAGGATGGACATCGGTAGCAATCATCTGTTGGCCCTCTTGTTATGTAGTCCTAATGTAAAATTAATCATCGAGAATTTCTCAGCGAACACGAAAGCCTCGTCTGTCTGTTTGAACTCCTTCAAATTACGTACATGAAGCCTATCAATTATAATAGGCTAGGTGAGGTCTTGAGTTCTTGGTTGCCAAATAAACGATTTGATTTGATTTGATTTGTGTGGATGGTGACTTGACTGTGGCTTGCGTTTGATATAGGTTATATCAAACCACAACTCGACGGACAGACGTCGGTCCTATGAGCTATAGTCGACGGATTCTCGTTTGTGCTCTATTTCTCGTCTCTATTCGGACGAGTTGCCGCCTTAGTTGTAGCCTGCAGCTAGTTCACCTGAATTATATGTCATCATCATCATCATCATCATCATCATCATCATCATCATCATCATCAAGTTTACCAAATGCTTGGCATCAGGAACATGATGATGATGATGATGATGATGATGATGATGATGATGATGATGATGATGATGATGATGATGATGATGATGATGATATATAATTCACTCACTCCGAAAAATTTACATAGCACGTGGGTGATAAGGTTAGTTTCTTGCCTAATCATTAACTATATGCCTTCCATTCTTCCCTGAGGATACTCCCTTCTTTGAGCAGATCTAGCTAGAACATGTGTTATGCCGTATTGCAACAATTTTGAATTTAGTTTTAATAGGCTTTTTTATATTTCAATGTCTTGATGAATTCAATGTATTATGTATGTTTATTACCATGTCTGCATTCCAAAATGCACATAGCAATTAGTCAAATAAGGAATATTCTTATAGTTCTAGTTTTTATGTTGTGTGTAGATGCGGTCAGGGCAAACCAACTGACTCGAAGTGCAACAAATGCGGATATCGATAACGTCATCATGGAATGGTTGCGCACAGCATGTGACCGTGATGGTGGCCGCCATAGCCGAGGTTCAACAAAGGAACGAAACTCCTGGAATTGCAGCAACACGGAAGATGTCAATAACTCTCACATATGAAATTCCCATGTAAATATTAATAGCACAACAATCTTAATGCTATCAGTTCAGCTTTATTCATAGAATGGCAGCAAGCCATTGCATTCTTGGTCTTGGACAGTTGTGCACTTTTGCTCTACTAAAAATAACGGCAAATAATTATGCATTTGCTGGCTAAAATTTGCTTTTGAATCCTTGTGCTCTCAGCACATGTACCTAAGATTGAAAATTCAAATCACTTCATGGAGCTGCACCTGAGTACCTGTGCAATTGCTGTACAAAGACTCATTCCTCCGTGGCTGCGCTTCAGCCCTAATCATCTGAGAGGACCTATCTGCTTCGGCAATCATGCTTTCTCGGTCCTCGATGCTGGAACAAAAGTGTATGTGGTTGATTTGGCATATCATGTGTGTTAGCTTTTTTAAGGCACCTTGTAACATCAAGGCTGTGTAACGGCGCTATGTAAATTGTCATACTTTTTATTCATTATTTGCAACAGAATTTGGTAGAATAGCCCAGAAACCCACCCAAGATGCCTAAGCACAGGAAAAGGGCATGGAAAGGCACATCATTATCGGGATTCTCCTACTACAGAAAAACATTACCGCATGTAGATAAAATGTCCCATGCCATGACCCCCAACCAAAGGTGCTGCCAGGAAGAAGTTTTTATACTCGTGAATTTGGTGTCTCTTACATGATGTTTTATTTGTGTTCTTTTTACTGTATAGGGAAGTTCTACTACTCGACCCGCACCGCAACGGACTACTTTCATGGACAACCTTGTGACTCAACGCAGTGCTCATAAATAAGATGGTGCCCCACGCTTGGCTTTCGAGTGACACTTTACACATTTCGAGATTACGATTTACGAACCAAGAAACAAAAAGTCGATGGCGACCCATTCTCACAGCTCTGTTGCGTCAAACATGCCTGGAAAACATGGAACAGTGCATTAGTGGTGTGTCAAGAGAATGGTACGAAGAATCAGAACAAAAAATGGCATTTCAGTTTCCTACCTAAAAATAACCATGGACACTTAATTGTTTATGAGGCCTGCCTTTCCCTCAGCAGTATGGACAAAAAGCTCTGGCTCGAAACATTAGTTTAATAAGAACATTGCTGTCACTTTGTCCTAGGTAGTGTTGCCGGAACGCTTTTGAAGATTGCTTAGTGCAGAGTTTCCCAAAACTGTGGGTCGAGACCCAAAAGTGGGTCGCGAAGCTCTGTCAAGTGTGTTGCCATAGTTTTCTGGAAATGTTTATTTTTCGTCATTTATTCGTAAAATCTAAAAATTCATGTTATAAATAACATTTGAATGTGATTGACCTATGACTGGCTGTCGTAGTTTAATTTTATTGTTTCAAATATCCCAATTTTTTAAACAGCGTCTGTAACTCGGCATATTTCCATGCCAATTTAGCAAATGTTAAGTACAAGTTCAATTTTATTAATTGGTTCTCGAGACGTCCACGACATTTACAAGTGGGTAGCGACCAGAAAAGTTTGGGGAACACTGGCTTTGAGGTGATATACAAATGCTGTGATATCTATAATGTACTGTTCCTTAAATATATATATATATATATGTTTGTGTGTGTATATATATATACATTCATTATATAAAGTTAAACAACACCATATAAAAGATTACTGTGTGCTAACTGCAGCATTATCATCTCGTATAGAAAGATTATGTGCCATATCTCTAGTTAAGATTTATGTTCTTGATTTTTTTAATATTTGGGTTTAAACTATTGATGTAATATTGGCTTGTTTCCTCAAGCTGTACCTATGGTGGTTAAAAGATTATTTCGGTTACACAGAGGACTCTGAGGAGGTATAACAAGTCACGACCCAACTAAGTAGGATCCTTCTATTTAGCGGGGTTGTAAGATTTCTTTTGAGTCTGCTGCCATTTGAATAAGTGCTACTGCTTGAGTGCTACTGCATGTTTTTAGTTGCTATAAAAATAAATTGTTTGATATTTGATGTGGTGAGTGGCGTAAAAAGAAATGCACCTGACCCAAGAAATGTGGCCAAGACAGAATGGGAGTCAACTAGCAGTGTAAACCGCTAGGCGAGCACTGGAAAATAAATTCTCACCTACAGTTCCTCTTTAGGGTTTCTGGCTGGGTAGCTGCCCGACAGCATTGCTGTTTTTAACCCCAAAAGTAGCAGATCATGTACCCTTGTAGTTTTTTAAGTGAAGTGCCACTCTTCTGCCATGTATATACAACAATTATTTACAGCTCTCTTCCCAGGTTCATAATCATTTTACAAGATACTCTTTTTCGTATCGCCGAACGTTGAAATGCTCGCACTAACCCACCCCTGTTTTCTATTACATCTACTGGGATCACCACTTGGGAAAAAATTCCAATGGTAATACAATTGAGCTCCAGTATTTGGGTTTTTAAGAAGAAACTTAGCGCATTTCTAATAGAAGGCACCTAATAAGAGTAAAGCACTGTTCGTTCGATGTATGCGCTGCAGTGGGTCTCTGTTCGTTAGTTAAGTTTTTTGTTCTTTTTTCATAATTGCTTGGGACTCAGCAACGTTGAGCTTTTCAGTTTCCATTAATTTTGTTGTGTTTTCTCATCCGTTTTTCTAGCATAAGTTGCTTCATTGTGCTTTGTCACTTTTGTCATTCACTATGTTGATTTTGCAAAGATTTCGTCATGGCCACCTCACATCGTCAACTCAATATATTAGTTGGTGTCCCTAGAAAGCGGGATTATTTTATTCCTTTAGGGCCTCCCCTTTTTGTAACCAATGAGCAAGATGTGTAAACCTGTCATGTATACATTGGGTTGCAAAATAAAAATATTTGATTGATTGATTGATTGATTGAAGTGTGCATAAGTTGTTGGTCCAGGCTGCTTATAATTCATGTATGGTTTAATAGTACTAGCCAACAACCACAAGGTATAAGAGCTGATGTCTTGCTGCTTCTTCACAAAGGTCCTCATCTGAGCATTGCCACAAGTGTAGGATTTCATGTGAAATCAGTTCCCAAATTGGTGACAGTGGATGTTGGACCGAGTTAGAGATAATGGAATAAGCCTAGGCCCACATTTTGGGAATTGACATCGAGTCGACTTGAATAGAGACATCGGATAGATGTCAAAATCAGACGTCGAACCAACTTGAATTGGACACGTCGGATTGACGTAAAAAACCGACGTCGGATTGACGTCATAAAAACTCATCAGAATATGACGTCTATCCGCCATCTTCCCGTTCAGCGGGTGCTCATAGATCACGCGTGTTTTAATGACGTCAAAACGACGAGTTTTTATGACGTCTATATGACGAGTTTTTATGACGTCGATCCGACGAGTTTTTATGACGTCGGCTCGACGAGTTTTTATGACGTCGGCTCGACGTCATTAAAACACGCGTGATCAATGAGCACCCGATGAACGGGCAGAGGGCGGATAGACGTCATATTCTGATGAGTTTGTTGATGAGTCACCGACGTCAATCCGACGTGGGTGGTTATCTGGGTATCTTCCAATAATTCTTTGGGTTTAATTAAAAACAGACTTGGTAACCATATCAACAGATCTGAATGCTTTGAATTTGATGCATAGAGAACCATTGGGTGAACCCAAAACAGAGACGTGTACACAAAATGTTATAGACTACTAATCTGCTTAATTTTTGTAGATACAATTGAGGATGGAAACTATTTCACCATGGAATATACAGTTGCTAATGTAAGTATATGCTTAGACTGAAGAATGACAACTTTGATAGCATTGCCATATAAATCCAAGGCAGGGGTTATTTTAACGTGCAGCTGGACACAAAGTGTGTAGTTGGGAAAGAGATTTGTGCAGTTGAAAATCAGATCTTGTGCAGTTACTTTTTGCCTAATTGCGTGCACCGACGAGAAGTTAGTGGTAAAAAAGTTGGACACAAACATGATAGTAACAGCCCAAAGTGAACATCTTTGAGGCGGTTTATTTGGGTGATATTTATGTTCAGGAAAAGAGCAGGCCTGTTGAAATTTGGCGTGAACTGTAATAGATATGGTGATTACATAAAGTAATTACATAAAAGTAATTACATGCAGTTTTCAAGTCAAGCACTAGACCGATATGACGAAGGTCACCCGTGTGCATGAATTAAGAGTGGGGAAAATGGGTGATGTAATCGAAGACAAGGTTCTGCTAAAAATCACACATAGGCTGCAGACAGAAGAATTGCAGTAGGCTAAATGTATGGGCGGTTGCAGATTCAAGGCCTGCTGTAGGTTGATATCCTGATAAAGTTGTAAGGGCCGGGGCTATCCTTCATGCCACAATGACAACTTCTTGGCCATTGTAGTCTACTTTCTCCTGCTTTTGCTGCTTACTCTGACAAGCTGAAGCAGGAAGGGACGTAGACAGTCAGACGCATAAAGCAAAATAGTCTACTATAATAATAACAACCCAAGTATCTAACTTGAGACAGGCGATGAAAAGAAAAGAATTAATCAGGCAGACATCCAGACTGAGCTAGCCTTTCAGCCACCAGGCTATCCAATACATACATACATGATGTAGGATTGTAGGTCAATGCATATGTGACGTTTCCCCCTTTTGTTATCGTGAGGTTCGGGTCTGGCACTACCGGGAGGGAGCCCCCTTGCCCCCGGTTCTGTCGTTTCCCGGTCGCCCGACCTTCCGCTCACGGTAAAAGGGGTTGGCCCACGTGGAACGTCGGTGTAGTCCCAGAGATGGCCAACGGGGTTGCTAAGTCCCGCTGTTTGGTGTACCACCCCTAGTCCTACGGTCAGGGCCCCTTCTTCTACCATCTCCCTTCTCCCGTCTCTATCTCGAGTGGAGAAACCGGCGTGGGAGGGGAACCCCAGCCTATCCAAATAGAAGTAGTCCTGTCTAGGCTTTCCTATCAACCTAACACTCCTTCGACTATCTGGCATAGCGTCTGCGCTGGCTCCCTCTTCATCTTGACAAAGTGCACCTGAGTGGGGCGCGGAAGGGCATTGTCCTACAATGGTATTTAATTCACCACCTGGATCCGTTTCTACCTCCATCTCGTTCATCCTCGGGGGCCTCATCCCTCTAGCCTGCCCCTTTCGGTCCTGCCGGCTTTCCATAACGTCCTCTACAGTCATTCGCCTCTCAACCTGTCGGTAGTCTAGTTTAGTAGTCAAAGTCGCACACTGGTCTCATCCGTCCCTCACGTCATCCTAAAGTCATCGCCGCCTTACACTACTCCGTCATTAAACTACAGAATTATCAGACATCGTATTTTAATAGCTTTCGCTATGTTTCTTGAACAGTGATTATACAATGATTACACAAAATACAATATAGTGCTATAACAATCTTAAAGGCTAAAAATACACACTCACTCATTCATTCATCTAGCTTAACTAAGGCAGCAGCTGATAAAGGGGAAATTTCATGTACGGGTTTTCCCCAATATAATCAAACACTATTAGGTCTGCGCTTCTATAGACACATACCATGCTGCAGTCGCCGTTCACTGTCTTCCACGTATCTCGATTTCAATGTCCTCGTTCTTCAGTTGACTCGCAGAAGCTTCCTTCCTTTGTTTCCTCGCTTCCAGCTGCGACGCCATTCCGCTCCTTTTCCGTTTCCGATTCCTTCGCAGCTTCGTCAGTTTCGTGTCCTCGCTTCCGCCTTCGCTGGACTTCCTCGTCGTAGCCAAGAGCACAGTCTTCAAAGTCACTCTGCTCCCTAAACATCGCAGACGATCCCGATCCGTTTGATCCAAGAATAATCTGCTTCACTTCACTCGTGGACTGTCTTTCCACGGAAATCCTCAAATCATTTAAATACTCAAATCTCTATCGTCGTGGCATTTCTCTTCACGATCCTCAAATCCTCTGCTTCCAGTAACGTTTCCGATCCTGATCCGTTTGATCCAAGGTCGACCGTCGTACTGCGTCTTTAACTTCACGGAAAGTCCCCTCACGAAATCTTTAACTCCTCTAGAAATCTTTAACGCCGCCCTGGTCCATCGAGGACCAGGGCGCGGCGGGTCGCACGTCACATCATCTCCGCGAATCAAGCTCAATGTAAAAGGCGTTCGTTTGTTGGCGTCACTCCCTTTTATACACTTTTAGACTTGCGTCAGCAGAAAGGGCTATTTCTGCGTGCTTTCTCGCTTTGACCGTCTGCCTCCGTCCAAAGTGAGTGCCGCAGTCCTTCTCCGTCTGCCACGCCATCCACGTGCAAAGACGCTGAAGAAACAGGTCTAAGTTCTCCCCTCGTCAGCGCGGTCCAGATTATCAGGTCTAAATTCTGCAACTGTCAGCGTGGCCTAGATTATCAGGTCTAAGTTCTCCCACATATTACCACACACACACACACTCATCCACCATTATATACACATACCGGTAGTTAACAATAATTGCTATTAAATGGCGCTCTATAAAGTGCAAACTCCTAGTGCCGCACACATACTCAAATTTTCTTCCAAATTCTCCATAAAATTATATCCCCATATTACACGCACCCTTTTTGAGTTTATGTGATCCCATCCAAAAATCGCCATCCTCAGAATCTGAAAGATACACATAGGCCTAAGTTATTGAACTAGCATCTCGCACAGGGGTGTAGACTTAGATGGGATAGGATCGAGGAACGGAACCCGGAACTTGTGGTGGTGATGGAGATGCTTATATCTTATATTCCCCCAAATATTTCAGAAATATTATCACAAACATTATTATAGATTTCTACGGTGTTATGCACTGCTTGTCCATAATTATCAATTTTGATACAGATGACAGCCTAAACTGCCATCATTACGTTGAGTAAATTTAAAAAAATTAAGATACAGGTAAGGGGAATTATTCAAGTCTTAAACCACGTCTCTGAGTACCAAATTATGATTGAATTTGTCAAGGTAACAGCCTAAAATGCTATTACAACAGTGGGCAAATGACTTTTTCAAACAATGGACAAGAAAATAAAATTATGAGTATTTTTTTCAAATGACAGCTTTAAATGCCAGATTAACAGCGTGCAAATTAAAAAATTAAACAATAAGGAGAAGACTCTCTAAACTCTAAAAACCATAGCTGTTAGCATTTTAAAGGAGCAATTTTGTTCAGATGACAGTTACAGTGTGGAAATTCAGAAATGTAAACAATGGGGAGGAGTATTTATTGAAGTCTCAAACCATGCCTTTTGGCGTGAAATTTGTGAGTAATTTTTTAAGATCACAGTCTAAAAGTTGCCATTATAATGTTGTAACAAATATTTAAACAATGGGATGGGACACTTATTAAAGTCCTAAACCATGACTATCAGCACTGAAATGATGAGCAACCTCGAAAATTACAACTTAGAATACCACCAGTGCAGTGTGGAAATTAAACAAAATTCGAAGATGGGATGGGTACATCACCTTCCAAAACCCCTACCCAGCTAGGTGCTCATGCATTGGAAATTATTGTCCTTCGGTCGCTCATTCGTTTCCACAAACCCAGGACCAAGTCTGTGGCTATGTTCACACACACAGTCTGGTGCTCATGAATGAATGACACCAGAGCTTGAAGCATATAAAATTTCCAGCAGTCGTACCCTAAGCCAAGTCATGGTGTGGTAAAATATCATTTACATGTAGATCGGCGACTTTCTTATGTCCAGTCTCAAAATACGTCATTTATGTGCAGTTGAGAAAATTCCTTAAAATAACCCCTGATCCAAGGTCTAATTGTACTTTTTAATTGTGTAAATTGATGGTCTCATTGTACTTTCTAATTGTGTAAATTGATGGTCTCATTGTACTTTCTAATTGTGTAAATTGATGGTCTCATTGTACTTTCTAATTGTGTAAATTGATAGTCTCATTGTACTTTCTAATTGTCTACTTTCCAAATGCAAGATGGTTCAGTTACTATAATGTAAGTTGCCATTTTTACTAATTAGTATAGCCTTGCTAGGCCCATGCTTTTGCCTATTAACTCTGAGTGCATCTAAACGTCTAGCATTTTGTTCAACACTCATTGATTTTCCTTATGTTTAAAAAGATAGTAGTACGGCTGGCATTCGCTTTTAGATCTTCAACCTGCTTTACTCAGAGCTGATGATATAAATATGTAGAAAGAAAGATGTGTTCTCTAATTTTTCATTAGCAAAACTTTGATCTGTCGCAACGTGTTGATTTGCTACGTATTGACCCCAGATACATCTAGTTCACCTAACTGCTGAACTGCTTTTCATGCATTGCATATATGCATTATCAAGTTGCCATGGTAAACATTGCTTCGCAAGTTGACTAGGTACTGTTTTCTTACTAGGGAATCTTAAGTGCCACACACGGTCACATAGGAGGCATGCAAGAGCAGCTGTTCAATGACATCATCATAATGGGTGTGAAAACAACAATCAGTGACGTCATCGTTAATGGTCTACCACATACGGAATGGTCACAGGATCCAGTAACTCAGGTAAAACAATCACAATCAGATTGAAGTAATAATTCAAAATTTGGAGGCAATTGAAACAGTGGTTAGAGTTAAAGTGTAAGTCTATAGAATAACAGATATTTTAAGTTTCTACCGATACCTTTAAGTCAGATTTATGATGAGAGAAACAAAGAATCGAGACAGATGGAGAAAGATGGAGAAAACTTGTACATGGAGCCCTTTATCCGAGGACGGTTAAAGACAAGATCAATAACTGCCTTCTACACAACTTGGCTATGATACCAGAAGATTTACGATGTTGTTTGGAGAATCAGATGGAGATGGAGAGGAATGAATGGTCATTGGTCCATCATTCGAAGAGACAAATATATAAAATCACTATTCATACTCATAGCTTACCTTTGCACCTCTGAATAGTCACTATTCATACTCATAGCTTACCTTTGCACCTCTGATTAGTCTCTATTCATACTCATAGCTTACCTTTGCACCTCTGAATAGTCTTTACTCTGTGACGCCCCCCCCCCCCCGACTACAGCACGCCAAAGCGCATGAGCAATTATGAGTGAAGGACTCCTGGACTTGCTCAGGGTCCCTACGCGCCAGTTTGAGGTGAATTTGAACTTCCAATGCACCGAACCTACCCTACACCACCGCACGCCACAATTCTTTCTTAATGTTTGAACTGACGACTTAATTTGAATATTGTTCGTCTGTTTCTGTTTACATCTTACAGCAGTTGACAATTAATGATCTGCAGATCGTCATTCCAACCAACTTCACCGTTTCTTGGATTTAAACAACCAAAGTAACTCGATTATTATAATAAGATGCAATGGATTTAAAAAATTAAGAAATGTGCAAAAATCATCCAAAATCATCCAATATATGGCAAATAGTTATTCAATACCCACAACACTTCAGATGATCTTACAGATTACCCGCCTATTAAAGGAACTTAGTGATCTCAGTTAAACTCGCATATTACTCGATGCATTGTTCTGGGCCTCAATAATATGTTAATATATTAAAATAATATGTTAATATAATATATTAAAATAATATGTTAATATAATATGTTAATAGAATATGTTAATATATAAATATGTTGCTGTTCGTGTTCAGTGGCAATGACATGATGTCGTTCAATTTTATGGGAGGATCAAATCCAAGAGGTCCAACAATTCCAGACGTATTCCCGGAACATTTGCCTTTACCCCATAGGTTTTCTTCCTCACATACATCCACCTTGTTATATATGTAGCAAACAGGCCTAGCAACCTAACATAAGCAAAATATACATATAATTCTTGCCTTTGCCCTACTTATTCAGTGGGAATATTGTATGACATGTGTACTTATTGGCACTACAGGACAAAAGACTTTTGTTTATTAATGACATGCTCATTAAAGTGCTGTGTGCCCATGATCATGCAGAAGCTCAAAGTCTTCTGTTTATTTTCTCTGCTTTTCATGACTATCCTGGAGCGAGGGAAGGTTTGGAGTAGGATTGTGACAGTCATATGCGTGAAGAGATGGGAGAGTAGACTGCACATAGTAGAAACAAGGGTGATAAAGCTAATACAGCTGGGCAGTAGTTATGTAGAAACTCTCCAGTTGTTCAACAGACACATAGCAGTTCACTAGCAATATAGTTGGTTCAGCAAGATAGTTCGTTGATATGTACCAATTTTTTTTATAAGTATTTGGTCGAATAGTCTTTACAAACTGAATACGAATACATAAAGTGTAATATAAGTCTTTGCGTAAATAACAAGTGTGCAATATAAAATTAATGCTTCACTTTGGTTTTCCTTTGTGATATAAACTGCTTTCAGCTTCCAGTGCTGGCCATTTGCACTTTGCATATGTGCAAGGTAATATTTTCATGTGGTCCTGGCTGTACTAAGGTTTTAAACAGCATTTTGCTTTGTTTTGCTTTGTAATGCGCCCTTGTAACGGCATATCCATGTTACAGCATCATACACTATATAAATTATCATGATTATTAAATCCTTTTTATCTAAAATATCAAAATCTAATCCTAATCTTTAAAATACAAGCGTGTTTAGGAATATAATTCATTGCATCCAAAATGTGACACATCTCCAGTGGAAGACCAACTGGAAAAAACTTGAACGCTTTATCAGTCTAACAATTATCTGCAAATTTGCAGAACTTTCAGTAAGGACAACTATGCCTACTTTCTAAATTGTAATACTGAATAGAGGAATTCAGACTTGAAAGCAATGTCATGAAGCTCAACTATATATAGTGTGCATTTGTATTATTTGGCTGAATACGAATGAGTGGCCATGCTATTCAGTCAAATGAGAATACGAATAGTAAGTGACGACATGGGACTGAAGAAAACAATAGACACATCAAGTAGATCTAAATGCAATATTATAACTCACAAGTGTTTGGCTAGACCAGAGTTTCTGAACCTTTTCTGGCACACAACACACCTAAACTTGCAAATAAATTTGGTGACACACCATGCCATCGTTGTCATAATTTAGGTGAATATCGTTAAAAATATTTAAAAAAATTATTTAAGTTGCTCAGATGAGCAAGCAAATTTGTGATTTTTCAGATATCTTGGGATGTTTAATTAGAGTTGATGCAAAGTTCAAGAAAAAGGCAATACATCAACCATGATTAGAAAATGGATTTAGTGGGGAAATAAATCTTAAAATCATGCATATAAGGTAAAAGTTTGCATACATAACATTTTCAAGAGGTTGAAGATGTGGTTTGTCAATCAAAGATGTGAAAGAGACAAGATATAGAGAACAGCACAAAGTAATCTTGAATATAAGACTTGCATGCATAAATTGTATAAATTGTGTAATTGTATAATTGTATATGTAACACACGTTTCGCAAAGGTCTGCATTTTTCACTTCATAATAAAAACTCATTTACGCCTATTAATATTTTTTGATTATTCAACTGAACCTGCAAAAGAGTTATAGTTAACAGACATCTTTATTTGAATTCAAGTTTAGAAGTCAATTCAACAATGCTAATGTGGACCATAACACAAATATTTCTATATTACAGACTTCTTTCACATTAGGAATTTTTCTACATTCAGCTGTGAAATCTTTACAGTATAAAAATAAACATTTCACCTGATGCTGCAACAACAACAACGTCTGTACTCAACTCACCATTTCTCACAATGAGGTATAAACCAGCAACAGAAGAACATTAATCTTAGGCTAATGGTGGACAGAGTTACATTCCAGTGTAGATCAGAACAGTTACGAATTAATTATCTAGCACCCATTCCAAAACAATTCATTGCACAGCCAACCCCAGAGAAATTAAACAGCTTCCAAAGAACTAGACCAATAAAAGCAATTAGTGTAGACCACGTTGCTCAGATTGCAAACAGATCTGTATGTTCGTTATGCAGCCATCCATAACAACATAACAGCTGCCAAACACAACATCCATCACAAAATTTTAGCGCATAACACCTCTCGCTACAGTGGTACACGTAACAGAAATTCTATAATTAAATTTATAGAAACACCTGATCAGAAAACAGACCTTTCACATTTTGCAGTATACTAATCCAAACTTTACAATAGGAACATTTGAATGACTATAATCTTGGATTTTCTGACATTTGTCAAAGGCACTTTCCATTTAATCAGCAGTCAAGTTATAGTTCTGATCATAAATTTGAATAGTAAACATTTTGCTTAAACAGTGCTTTTTTCTAAGAAAAAGGTCCAGAAGCTGAACAAATTCAGAACATATATGGAAAGGTTCTGTGAACCATAGGGGCATATTCAATGCCAACATTTTTCTTGCATATAGTATCAATAAACACTGAGGAGATTGTAATTAAATTAAAAAACATTATCAAAATGTTAAATTTAATCGCTGGAAAAGACCCCGAATGCTGCGTTCCATTTTAAAATAATCAATCTTTAACACATTCAGTGCCACGTACGTATATATACGTACTTCAGCCAGTCATTTAACATGGCGTGTAGGCAGTGAATGTGTTAAATAGTTTAGCATTTAAAGTAATAAACCAATGCTTGCTGCAAGTTCTTAGACATTAAACTTCTCTCTGCCAACTGTGCAATATTTCAGCATTGAATGGACATACATATAAGAGATCCTGAATAAAATTCAGTTGTATGAACTCTAAACTTAGCCACACGATTACAAGGTCGAACCAGCGACCAAATCATCACCTAATTAACCTCATTACAGTACAAATAATATGTTAACTACTGATCAGAACAATTTGTTCCTCTACAAAGAAGGAATCACATCAACTCTTTATTTAGTGGAAAGGCTAAACAAAAACGTAAACACTAAGTGAAGAAATCTTTCAGAGACTTGCAATAATTTCATATTACAGAATAACTTTATTTGACTGATCGAACAAGTCTTGTCCGTAAGTGGTTCACTGTAACATATCACGGTGCATATTACAAATGTGTCTCACCAAACTCGTCACATAATTTGCCACAGAAGAGCACAACTTTTGCAGCACTTTTACAGGACAAGAAATCCTGGTTAGAAGCCAGAAGTTGGCTTGGCAGAACTTTTCTGTACAGTCAATCATCGTATGAACAATCCTCAGCATAATTACTTTACATGTGCTTCTTATAAATAGAATACTATACATTTGATCTGTACAACAGCTTTGTACACAGTTTGTAGCACCAGTCAAGCTTGCACTTTAAGTTACTCCAGAACTGAGGTATATATTCATATATCCATCTGAAACAAATAGAAACAAAGACAAGTTGTGCAAAAATTCACTCACCAGAAAATTAGATCTGCTACGCATCTACTTTCAATATCAACAGGTCTTTGATTCAAATGGTTCACTACAGTTTAAGCAAGAATAATCCACAAAAGAATGGAGAAGACAACTGAAAGAGAATTACCAGCCAACCAAGCGGGATTCAGGAAGGCGCGAGGAACGCGTGATCACATCGCCAATATAAGGTGGATTATGGAGAGACAGAGGGAGTACGGGCAAGAGGTGCATATGTGTTTTATAGACTATAGTAAGGCGTTTGATTGCATAGACCATACACTACTATGGAGGACGCTGATCGAGATGGGAATTCTGAAGCATCTTGTTAAACTACTGAAACGCCTTTATGTGGATCAAGAGGCGGTAATAAGAACTGAATATGGAAACACAGGAAAATTTTAAATAAGGAAGGGAGTGAGGCATGGGTGCATTCTGTCCCCTTTCCTGTTCAATCTGTATGCCGAGAGAATTATGAGGACTGGATTGGAGGAGGAAACAGAGGGGGTAAGGATAGCGGGGAAAATACTGAATAATTTGAGGTACGCTGATGATACAACATTATTGGCGGGGAAGAGGGACGACCTGGCCGAGTTAATAAGAGTCGGGAAGGAAAGCGAAAAGGTGGGACTATACTTCAATGTAAAGAAAACAAAAGTTATGACAACTGCAACATGGGAAAACTTTGAGGTGGATGGAGAAACGATAGAGGTAGTATCGAGCTTCACATTTCTGGGATCTATGTTAGAGAAGGAGGGAAGAAGTGATATGGAAACAAGGTGGAGGGTAACAATGGGAAAAACGGCAATGAATGGTCTGGGAAATATTTGGAAAGATAAATACGTGAGCAGGGAAACAAAGAAAAGACTGGTAAGAGCACTGATCTTCCCGGTGGTCCTATATGGATGCGAGACATGGACAAAGACACTAGATATGGAAAAGAAAATCAATGCGTGCGAGATGTGGATTTGGAGAAAAATGCTAAGGATTTCATGGACGGAGAAGAGAACTAACGAATCGGTGCGCAGGGAGCTCGAAATAGAGAGAGAGGAGACACAACAGCAAACAGCAACTAGGAGGAAATTGAGCTACTTCGGCCATGTGATGAGATCTAACGGTTTGGAAAAGGAGCTGATGACGGCATGCGGTGAGGAAAGGAGGAAACGCGGAAGACCGAGGAAGAGATGGTTGGATGAGGTACAGGAAAAGTCTGGCATGAGCCTAGAGGAGCTGAGAGAGGCAACGAGAGAGGAGACACTGGAGAGGATACATCAAGAATGTCGCCAGAGCTCCAAGAGCTGACGGCACCAGGTGACAGGTTAAGCAATGGTCTATGTATTAAGGCATTGGCCTGTTTTTTTAAGACTGAAGTCTGAAATACTGGGGCGGTAGTTATGGGAAAGGCACATTTTAATCTACAAATAAAGGCTATTCTTCGATTAAGTACTCTTCGAATAGGGCTTCATCTTGTAAGGAATTCATTAGCAAGCGCAGACCTTGGATTACTTATTCAGCAGATTAAAGGGATGGTTATAGATTTCTAGGTTATCGCACATGCGCATATTTATATTTATATGCGATGCTTCCGATGAGAACTAAGCGCAAAGCAAAACAATTCATATTTAATTCATTCATTTCATTCATTCAAGTATTTATATAGCGCCTCTTCAAGGAAACTACTCAGAGGCGCTCCCGACTCCAGTACGGACAAACAGAACAGTTTTTAAGTGCTTATAGAATGTGTCAGAGAGTGAGCTATGGAACAGGCGCAGCAACATGGCAGAAGGATCTCTGGAAAAAATTGTCCATGATGCCATCAGTGTTTGGAGTGACGAATAAGGCACCAATGGTGATGAACATTCATCAGCTGAATTTAGCAGCTACACTAACAACACAAGAACAATGATGCCACTTTAAGCCATGTCCAAGTCTTCCCATGGATGCAATTACTAAGTCTTTGGAAATCTGTATACAGTATAAGAAAGCATCTGGTGGCTTACCAAATGACCTGCTAGATACAGTCTCCTTCTTCACTAGGACTCGCTACTACTTGAGTCAAATCCTGTGATCACAGTCGTATTCGGCAAATCACGACGTTTCCTCTTCTTGCTCTTGTACTCGGGCATGTAATGCGTAACACCTAGAACACCACAACAACAGTCCACAGGTTTCAAATGCGCCTTACTCAAAATAAAATCTTACATGCGAAACTTTACATGCGTTTGAGTGATGCAGCAGACTCTGCTTAGAAGCAAACTATGGCATATGATCAGTTAGAATTAGATCAACAGTTTGCACATGAAACACAAATATAGCGTAGACCACTAGACCTGTTTATGAGCAACTGTTGAAAGTGCAAGTCACTAGGACCATGGATTGATGATCACACTGATTTTTATTAAATCTTAGTGTGGTTAGAAAACTCAAAGATGTGAGGTGTGTCTGATGTGAAGGTGATTGCACTGTAGCTTGCTATCAGACGTCTTTGTCCAATTATTTTGAAAGGCCATATTGGTGTCTGGTTATGGAAGAAAATAATCGTAATTAATTAGAAAACAATTTATGTTGTTGACCACATTAATAGTAACTCCTTCCAGACATTATTTGAAAGTGTGAAAGTGCCTGGATTTAACCATAATATATATTATATATATTATTATTATATAACACATATAAGGTGCAAGAACTTTTCAACTGCACAGTGCACATATTCCAAAAGTAATTCAGTTTTAGCAAGTAATTGAATTTTTAAAAAAGGAAATACAAAAGCAAACTCTCAAGGGCAAATTCCAAGTCAGTTTATATTGACATAATTTATAAATAAATCTAAGTAAAATATGTTCAAAGTGACAAAACAAAAATGAATGTTCCTGCCTCTACACTAAGCTGTAAGTTCAGATTCAAATTTCGGTGTGACCTTGTGCATGTTACAAATTTATTTAACAATAATAACAATAACATGTCCTCGGCGAAAAATAGGCCCCTAAATTACACGGATCCTGCCTCTAAATCATGCCAGCCTTACACCTAGATGAATTAGTACATGGTATGCACACACACGTGGTAAAGGGTCCAGGTAGCACCGCATAAAAGGAAGAATTTTTTTAAATCCAGAGTTTTCCATTCGTCCCCACAATCACTTGCCATTGTACTCACTGTAGCTGTTAGGAAATTCAGAAACCACCACCTACTTCGTCTAGTCGACATGCTATTCCTCCATAGACACCCCACCTTTATGACCTGCTATTTTGACCTACAATTGGGGGCGATGGCCAGTGATGACAAAACAAGACCAAGGTACAACAGCATGTACTGTGACTCCCTCTGCTCAACAGCTATTGTCTTCTGACATTATCCCGTGTTTGTACAAGGTCCACGCCTACTTAGTGCTAATTACGATCCAAGCCTGAGTTAACTCGGGCTGCACGCTAAAAGGGTTAATATGCAACTTGGATACATGCACTAAAATGAAAGCATTTCATGTCATAGGCTGAACCAAGAATACTTCCAAGAATATTGTGTCAGCAACAAGTGCATAAACTTAGTCTGTGGAAAAGATGATGGAGCGTGTGTGTACATGGTGCCCACAGTCAGTACTTGCAACCCAATCCTTCTTCATATGTCAACAGTCAGTCTTCCTGACGGAAAAAGCAATGATCAAAGGAACAGAGCTTGATTTCCATATTACCTGCTCCAGGTGTGTGAACTTCAACTTTGACCCGTGCTGTGGCTACTATTTTCGTCACCTGTTGACTGGAAGGATGCGAGGATTCTGCAGAAGTCGGTCGACTGCTCGACTAGAAAAGCAAGCATTTTGTTTCATAAGCAACGTCACAGACGAAATTTCAGTCATCTTACAGGCATCAAAATAACTATATGATCATCAAAATGTATCTGGCCACTTCCTCTAGATATTTCATTCAAATAATTCAATCCAATGATTTACTCTCAGCTGATATGAAGCTGTAGAGTCAATGATGCAACACTTGAACACATTAAACATCTGCCATGATGAGACTCTATGTTTTTTAGGCCTACTACAGAATAACCTATTCAAAATCCAGTAATAGGCCATGATTAATAGAATATTTAGGTTCAACAAAAGTAAAGTCCAGACTAAACACATGAAATTGTGAATGCCCAATGCGATACACAGTTTCATTCATGCAAACATTTAACAACAGCATTTCACAGCTAGCTCTAGATTATGCTTCCATGAACAGATAACAGATTATCTCACACAGATAAGAGCTATCAGCAGGAAACAAAAGAAATGAAGTCAACATAAGTTCCATAAGAAATTCTGAATGCCTTCCAGGCGAAAAAGAAGAGATGATGATGAGGTAAGAGCAACAATCCTAAACTGAGTAAGAGCGAAGAAGAAGAAGAAGAAGAAGGAGGAGGAAGAGAAAGAGGAAGAAGAAGTAGAAGAAGCAGTTCAGCATCTCTGATGAGGAGTTTGTACTGTGAGTGGTGCTATATTAATATGTAAACAGAATAAAACAGAATAGTCTTCAGTGTCCGCTTACTCTTGAGTTACTCCTGCTGCATGAACAGCAGTGGCCAGGGCGTGTGCAGACATCTCTGCCATCTCTACCACTGCCAACCCCAGAGCCAGTGCTCGTAGTGATCGTAGGACTGCTATTGCCGGGTAGCACAGATGTCTCAACCACCACTTCTGGAAGGACTGCTACAGAAACAGTGGAAGAACTGTACTGTGAGCTTTCCTCGGTGATGGTGGACAGTGCGTGGTCCACTGGAGGCATTCGCTGGAGAACCCTCCGGCTGGAGTTGACGTACCGTGAGCGCGGCGTCTCTCCCCCTCGGGGCTTTCCAGGCAGTATCGGAGATGGTGGCTGCAGCTGCTCAGCATTATTTGCTGGAATGACCTGCAAATTAAAAAAAACAGACAGCAATGCAAATCGCTTGATCGATTTTCAAATTACAAATGGACGAGTTTCCTAGGAGCAAGCGGAACAAGAAGGTTGTCTCTTAACCTCCTTAGCGTTAACCTCGAGTACAACTCGAACCGGGAATTCGATGCAAAAACGGTTAACCCTGACCCACACTTGGGTACATACATACATATATACGTACAAGCATACATAGATACATGCATACATACATACATACCGTACATGCATAAATACATGCATACATACACATACATGCATACATAGTTACATACATGCATGCCTGTATGTATACATACATGTATGCAAGCATGCATGCATACGTGCTCAATGCTCATACATACATACTTACATACATACAAACATAAATACATATTTATATATACATAAATACAAGCATACATACATACATACATACATACGTACATACATACATACATAATTAAACTGTATAATCATAAATAAATGTAACTTTTTTACATGTTTTTCAAGATGGTAATGTAACGCTAAGGAGGTTAACCAATACCGTGCTGGTGCTATTAGAATTTATGATTTACTTTTTTCTAAATACGTTTTCCTATCAATGTACTTCACTAATAAAGTTCATTTTAATTTGAATTAAAAGTATTTTATGGCAAAACGCTGTGTTTCTTTACCATGGGCGTAACTTTCCTCTGAAAAGTGGTGGTGACTATAATATTCATGCATCTGCTCACAACTTCCCCCTTCCCTACTCTCCATCGGCTCCCTCTACCCTTTTCCCTGTATACGAATTTAGTTCAAAATCTGGTGAGAATTATCCATACTTTCCTCCTCTATCCTCATTCTCGCTCTTTAGTAGTCTTATCCTTTTCGTTTCTCTAGCTGGTGCGCTCCACGATCACTTCACTCACGGATAACAAATCATCGTCTGAAACACATCTCAATCACAAATTTTATCCAGATTCCTCCTATTCTATTCGTCTGCCTTGATAGCCATGCGCTCCACTTCTTTCCCAAAGTAGGCCCTTACTTATTAACGATAGTAACGAATGAACATGACACACCGGTTGAGAACCTCTGACTTAGGGTACGGAGGTTCCATCAATGCAGGGCTTTTTCTAAGGAATTTTAAGAACTGCACAACCCATTCCTTTCCTTCTCATCTTCCATGGTAAATTTCTTTCACTCGAATGTGAGTTGCCATTTTTACTGCTTTTAACTGCACAGAAGTGCTTTTACAAGTGCCCAAATCCATTTAGAACTGCACATTTTGTGTAGAACTGCACGCTAAAAAAGCCTGCATCAATGCTCTTTTGATAGTAATAATGATCCCAAACGGTTATTGTGTGCACATAATTATGGGCGCATGAAACTGCCTTGGAGTAGCCTAAAAACGTTTTGTGGGGGGGTTGCTTCGTGCTCCCTCCCCAGGTTTAGAGTAGAGAGGGAATCACTTCCCTTCCCTTCTTAGGATTTACGGCCATGAGTCATATAGGCCTAGGCTATTATTGTGGACAGTGAACCTCTATCAGCACTGGCGCCATTGCGATGGTAGTCACGAATAACCTGTTATATAGGCTATTATAATGGCATATTACACATTAGACAATCAAATGCTTGCATGATTGTATAAAAAATATTTCTTTGCCGGACCAAAAAGTGGTGGTGACTGTCACCACCACTTTTAAAAGTGGTGGTGACTGGACACCACCGTCACAATAGAAAGTTACGCCTATGTTCTTTACGACTTCATAAAAAAGATCAAGTTGTTGGTACAACTTTCACAGACCATCACCAAGCCAGATGATGCTTGAATTGTTTAATCAATCAATCAATCAATCAATCAATCAATCAATCAATCGTAACTTATATAGAGCCCCTTCAATGCACATACTCAGAGGTGCTTCCGGCTGAGATCAAGCAAAAAACAGTCTTCAACAGTTTGTGAAATTGAGAACAGCTTGGGAGGTGTCGCATAGTCAAGGGAAGTCCATTCCAGGTTGTTGGACCAACCACAGAGAACGAACGCCTCTGCATTGTTGCAGAATGAGTGAAAGGAACCATTAAGTCACCGTGGACAGCAGAGCACAGTGCATGGCAGCCTAAGCAAGTGGAAAGGGGGAGGCAAAGCTCACACAGATAAGAGGGTTCCCAGCCTGATAAGCATCGCCACACCAAAGATGCAATCCTAAATGAGATGCGCTGTGGGAAATGAAGCCAGTGCAAGACCGTGCGCATATATTGGGATACATGGTCGGACTTGGTGAGCCCCACCAATATGTCGCACGGCAGCCCGGTGGACCCTCTCCAACCTCTCAATCCGAACCCGCGGGAGACCAGCAAAGATGAAAGCGCAGTAGTCGAGGCGGTTCAGCACAAATGCATGGACAAGAGAAGCTGCAGCTTTAGAAGTCAGAGAGCGAGCAATGACCCTGGGCTGCCGCAGTTGGTATTAGCAGCTGCGGCACACCTGATCTATATCTTAACTACCACCAGTACATATCCAATATTACTTATAACAATGACACAAAAATGCATTAAAACATTTTCTGGTGTAAAGCGTTCCATAACATTGCAGCTGTAGTTACTAAGACAGTTACTATGTTTACACCATCCATATCTCAGAAAGTATATTGTAAAGAAATATTGGGTTTATATGTGTAACAGATCTTCGAATATGTGGTTAACATTTTATTTTAACTCATTCTGAGATAGTCCATTGAAACTGTTGCTCAGAATTGGTTGATTACATATATAGGTGGAATTAACGTGATTTAAAACGTATTAAACTCTAAGACTCACCTCTGCATTTGGACCAATGACTGAGAGCAGAACCGGAATAAACACAACACCGTTGACCAATCCAAGAATGACCAACACAGATAGCACCACAAAGAAATATCTAGAAACAATCAGCAAGAAAAATATGTAGTATAGAGTTGTATAGAGTTAAGTGAAAAGACAGAAACAATGAAAATGCGAAACTCACCAAAGAAACACGAAGAAACAGTCATGGAAGAAATACGATGTGGAAAAGACATGTCATGTGTGGAAATCATTCTCTTACTCATGATATATCTTAGGTGCATTCATGGCCAAAAGACAGTAACAATGTCACTTGGCAAATTTAAAAAACTGCAGCACCATTCAAATTATCATTGAATTAGCAATCCAATAAGCTATTTTAAAAATTGAACACAATGTCAGATTTTAATCAAAAGTTAGCTATATATTCTGAAATTTTGATCCAGTCTTGTCAACAACAGTAAAAGACCCCAGCCCACTACAAGCTGTGAAGGGAATTTAGGTAAACACACATATCACAAAATGCTAAGAATATAAATAATGGTAAAGCCTGGGCTGTGGTGTACATCTAAGACATCTGTGTTTATGCTAGCCCCCCAGTGGGATGCTATAAACACCTAATTTGGTGCAGGCAAAGACTAGTTCTGGTCTGTCGGAAGACCAAGACCAGACCACCGACAGGAAGCTCTTCCAACCTTGCCAGAGAATTCCACCCAGGACCTCACACAAGTGATGTTGGCTTTTGGGTGGTGATCGCTTCTGTTCGGAACTCAGAGAAGACAGACAAGCAGAGGGACATCAGACAGAGTGAAGCCACAAAACCAAGTACAGATGCTCAACCTAAACAATGTTTGCGTTTCAATGGCTGTTATTAGCAAATGCTGCTGGAGACTAAAACAGCCAACAGATATTTATTGTCTCTGGGTTGGAAAAGTAAACTAAACCCAAAGGCAAACAATTACGGACATAAATTTCACACCACTTCTCCTCGCAAATAAATGCTAAAACGATGAATTGCCTACCTCCTAATGATCATACAAAGGAAGGGCAGATGGGCACAGACAGGCAAAAGAGCAAACCATGAGAAAAATAGATAACTATAGAAACAGAATTTCTCAGAGACTGAAATGAAGGCATACAGCTCAAAAGTTTAACGTTTATAAGTGATGTTCGAATGGCAGTGACACAGAAATAGAAACACAGAGGAGTTTCATCATATACTGATAAAGAAACGCTATTTAGGTAACTAAGCAATCAACAGTTCTGCTCTCTCTATAGAAACATCAGTATAATCCCAAGTTTGACACCAAACAGATTCTTACTTGAAAATGAACTCAAATTCAGAGCCTGAAAGCATTACAATGCCAAGCAGTGTGGAAACAGCACCATGGAAAATTGGGGAAAAGAAATACTCCAGTGCCATCACCATTCGCTTATTCCGACTTCCAACTGATGTTAAAAAACCCTAAAATAAAAAATAAAAAACAATGAAAATGCAACTTCTCCAACATGCATGAGCGCTTCAGAGTAGTTTTTTCTTGAAGGGTGATAGATTAATTTCCGAATGAATAAAAATGAAAATAATGACGCTGCACCGTTCGTATAATTTAGAAAGCTAAGACGATAGATTACCGCAACACTAGAGCATGAGCCTCTTAGTCTTCCCTGACTTCCTAAAGTTCTGTTAGGGCTTAAAATGGAGTTGTTTTTGGTTAGTTCAGAGACAGTTTTAGATGCACTTCCTTTCAAGAAGTGCTACACAAACCGAAATTATACATAAAGCTGCCGGTACCATCTTAAAATTCCTAGTGAGATAACTGTATGAAATGGCTGTAACAATTCCATGTTTCGACAGCAAGAACCTATGATATACGTAACGTAACTTCAGTTAATCTTCAGTTCAATTACAGATGCAAATGATGGTTCCAACAAGGCAACAGACTATTTAAATTATGTATGCATGCTATTTAATTTGGTACATGGAATTGGAAGAAGCAATGGGGACACTTACGATCGTTATATGAATGGTAAACTGGAGACTGATGCCAATTGTTAAGATCAGAATCACGGCTGGAATGGCACTCAGCTTTATGGACACAAGTCCCATGAAGCCAAACAGCTCCAAGACAACCGCTGCCATGACTACGACCTGAAGCATAAAGATGACCCTATTATACACTGGTATATTCTTACAAGCAACATTGATCATGTGCAGTAGTTGAAATAACTTTCAATATTTCATGCATTTTAAAGCTGCAAGCCAGAATAGTCTTAATCAAGTGTCACTGATCAAAGTGAATATTATACAATTGATCACGAAGAAACATTCAGTCTTCAAGCAAACTAAAACAGAATTAAGGTTAACTCCACACTATCCACAACATGAATAGCTCATATGAATATGCAAATATCTAAATATCTAATCTAAATTAAGACCTACCACGATGATGGCAGCCCAAGGATTGAGAAGAACAATTGTTATGACAACAAACTCAGCGACAAGGACAGCAATGATAGCCAGCATGAGAAAGAAGCGCAGGTTGATGTACTGCTCCCAGAAGGAGAAGATGATTCCACTTGGAAAGTTGGGCAGTCCTTTAGCGGAAAACATGTCACAGATGTTTCGTATCTCCTATTTAAATAGACAATGGTCATAAAATATTATTATTCAGAGTATTAACAATGTCAGAGGGAATGACATGCACAGCATACATAAACAAATGATTTTATATGCAAGCAAATGATTAGCATGTGCACATATAAAATGCATTGGGTTAAGGAAAAGTGCTGTAAAGTCAGGTCTATGGAAACACAGAACTAAATGATTGAGTATGACAGATCTGATGAAGATGAGAAGATAATATGCTATCAGACATCTACACTGCTGACCTGCTGGCTGGCTCCATATAAGTAAGTAAGTAAGTATATACTTTATTGAACCGCCTGCAAACGCACTGCGGGATAATAATATGTGTATGCACACCACTGGTCACTCTTACTTCCACTCTCACTCATTTTGTTAACTGATGTATACGTTGAGTTGTAAATAACAAAGTCAAAGAGGCCGACACAAAGAATGCCTCGGATTTGTTAAGATCTTTTGTGGTGATATATAAATGTCAAATTGCAATTACAAATCTTTTAAATATTTTATACAAAAATTGTCATGTGTATGTGTGTGTATGTGTGATACTGTGGGTGTGTGACGATGTGTGTGTGTGTGTTTGTGTGTGTGTTATACATATTAAGGCCATTAAGCCATTTGGAGGGAAGACTGTGGTCATAACATCACGTGGTATCTCACGACACTATGACAATCCTAATTATAGACTTTGCTAACGATGGATTTTATCCAGATTGTGCCACAGATTAACAAACGACTTACTTTTATTGACGCTGTGATTGAATCGGTGTCTCCTAAGTTGTGCATGTAAAAGGCGAGCTGTGCAAATGTCAGAGGTGGCGACCTTGGAACTGCAGAGCAACACAATAAATTACAATGAATCGAAATCAACACAGCCACAGACCTTAAATCTTTTCAATCACATTGCACACATATTAGACTCATTTCAATTTCATTGCCTTGCCTTCAACCATCCTCGGCACGAGTGTTGGTCGCATTGTAGACAATTCTTCTCCATCCTCTCCTGTCCTCGGTTGCTCTCAACAACTTCTCTGTTGATAAGCCCGACCATTCACTCATGTCGTCCAACCACCTCCTCCTAGGTCTTCCTCTTGCTCTTGCTCCAAGCACCGTTCCTTGCATAATTTCCTTCTCTATGCAATCTCCATGTTTCCTTGAGCATAATGTGTTCAAAGCATGACATCTTCCTTCCTTTGATAGATTCAAGTAGACTCCTTTCTACGCCAGCCGTCTCCAGTACCCAATCATTTGTTTTTTCTCTGTCCATGATATTCCAAGAATTTTTCTTATGCCTTTAATTTCAAATGCCTTTATTCTATCCTCATCACTCTTTTTGATTGTCCAACTTTCACAACCATACATCATCACTGGCCATACAATCATCCTCATTAACTTTAACTTAGTGGATAGTTTGATGTTATGGCTTTTCCACAGTTTCTTCAGATCTGCACCTACTCCATGTCCTCTTGCAATTCTCACTCTTATCTCCTTGCTACATTCAGCATCTTCTGTTATGAGTGAGCCTAAGTACACGAATCATGTGTCCACTTGTTCTATCATGATGTCCTGCACTTTGTTGGCACCTGCGCTCGCATGGGAACAATGTAACATCAAAGTGCAGGACATCAGGATAGAACAAGTGGACACAATTTCATTACTTTAGTCAAATTATGTCAAATATGGTAAACTGCTGATATAGGACAGGGCATTTTAAGTTCTTCTAACTAACATAATTTCAGTACAACATGCTGTAATTACTTTTCTGTCTGGTTGTCCCCTGCAGGCTTGTAGCATTGCTTCACATTTTGAATTCTTTGGATTTACTCAAGATTGCAAAAACTTAATAATGAAGGTATTCAAATAATTGCATTTTAAGTTGAAATATCAATCAGAAAGGTTAATGCTGTAACAAAGCGTCGTCTTCTTACTTTGAATGCTGGCGTCGTTGTCATCGTGAAACCATTCACGCGGTTTTGGCCGTAGACTGGCTTGTGATGAACTGTATGCTAGAGCGTCATTAGACGCCCATGCACTGAGGTATGTGTAGAAAGCAGGTGGGTAAATTATGCCCTTCTGGTCCACTAATCGCCCATGGTAAACCTACATGCAACACAAGCAATCAATACAGTCTCATCTCATAAAAGCTGCTTACTCTAGTGTTTCACGCAAGTTCTCATTTACAAGTTGCCTCAAATTAATTCATAGGAAAGACAAATTTTTCTCTCAAGAGATGTAAATTGCTGACAAAAAGTAGAGAAGTTCAGTCATATATTCCTACCCGCTTTTTGTCAATCGGGTCATCAATGGTTCCTGTCTGCACGATCAGCTTGTAACCAAGACGACCACTTGACGTTGCATTTGGCAAATATCCATCGGCCACAATACATCCGTCGACCATATCCTGATCAAACGACTGCTGGATATCTGCAGATCATTCAATTAATCAATAACAATAATAATAATAACAATAATAATAATTACGACAATTTATATGGCGCAGTAACACAGCTATGCCATTGCAAGGGCGCCTTACAAAACAGCTACAGAGCTAGGTAACATCCCGTGAGCAGCCACAAGCATAAGTCCAGCTATGTTACATGAAATTCAGAAAGACTGAAGTAATTCGCACGGTCTTTACTGATTCAAGAAGAAGTTCTAAGTTCTAGGAACACAACTAATACCGCAAACACAAGGTCCAAATACTACATTATAAGGCGAAACAATCAAACAGTTAAAGAAAACACTGACCCAAATTACACTAGTACTCTGTTGTATTTGTTTGTGAGCAGATTGATCTCCTGACTGTGATCAGATACTTGCACTGGAGTATGCAATATTACATAATACAAATAAAATAATTGAAGCAACGGCAACATAATTTCCCATACCCAAGTCAGCAAAAGCAATGATAATGGTTAGAAAATGCTACTAAGTATTAATCAGATGTAGGCTACTGTTGCTAATTATTACTAAGAAGATTGGAGTCACTTTGTCTCACCTAGCAACCATGACCTGAACATCTGCAGCCAAAAATCGGGCAGGCTTCCAGATTCAGATTTGATAATTTTATCGACCTGCTGATATGCTTGATGGTAAGAGTGCAACAGAAGCTGATTAGATGCTGATGTGTAATCAAAGTTATTCTGCAAAGCAAAAATGTCAAACCATCCATAAATGTTAGTCAGAATTATCTATCAACTTTAGTCGAGATGAATAAATTAAAACTCTAGAAATTTGCAACAGTCCACATTTGCGGTGTGAGCAAGACAGAAGCACACAAGAGAAAGACTTTTTGAAGCATACACTCTTCATAAGCTTGATGGATATGCACTATGCAGTTCTTTGTAATCCAATAAACTGTTCTGCTTCAGCAGTCTGTGGCAACTGCTAATGAAATAGCATGACAACGTGTTGCTATTTTGCTCACTGACACAATTGGTCTATAGTTAAATGTTTCTTCATGCAAGGACTTGTTGCTTTGACACTCGAAGACAAGTCTGAATCGGTGTATCTACACACAAAAGCTTTCTAAGTGACTGTTGAAGATTTTCCAATACGCTGAAAACCACTGAAACGAGACAAAAGCAAGAGAAACGAGAGAGAGAGAGAGCTACGACTACATAATATTATATCAACTACAGATGTGCTAATGCTGAACTACGTGAGATCAGTCACAGAAGCAGATGGCCGACCAGCAGCCGAACATGGAGAAATGCACAACTCACTCAGCTGCCCAAAAAGCAACGACAAGACTGAAGATGAAAGAGAGAAGAGGTTCTGTCAAGCAACACATCACAAATATGTCCATGTTTAAACATTTCTCAGCAATTTCGCTCTCATGAATCTTTCAGAATGGGAAGCAAATGATGTGCAATACTGATGACATGAGAACCTCAGCCATGGAATTATCGTGAAGATGGAAGCAGCAGAAAAAAAGCAGGACCTCCCATAAGATATTCCGGGCGATACAAGGCAAAATAGTCGAGAGGCAACGGTGCTTTCAGTTATCGTGTGTTCAATCAAATCATTTGGCTTAGGACGTGCGAATCACAAAGTTCGAATCAGGGCAAAAGCATGAATTTGAATTGAATCTCGAATCGAATCAGTAGGATATTCATGAAGTTTTCAGGTGTTATGAACTTGATAGCATAGGCATAACACAGTAACATACTGCAGTCATCAATATATCAAAGTAGGCCTAATAACTTTTCTGCAGCCTGAAATCAATTAAACTAAAAACTAAGTTAATTAACAGAATTAAAATAACACGAATAAGTTTTAAAAATTAAAAGCAGTTTTATATATCACTATGGTCATTAAATTCAGTACTTTAATAGCCTAAATCAACTGTATATTAATTCACTGAGCCTCTTGGGCATAATGCAATACAAATAAAAAATCCTTTCAGATCTGACAACTAGAAAAGTTCTACATCGACGAACAGGAAAATCAGAATTGTAGCAAAACAAATGTGTAGCCTCATGAATCATCAAACACACCATTGTTTCCCGAGATATGTTATATCAGCATTATCAATTGTATCAAGATTTTCAGTCCAGCAAGATCAATAATATATTCTAAGCACCATACAATTTATTAGATTAATTTAATTAACCAAAGTATTCAGACCTGAGTGACAGCAAAAAAGTTGTAGAATCCAAAATATTTTGATTGTGCGTCGAGGAAATTGTATTCGTCTGTAAATCGAGGAACAACATCGGTCAGATCGAGGCCGTCTTTTATCCGAATGATTCCAATCATCCCAGCAATCACGCAGACGAGAAAGGCACAGATGACAACAACCTAAAGACATCAGATCACTGTGACATTCCAGATCAACAACACTTCAGTGCGTGTGACAATACTGGTGCTCTGCTCAAATCATAAATCAGTGATGCCTACACCAGCATATAGTTAGGTATTATTGTTTATAGGCATCATATTTTAGTCAATTGCAATGTACCAGCACAACTGCTCAGAACCAGTTCCTTAAACTCAGGACTCACAAGATCTCTGGTTGGCTCATTATTGCACACCTCTGAGGTTGGATCACATTACATTTCAAAACAGTGCAATTTATACAAGTGTCTTTTTACTGTCATGATTGGCATGTTTGACCTACAAAGTCCTCAGCACCAATACACCTCCCTACCTTCAGTCACTGCTAACTCCTTACATTCCTCTTCGTTGCTTGCACCCATTGGGTTCAAATCTATTAGCTGAACCCCGATGCAAAACAGTTCTGGGCTCTCTAACTGCATCTTCTCTTGGCGACTGACAATCCAGATTCACATTTTGGTGTGATCTTGCATGCATTACAAATTCATTTAATAAAAATAATAATAATAATAATAATAATAATAATAATAATAAAAATAATTTATTGTCATCAGATGACCAATGGATATGTAAAAAAAGTAAAGTTGTAGAAAATGACCTTGACTGGTGTTCGTTCCAGAAACGGACCGTATGTTTCTCTGGCAAAGTGCGACAGTGACCACCTGAAAATCCTCTGACGACAGGACAGCAGACACGAATCCAGATCAGTCGAAGGAGCGAGACATTGACTAGAAGAAGTTGCTGACTGTGGCAGCGACACCACGTCTGGAAAATCAGTCGACAGAGGACAGAAAATTACCTCCAATTAATCCGAAACAAAATGAGTCTAGACATACTTCATCTGCATTCTTATTGGAGCGCTTCTGATTGGTGTGCACTGTGAGAGAAATTTCCCAACATCATGAACGTCGTACAATACATGTTATATATATATATATATCACTCTTTCCAAAGTTCAGAAGTGCTTATAAAAGCGTATGACAAAACCTCAAGGCGTTCAACCTTTGCACGTACCTATAATCCGTGATGTCACCCTTGACGCATCGTCTGTTGCTAACGTTGTGACTGGACGACTGCTGCCATCCAGATCAGTTAGTGTCACCGTAGTATGGTGCAGCGCCCTGCTGCTGCTGCTGCTTTGCCTATTCTCATAGCACTGGCTTCTGCTGCTGGTGCTGTAGGATGCAGGCAGTGATCTGCTAATGTCTGGCAGTGCCACACTTGACTCATTCGTCAAAGAAAGCCTTCATAAAACACCAAACAATCATTGATATAAATTGGTGACTTACACAACTGATGGTCAAGAACAAAGGAATGCATTTCAATGAATTGAATGAAATCAAACATTGGAAAAAAGATGAAGAAGACAAATCAGAATAGAATTAATTGTAGATGATGATGATGATGATGAGCTGACCTTTTGAAGCAGCAGAACACATCAACCTTCTGTTCGATCCTTCGCAACAAGTCGAGGCTGACGATGGCTGGGAAGACGAGTAGAACAGACGCCAAGTTGAATAGCATGAGGATGCCACACTACACAAAACAACAGCAAACAGTCAAATTATGTTTGCTTAAAAACTTCATCATCTCATTCTCGATGACACAACACTTAACGGGATGAGGGGGGGGGGGGCAGGGGGCATTAACTGTTGGCTCATAGATGTCAGTTAACTCTTCAGAAACACATACAGTGGAGTCTATAGAATATTAAGACAATTGCTGTACACAGATCAACGATCACCACTCTCCAGGCAAAGATCTCAGAACAAGGGTTTATGGCAGACACTGGACATTGCAAAACCACATCATCATCATGTGTCATATTTTGCTATAGCTATGAAAAATTCAAATACTAGCACCTTCTTACAGTAAAGCAGTGAGTGCACTGCTCAGAAGAATGCCTTGATCTCAAAGTACCATTGATGCGATTCAAATAATAGTAATTGATGTTACTGCAGGAAACCATCTGTGACATCTGCTCATCAAAATGCGAAGAACCGACTTCACTGGTGAGAAATAGCGTTTAAAATCCATCTCAAGCAAATACATAAAAGTACACATGTCTCCGAATGTCCAACGACGACAGGTCTAAGTTTTAGCAAGTGGTTGAAGTAAAAACGCACGTGTCATTTAATAAGGTTGGAGGAATGACAATAAACTTATTATTCTGCTATGAATGAATGAATGAATTATAACTGAACAATTATAATAGGTAGTAAACATAATTTACAAAATGACGTATATATATATATATATATATATATATATATATATATATATATATATATATATATATATTACAAAGGTATACAGTTAATGAACATGACATTGAGCCAAAACCAACAACTAATACAGCAGAAGTGGATCAGGTGGAAAAGTAATGGAAGCCAACAGAATAGTCCTAAAGTCGACCAGAGTCCAATGATGACCTGATTCCAATTTTGCATTCACAGATTTAATTCAATAGATCTTAAAGATAAAAGCTTTTGACATATTAGACAACAGAAGGTCAATCTGCCATTCCTGAGCTATGACGTTTTATCTTAGACTCACACTGAAGGCTGACTAAAGAGGAAAGAATAACCTATGAAAGAAAGTCTCCTGTTCATTCTAAAAACCAGTTAGCAGAATGACAGACGAGATCTTGGGCCACCAAAGCTGAGGATGAGATCAAAGGCAAGCGTATGACAAACAGATGAAAAACCCCTCATAATAGACATCTAAAAGGCTGGCTTTGATCTCTTTTAAGTGTTGGCTTACTAAAATTCTGATACTCACACCCAAGCTCTCTCTCTCCCTCCCTCCCTCTCTCCCTCATTCTTCACTTTCCATTAAAGTTCAGAGGAAGGCAGAAAAACAAACACACACAGAACTACACCAGGTTTTAACTACAGAACCACTACAGGTTAATAGGAGCCAGAACACTTAATACGCTGTCTACATTTTTAAAGGAACACAGACCAATCGTAATCAAGCAAATGATCACTATTCAAATAACACGGCCCACACACACATGCGCACTGGTGCTGCTGCTGGCACCAGTGGCTGAGGCAGCAGCGGTGGTGGTCGCCATCTGTATGGATGGCGGCAGCATAAGAGTAGATAGACACTGACCTGGAGGCAGAACGCCCGCATTGCTGGAATTGGAATAATGGCAGCCATAAAGAAGGCGCTGCTATTGCCGAAGCACGTCAGAATTACTGTGACACCAATTCGCTTCAAGCACTCTCCCGTTTGTTCCTAAAACAAATTTCACAACTTGTTTGTGATTTCAGACACTGCAATTAACGATCATACGATGTCAAAACAATTGCTGACTAAAGATCAAGTTCTGTGTTTATTCATCAAACAATGGGACTTTAATAAATCACTGAACAGTCTCCAAGGCGCACAAAGACAGATACGAAGAACATTAAAGATCAAGTATAAAGAAGCTACAAAGATATAGTATATTCGTTTAATTTAAAATCAGACAATTCCTGGTGACACACCGCACCCGGTTACATCTCAAAAATGTAAAATAAAACACAGAAATAATAATAAAGTATAGTAATAATAAAGTTTTAAAAATAAAGTAAAATAGCGGCAGCCAAAACAGGCGCCAATCTGTCTGGTTGTTGATGTTAATGTTAGAGGAAAAGGATTCTTGAGTAGCCATTGTGTCCTGCTAAATAGGGCCCCCAGAAATTTGCGATCTTGCGCCGCGCAACTTTCGCGCAATTTTTTTATAAACCCGCAAGTGCGCAAATTTTAGCAATGTCCGCGATTTTCGCGCAAATTTTAACAATGTCCGCGATTTGCGCGCAAATTTTGGGCTTTCAATGGCTAAATCGTCATTGTGATGCGCGGCAAATTCAACATCGCAACGACAGCATTAGTCTACGTTGCGTTAGACAACAACTGAAAAAATGGCGACCACGGAGTGGGACGATAGCATCGAAGTTATCGAGACTATCGAGGAATCTGTAGTTAAAGAAGATAATTCTGTAAATATTGCGCGTACTCAAACGGTAAATTCTTCTAGAACCGCGATGCGACAAAATACGTTAGACAATGCGTTCACAAAGGAGCCACGAAACCACGTGCGTGAACCGTCGCATAGCTCCAGTGTTTCTGCTCGTGATCGAGCGAAAGAATTTATAAACGTTACTCATGAAGATGGAGGTCTGCTGTTCTGCAGTATGTGCAATCTGGTAATTGATCACACAAGAAAATCGTCGGTTATCAGCCACCTTGAGACAGCTAAACACAGGAAACGATCGCAGACTGCAGTTCCATCGGGGGTGGTTGAGGAGAAGCAGAAAACTAGTTATTAATATGCGAAAATTTGTTGTTTTTTGGTGCGCGTTTTTTGCAATTTCTTGGCGCAATTTTTCACTTTTTCTGGCGCAAATTTTCCGCAAATTTTCACTTTTTCTGGCGCAAATTTCTGGGGGGCCTAGCTAAAGATGTACTCGGAAGGATAAATGCCGATGTTATACTCCTGCCAAGATGATCGTAGTAAAAGATGATGAATGTTGTAATATGCGCATAGACTAGTCCAATGCTGCAGCCCTACAGCGAAACTCCTGGATTACATGATTGACACGGTTGATCATTGTAAACACACACACGACAGCCATGCGGTAAAGATCGTAGATGTTGAAATCGTCCAAAACGCGCAAATTACTCACTGTTTCCTCGGGAAGCATCAAAGAAACAGACCAGGTGGCATGATATAAAATCCAAGTAGTGAAGTCTTGTCTTGTTGTAGTGTTATTGTCCAATTCTGAAAGTCTCCGAAAGTAGGAAGCACAGGCGGGTTTTAGTTGTTACGAGAAACATTACTGTCACGTGTTGCATAAAATAAAATACCGTTCTTGAGCACGTAATTCCTCCAAAATAACTTTTCGGGTATCACAGAATCGTGCTAGGACGCATTAATTACCCGAACACAACATTCCTTAGTCAGAAAACGGCAGAAAACTCAGGAAAATGCCACATTTCCTCTAAACGAGTGCAGACCGCTACCGGAAGCGGCCATGCAAGAACCAGAATCTAGCCAGTTTTTAACATAAACGACATCCGAGGTCAAAGTTGAGAATAATGCTCAAACTTACGATTAATGCGCACTAAGGATGTGCCTTAATGCGCCCTGTTTACATTCACCCAATAATGCTAAAAAATACAACATTCGATGACTGTGACAATGAGACTCCTAATTTTAAATGTAGCTTAAAATAGAAAGTGCAGATATATATGGGTGTATGCGCATGCATGTAGAACATGTACAATGTACATATATATATATACACAATTACACATTTATATTTAATATAAATTTAATATGCATAGATAAATGCATTAACTACAAGACAATTTTTATTTTTACAACAATGACTTTGAGTTAATTAATTTAATAAATTAGCTGGTTGTAGCAGTCTGCATTTATTAAATGCACACACACACACACACACACACACATGCACACACACACACACACACACATACATTGTCTTTTGAGAAACTCATCAACAGAAGTTTGTTAAAACTTGGAGAAAAGTAATAACAGGTAGTTATAGACTCATCAAACCATTCTTCACAAACATCTTCAGTTTCACAGACCCATACAGTTTCAGATGCTAGATTTTTCGACTCAAGGATAAACACAAAACATCACTACTACGTTCCCAAAACATTACAGTCAAGTAAAGAGAGAACAAGCAGACAAGACAGACCAATAAGCAGACAGACCAACAAGCAGACAGAGAGACAAGACAGACCAACAAGCAGACAGACAAGACAGACCAACAAGCAGACAGACAGGGAGACAAGACAGACGAAGAGGCAGGCAGACAGAGAGACTGTTCACTGTAAACCTGCTCGCAGATAAACATTTCATGTCAGAACTTTTGTAGACAAAAAACGCAGCAAAGACTGGAGTGTTTAAAGAGTGGAGTTCTTTGGTTTGCAGCCGATGTCTATTGAATCCAAGGGCTGTCTGGTGCCAAGAACAGACTTGGCATCACAGACATGGCACAAATCAGGAATTGAAGTGCAGTCAGAATACAATGCAAATATCCCAACCAAGTATAGCTGAGAACCACAGTCACCTAAAGCCAATGTCTTTCAAAACCAAATAGATTGCAGATCCAAAGCCATTCACAGACCAGAACATTTTAAAAGCAAAAGCATCTGCAATTGAAATGACTAGATAACAAGGCAATTGAAAGCCAGTCTTCCAAAACCAATGCATCTCACAGCTAAAATGATCTTAAATTCAAAGCCATTTGAAAGCCTAAGTATATATCGAAACAAAAGCACATCTCAAATCACGTTACAGGCACATGCATGTAATCCATCCTCACCAGAATTAAGGTGAAGTGACTGGACCACAAGTCCACAATTATTGAGCTAATAATCTGTTACATGAGGGGGTGGCCCTCCTGCTTAATCTGAATTTATGTGAAATCTGAAGAAAATGATCATTTCGCTGTTTGAAAATAGAAGAAGCAGCAAATATGTTACTCTTACCAAGTAGGCAATGCCTGCGTGAGACAGCTGTGAGTACGTGTGAGCGATGAGGAAGACATCGTTGATTCCAAGTCCCATCGCCAAGAATGGTATGATCTATGTTCAGACAATGGTGCATTAGAAATCGAAACGAATGCCAACTGCTCACACAATGATTAGCATATTAAACACCACTAGAAATTGATCAAAATATGTTCAAACGTAGACTTTGCATTTGCAGAAGAGCAATAAATACTTAAGTCCTTCTAAGTCATAATAAATGAGTAATTGATGACGGGGAGGAAGGATGCTTTGATTATGGCACAGTTTGTGTCTGGAGATCAAGACATGGCTGTTTTCCTTCTGGTCACATGGCCACTTCCAAACTGTGAGTAATCAGACATGCAACATGGTGCAACCAATTAAGCAAGTTAAGCCATTTGGAATCAACCACTGAACCACCTTCAGTCAGGTACCATAAGCTGGAGCTAGAATCAGGAACAAGGAAGGAAGGAAGGTGGCGTCATTTAAGGGGTCAAAGATCACAGTGGCACTACAGCAGAAGTTCATGTGGTGAACAGGAACACAGATTTCGCCAAAGGGCCACAGTACTGTGCCCATCTCACAGAAACTCAACCCTAATCAGTATCACAAACTATCTGACCCCAGGGAACCAGAGAAGGAAAGAGCCAGACCAACATCTCTGTTCTGGGGGACTGCAGGAAGACAGACAGACAGACAGACAGACAGACAGACAGACAGAGAGACAGACAGACAGATGCACTCCATTCTCCCTCCACTGTAGTCTCTTGTATAAATACAGCTTAGCTTGATAATATGCAGACACCCTGATCCAATTATGTACCTCCAGCATTCCTGTAATTACAAAGCCCTGTGTGGTCTGATGCACCGCTGCTTGAGCACTCCTCCTCCTCCTCCTCCTCCTCCTCCTCCCAGCCCCTTTCTCACCCCACCCTCCCTCCCTCACAAGGGCCTCCCTCCCCTGCCTCACAAGAGCCTCCCAGCGCCAGTGGCAATGATAAGTGAACTATGTCTTAGAGAGGAGAAGGTGGAGGAGGTGGTGGTGGAGGAGGAAAGAGTGTTTGTTTACACAGCTTCAGATGCTGATGCTGTCTGGTTCCTACTGGAATCCTGGTTCAATTAGAAGACTCTATGATCCATGTTAGCCACTCAATGGCCCCTTATTCTAGTGGGAACAGGGCTGGATGTCCTCCATGTCTGGATATGTCCTCCATGTCTGGATATGTCCTTCATGTCTGGATATGTCCTCCATGTCTGTGCTATTAATGGCATGTGGAACACTGATGACTAATTAGGACAACAATCAAGCACTAGTCTGCTCAGAAGAATTCTCTTCAACACAGCCAATCATCAATCATTCTCATCAACCGAAGCAGAAAAATGTGGCAAAACCACAAAACAATGAGCAATAGAATAACATCTCAAACACCTGTGAGTGAGCGAGTGTGCACGTGTGCGTAGGAGTATGAAGGTGTAAGGTGTATATGTAGGTATGTGTGCGTGCGCGCGCGTGTGTGTGTGTGTGTGTGTGCATGTGCGTGGATGGGTGTGCGTAAGTGTGTATCCAAGTGTGTTTGTGTGTAGGTGTGTGTAAGAAGTCTATAAGTGTGTTTGTGCGTATATGGGAAGGTCATCTTAAATGTGCTGATGCTAGAAAAGAAGACAGAAATGGAGTTATATAGGAAAGGAGGTATTAGTTCGAATTGAGGGCAGATCTGCAAGAGTAGCACCTAAATTATACTGAACTCTATCCTATGAGGAAGAATTCATGGAATCAATTGATGACAATTATTTTACTCAATACTTTAACAAACAAATCAGAAGAATGTAATTCTGTTGACCCAGTGCACTTGCACATTAACCAAGTCCATAAAATCAAGTAACGTGATGCCATTCATGCTACTGCTTAAAATACACCTTCAGCCATCCATCCAGCCAGCTACTATAGGTAGAAAAGGCCAAAAGTGAACACACGTCACCCATGCAGTTGATGTCATCTTCAAGTGGAATGAGAGATCAAAGAAACCGCTGGGAGGTCACACCCACCATCAAAATGTTCTTTCAAACAGGATTCAAGGAGTTCTACACAGTGCTGCCATTGCAAAATCCACTATGTTTGTCACACTCTTTCTTTGTAATCACAGAACAACTGCTTCCAATATTTATGCTTAAGTGCACCCTGGTAGGCTGTTTTTTTTTATCAGCTGTTAGTTAGTCTTCTTACTGGCATTGTCATTCAGTGATCAACAAATACAGATCTGTTACTAAAGCCATCATCATCCACAAAGAACTCAACTCCTCATCCACTAAACAACAACAACAACAACATTCCAAACTGAAAAGTCTGCCATGTTGCCTACCTGTGTCGTCGAAGCATTAAATTTGATTCCAATGACGGAGCAGATTCCCAGACCAGCAGCAATGGAAAGAGCAACGAGAAGAACACCAGCAACCCCAACTCCAGCTTGTGACTGGATGACATCATTTAGTTCCATCAAAGCCAGGCAGGCATAGATCAACTGAAAACAAAGCCACAAGCAATTTAAAACAAAAAATGCATACATTTAATAGAGAAAGTGAATCTTTTGATTGAAAGATTTGCAACACCAACAGATTGAGAAATTTATGCATAAATTCTGTTTTGCACAATAAACATACATAATCATACACAAGAAGACAACTTAAACAAGAACATGATGCAGTGAAAAAATGGCCACCTTCTATGAATTAAAGTCTGCAAAGTCTGTTCAGTTTCTGAATTCCATGGATTTTATCTTCTGCCCTAAAACACAGTGCACAGAATAGAGTCCTTAACTTATAGAAATTACCCGTCTATGTTGCCCAAATAGCTTCACACCACCCAAATGCTTTGAAACAATAAAGTTCGCTTAAAAGGCTTCAGATTGGGTTGTACAACTGCTTTTGTGGACCCTTGTATAAGGAATTTAAACTATTTCAAAATTCCTCCGGGAAGTGACACAGAATTTGAGCGTACCATGAAAACGTATCCAAGTACAACTCGAAGGATGCTCGGCTGCGAGAAATGCTCAAGAAGATCAACAAGATTCGTCGATGAGAATGAATAGACATTGTACTCCTGCACCTTGTTTTCAGACTGAACTGCTTTCCGTACTTCCTGAAGAATACACAGAAACGAGGAAGGAACAGCTGAATTTACCCAGCACACTTGACCATTATCCCATGCTCAAAGAAATTCTAAACATAGATTAAAAAATTATTTGAGAAACACAAATCAAACTCATCATCACCTTCAGATTCACGACATCATCGATTCTTGGCATAAAGCGGTGATAAAGCAAGTAAATGATTGCTATTCATTTAAGTTATTTGTCAAATACGCTGTTTACCATGTTTAGTCAAAACCCAAATCAAATCAGACAAAGAATAGCAACATAGAAATGGACAGAGAAAAAAGGAAGCAGAGAGATACAGAAACAGACGAAGACAGCCCAATACAAGCAGACAAACAGAAAGACAGACAGGGAAACGGATGATGATCCTATTATCTCAAAACACTGTATAGATCTTTGAAGTTACACAAGTGGCACATACAGTGATGGACAGTAAAAGACATAGTAACTGATAGGCTACCTGCATGAAGGCCCTTTGCCACGCTTCTAGGATCTGCCTTGATTTGTTCTGATTCCAGCTGGTGCCATGGACTTTGTAGTTGTCTCTGTAATACTCGTACAAGTCGTGCTCCCCCATCAGCTGAACAATCGACAGCATTGCCTCAGCTCTGGTTAAAAAATCACAGCTCATATGTCATTCACATAAGGAAATCGTTCGCTCACCGTTGCATGTCCTTGGCACACTAGGCAATCTGTTGCTAATTTGAATTCCCATCTTGCCAGGGTCGGCATGAGAGTGCAAACGCAAGTTGGGAGGTTGAAGAAGACATCCTGTCTTTCAATTGGTCTGTTCATCTTTCTACTTCAGCCAAGAGATACCCCTTCAGACCTCTTAAGACTTAAACGACATGCTGGAGAGGTTTGCAATGATCGTGCAAATAAACACACGAACATGTAATTTACCTTTACCTCCTTGACTTTCAAATGGAACACTCCAGTTACTAGGAAGACAAACTGATTAAAAAAGCATATGAATTGGAATGTGACAAGACTTCTAATAAAACAAACAACTTAGAGCAGTGCTGTCCAACCTGCGGCCTGCGAGCTGATTTTAAGTGGCCCACCTTAGCTAGAGAATTTTTCAGATTTTAGTAAACTGAAGAAAACGAAATTGCAGGCCTACTTGCACAGCCCTAAGGTCATAGCCTGGCTTATTATTTGACAATGTGAACACAAAACCAAGTCCCACAACGTATTCGCTATGATTATTTCATTGAAAAACTAAACAATTTACATTCGATTATGATTGCTGCTTCTGAGTTCACCAGTGTGGCCCTCGGTTTCAGGAAAAAGCTCTTCGATGGCCTGCACTGTAGAAAAGGTTGGACAGCACTGGTTTAGAAACACCTTAAAACCCAGAACATGCATGTACACCCAGATGCAAATTCATTCAGAATCAGAATTCATTATATTTTGTCCACAGATACATGAAATAATACACCTAAGGAAAATTACCTAAAATTAACTTTTACCTAAGGGTAAATTACATGTATAGTGCTGGATGTATAAGCCATATGTCGCAGTTATCATATAGACCACTTTCTGCAGCAGAAATAAAGTTTGAACCCATGTTTTGACGAAGTTATATGATGATCAGTGCAATTGTAATTAGCAATGTCTGGCACGGTTTGATGAAGAGGCAGCCTGCAGCGTTGGAATTCAGCAATTTGAAAGTAGAAGCTTTAAGCTGTGGATGAAATGAGACACAAGTGAGAGAGGTGAATGGAAAGTGTTATAACAAAGTGCATTTTAATTACCGAATATCATAAATTCAAAAAGGTTAAGCATATTACCTAATGAATACGTCAGGTAAATATAATTATAAGCACATTACACATTCAGAGTACAACCAATCAATCAATCAATCAATCAATCAATCAGCAGTAAAAGTCACTTGTGCATCTATAAAATACATGCGTATCTTAAAAAACTGGCGGAATCGACGATATCTGATCATTCTGATGAGAGTTTGTTCACTTCTTTAATAGATGGCTGACGAATGCGAATTACTATTAAAAGTAATTCTATCTAAATTTCCCTTCAGTGCTCTAAACGGGTGTTTCCTCTGTCTTAGTTGTGCTCCTATCACTCCCATGAATTCATCTCCAGCTGGGAGATCACAGGAAACCCATGTGAGAAGAAGGAGGAGGGGATGAGGAAGAGGAGGAGGAGGAGGGGAAGGCCCGCCCTCAGCACCAGTGCTTAACTTCTTAAAATGCAGCTGCTGTTACTGGTGCAGTGAGCACTGGCGCCTAGAATCATCATTTGAATGAGTGCCAGGAAACATTATCACCGTTTGGTTTTGTACTGCTGCCAAGAAATCTATTTTGGGCTACATGGAAATACACTATGCAATGTATGCATGCACATAAATACTGGCACATAATGTGTGTGTATGTGGACGTGTTTGTGCACATTTTACATATATTTAATCATACAAGAATCCAGATTAAATACATATATGCAAAGAGAGAGAGAGACAGAGAAAGAGACAGAGAGAGAAACAGACAGAGAGAGAAAGAGACATAGACACACAGAGAGACAGAAACACATACACATTCTCTGTCAAAATACAAAAAGCACATGAACATAGAATATTTGTAAACAAGAACATAATTATATAGTTATTATTTAATAAATGCATCTGAGATCTAGGTCAAGATGTCAAGGAGATTTCTAATGAGGAAAATGTGTAACAAGTTCATGGACAGTGAGTGAAGCATGGACAACGAAAACTGCATTGATCATCTGAGTGTAATTGAATGTTTGAAGACTTTTCTGATCAACAATTCCTTCATTTGAAGACGATCTAAACATGTGAAAGGAAAAGAAGTGGACAGGTAGCTGAGACAAAATCCAGAAGATCGGTCTTCGATGAAAGTCTGATAGATACGATACTGGCTATCAACTTAACATTGAAATAGGTTTTCATGTGGCATTAGTTGATGACTTGTGAAACACCAAAGCACAACAGATGTTACATATTACAACAAACAATACATCAATTCAAAACTGAAACCCAGAGCTCTCCATATTAATAAGTCACACATGATAGGAGCAGGAGTCACCCACTATAATAGTGCTGCTGCAGCTACATAAATGTTGGATAATATTATACAACTGGTACTGCAGTGTAGTCAAGCTCCGAAATGCGTGCAATTGCGGCAGATAGGAAGGATGCAATAGCAAATGTGATACAAACAAACAAAGTCTTAAATATCTCTTTCATGATCTGCATTTACTCAACATGTAACATAGACTCAACCAATAAAAGCAGGTTAAAGATCAGTCAGTCAGCTGAAGCTCAGCTCAGTCAAAGCAAACAGCAGACCAGTTCTTCTCACAGCCACCATAGCACTGCTTTCTGGACGAGGAGCCAAAAGGAGCCAGCGGCAGTGGTGGTGGCGGCTGGCCTCTCTGAAGTCTTTTCGAAACCGAACAAAGAATAGGACAAACATAACCACTGTTGCAGAGCACGGTACACACACATCGCAAAAGGACAGTTGCCAGTTTCAATGCACAAAGAATCTTCAACTAACTCACTTACCAACACCATAACACAATTCAACAATTCAGCAGACAATCTTCCAACTCAAACTTTGTTCAGCAGAAGAACAAATGTTTGAAGAGCAGACAGCAGCAGAGGTACTGAGACAGATCCATTGAAGATAGCAAGGCAAACAACAGGAAACCCCTTCAGCATTCAATCAAGATGAGGAGGAGGAGGAAGAGTAGGAGGAAGAGGAGGAGGAGAGAGGAGGAGGTACATGGAAATAAACTGTGATGATAGAACAGAGAAACCCTTGAAGAAGACAACATGCCCTGAAATGTGCACTCACGCACAGACACACACACAGACACACACACGGAATGCATCATGCATCGGTGAAAGGAGACCACACACAGACGATGACACAGACATACACAATGACACAATGACCAAATGATCAATGAACAGAGGAGATTCATAACAAGCTGCCCTCTGTGTTCAACAACCAGACACAACCTATGCCCAAGCAGACTGTGTGCCATAGTATGCCTATGCCAACGCTGCTCGACATGGGTGGTCCATGCGTGGCACCCAGCAGACCAGAACTATACAGACACCCCCCTTGCACAACACTCAAACCACAGCCCTCACAGCATGCTATATAATACAATGTAAAAGTGCAGCTCTTGCTTGCACAAGCCACTATGTGTATGTCTCATTGTGAAAACACAGTGCTGCAGAAATGAATGAGAATGTCTTTGAAAGTGACCATTCTCTTACAACTAATTAGCATTCACAAATTCATGCAACAATGCAACAACAACAACTGAAGATCAGCACTTTGAAATATACAATGCAGCAGTGCAGCTGAGGTAATACATGTGACAGTATATATATATATATATGTATATACATACATATATATATATATATAACAGGGATGCTTTAGCTATTGAAACTAAACAAAATTCATCAAGTGCAGCTTGTGTTCCTCTGAGTTGAACTTAATGATTACAGCCTTGAAAGCTGAAATGCACAATTATACTAATATTCATCTTCATAATCAAATAATTGTACCAACCAAAGATAAACCAAATTCAACCCTTCCTGTATTTGCTAAAACACATCTTGTCAAAGAGGATCAAGAATTGACAAGCAACCGAATCGAAAGCTGGTTTAAAGTTATGCTTCACAATGAATTCACCGCGTATCATGGCTGACCCGATGACCAATGCAGACAACGTTTCTCTTTGGCGTCAAACTAAACGACTCACAATACATACATACTTCACTTTGAAGGTTGTGCACAGAACTCTGAGTAGCTCAGTAAATACTTAGCGCTTTAGACTTCGCTCCATTTGTCCTTCCAACCAAAATTAATTTTTAGAAACTTAATTCCATGCATGCTGTATAAAAACATTTACTGTCGAGCAAATCAGAACAAACCCGGTAAGACTTGTCAACTGGACACAGCAAGATCATATTAAGCCTAACCTCGATTCTTTATAATAGACTCTCATGGCAGAATTAATTGCACCATGACAACAAATGCTAATCAGCACACAATACAATAAATTTAATTAATCAGACTGAATTATAATTGACCCATTTTGACATCATCAGACAACTTTCAATCAATCTTAATTAGCTTGAAATTGCATTTGCACATAACTGGATCTAACTGATCAGATACCTTGTAATGATCCCAGATCGACTTTTGTATGTTCCACCAAGAATCAGATTCTCTTCCCAATGCATGAACTTCGTGGCAAAACCACTGCATCCGCCAGTTACAACGGCACCAATGTCTGGAATCTAAATGACATGGATACAAAAGCACAGATCACACAAAATGTTCAACTAAAACTAAGAGATCGGTAACGAAATGTTTATTCAAAGTCTCAGTGAGGATCAGGAGTTGGACTGACCAGAGTCTGCTCCTCTTGACACTAAAGAAGTTTCAACTTCTGGAACCTTACAGAATACCAATCGTTGCCAAACTGTAACACGATAAGATGATGGTGATGTCACCATCATTGCCACCATGCCTCTCTTCATGACTGTCCACCACCAGTATTCTACTCAGTAATGTAGTGTAACCACAGAATTATTTCACTGCACGGCAGTCAGCAAAGCACATCCGAGTTTTACTACAAATGCATTTTCAAAGCTAGGTAAAAAAAAAAGTGACAACATGCTTATTCTGTGGTCAAACTACATTTGCTGCACTTATTAACCTCAGCGTCAAAAGCACAGTAGCATCTCCTTCTCCTCCTCCCTCCAATTTCTAGAAGCAGCAGAAAAAGATGTCTTCATTCAGTCATCGTCCACTTCCTCTTCCTCCCCTTCCTCCCACCCTGACCTGCTTCCTCCTTCTCCTCTTATTCAACACAAACTACTGCACAGCTGGGCATTATCATTAGGAAGCCAGAGTCGGCATTATTTGCCAGCTTCCAGCAAAAATACCGAAAGAAATGCAAAGAACCACAGCAAAGATCCATTATCAGGCAATACATCATTGAAAATACCAGCAACAGCTAGAATAACCCAGAGAGAAGAATTTCTAGGACAGCTCAGCGGAAAATAGGTTAAACAGACAGAGAAGAAAACAAGTTTGTAACTATAACGCAGCAGACCTCATAGACTTTTGTCATTTCACTCAATGAATGGCAAGTACAGTCATAGATTCAATCGAGCAGCCAGTAAAAACATCCGACAGGACCTGCTTTAATTAAGAGGTAATGCTTTAGGAAACTTAAAATGCCATACAAACTTGACAAATACAGCTCAGGCATCAGAGGGCAGGGGAGGGGGGTTGCAGGTCATCATCGAGACCACATCCCATTTGATGAAATGCTGTGCAGCGTTTATTTAAATAGTGAACGGCCAATGTTATCTGTCCAGTGCATGAACTCTGTGGCAAACCACTGCATGCTTAACTGTAATCTGATGAATGCTACAGAGACTAATAGTGCCTCTGATCAGCTGCATCAGTGCCACACAACACATATTTCCGACTATAATTACAAATTACAATTACAACAACTGAAAAACAGACTCATATACGTTAGTAGAAACACCTAAGTACTTTTTCAATCTTTATTAGCATGCTTGACACTCAGTATGTCTCTAACAGGAGCGTTCACACATTTCTCAGTTATCCATTAGAATTTCAGTTTTAAAATTCAACCTGTCAACTTCTGTCACTCACTCTGTTTCTAAACCGATGCAAACCCAAAGGCAACCGGACAAACAGAAACAGCAAAGGTTTGATCAGTTACCCTAGTGGCATTGTGACACGGCCATAGAAAGGCTGCATAATTCCAACCTCGATCAAGGCAAAACACAACAGGTTTTGCTCTGAAAATTGTTGAGAATGAGTTCAATGAGGCGGCGAGTAAACAGAACAGAAACCGAGCAGAAAATTAAAAGCTGTACCTGTTTTGTTTTGAAGTTAGGAGCCGTCTTTGGACAATCTGGGTCATGTGGATTGAGGCACGGCTTCTCCTGATAGGCTGTTCTTATGCCAGACTAAACATTAAAAGAAATACCAAGCTTAGCACACATCACACAAGTGCACCCTGAATTTAGGTCGGATCAACCAATATTGAGGTCAATCGTAGTCTAGCATTGTAATTGGGTCTCTGTGACAGCTTAGAGTTTGTGTTTGTAGGTCCTGTAATCAAAACTATCCTGTAAGATAAGAGGACTGGGTGTTACAATATAATGTATATATACGTAATGTTACATGAGGAAATTCACAGAGCCTATTTTTTTTACACATTTTAACCATTCAGCGCTAGAGATTGATCAAAAAGTGTGTCTTTTGTGGCATAGATGATACTTAAATAGAGCAGGAAATGACAAAGTAGCTGAAATTACCATATTTAGCCAAAGAGCCAGCAGCACATAGTGTGTCATGGGGTGGGGTGAAATGAAGCTAAGAAAAGAACCCAGCTGAGCAGCTAAAGCCCCCAACAAGTCAGCTGAATATCATGGGTCAAAGGTGAAATAAGATTGAAAAAAGACTCCATTGCATAGGTATCAAATAAGTGGACAGAGTGCAAGGGACACTCCCCCCCCCCACCTACAGGGACAGGAGGAGGAGGAGGGTAGCGTACCAATCAGCTTCATCAGTGACAGCATTATGGTCTGTGGAGGTCTGCAGAAGGATAATGGCAGTCCACCCAAAGGCCAAAAGGGCTGGATTACCAACACCATGCACTCAAACAATTTATATGCATACAGGATAATGGTAAGACAGACATACATATATGTACATATACATACATACATATATACACAAGTTCATCCATTTTATACATAATTAAAAATACATGATTTGGTATAAATGTATATGCCAGCAGTGTACAAGGTGTATCCTGTGGTTTATATTCAAATGCAATGGAGCTATCTATCTCTATATATTTATATGTACATGCCTGTGTGCATATATATATAATATATATATATTCAGTAATTCGGAGGATCACCCAGGCCACACATAAAAATTACATGCTCTATGTACATATACATATAATATACACATGTGTGTGTGTATATATATATATATACAGACTATTACTGGGTGGTCCCAAAGGCCGTATACATAAAGTAACACTCATTAGCTGTCAGCACCCTCGGCTGCAGTTGTAAAGTTAGTCTGGCTTCATGTTGACAACTCAGCCAATAAATGTAGATCTCAGATCTGCTTCTCTCACATGCTGCCAGCTCAAGCAAAAACATATGCACACCTACAAACACCCACACGTTTAACACAGGAGGTACACCAGCACCAAGCAAACAAGCAGACATTGTGAAGACAAAAGTAAGAAAGCAGAAGATTAATAAATCATTGTCATCATCATCGAACTGGTGCACAGAATAAGAAATTCTCATGACTTAGACAGCTGCATGATATGCTGATAAATTATCTAGTCTAACAACTCAGACTATACTCAATTAAGACTCGATTATAAGGATAAAAAACAATTGAAATCATCCAGCAGCTGCATCATCTGAGCAGCCTCTATTTCACATCAGACCACAAGGACCACCAGGACCCTTCAGCATGAGGCAGTGGGCATGGAGTGCAGTGGACGGGCACAACATTACTAGGTGACACTCTTCTTGCCAATAAAAAACCTCAACAGAATGAAAACATGCCATCCTAGTGTACAACGGTTCCACGACAATTGATCTACAGACAACTCGTCTACAGATGACTCGTATTGATGAAATAGAAGCTGGATTTATGAAAAAAATGTTAAATGGTTTTCTAGCTTCAATGGAAGCTGGATTGATGATTTTCATTCATGTATTTCAACATGCATCCAGCTTCTACTTCAGATCCAAAAACACCTTCTATTTCTCGCTCGTTATTTTCGTCAATCTAGCTTCTACTTCAGATATAAAAATACCTTTATTTAGCTTCCATTACTTAAGCGTTTTTTCATCAATTCAGCTTCTATTTCAGATCTAGAAATACCTTTATTCAGCTTTTATTTATCATGCATTGTTTTCATCAATCCAGCTTCTATTTCACCTGTAAAAGAACCTTCATCCAAATTCCATTTCTCTTGCAATTTTTCAATCAATCCAACCTCCATTTCACCTGTAAAAAAATTTCATCCAGCTTCCATCTCTTAAGCCCTGGACTAGTTGTCTGTAGACCAGTTGTCGTTAGACAAATTGTCTGGAGACCACTTGTCAACAGACTACCAGCAATGACCCTAACTCTGCATGCCAGGAGTGAAGATTACTGCACTGGTAGGAAATTGGTGATGTAGAAAATTGATAATAATAAAAGACTGCATTGGTGATGATGATGATGGTGGTGGTGATGATGATGTGAAAGCATACCCTATTGAGCACATCCTCAATGTCTTCGAGTGGAAACGAATTCCCAAAGACACTGTGTTTGAGAGACTGAATGATTTCCTTTGGATTAAGGTTTGTCCACTTGACATCATTACCATAACCGCTACAAGCAGACACACACATATTCTTCCACAAATTATCATTACAATAATAACTGCTATCCTGTCATCACTAAGCGCCACTAAACACACTTTCTCATTATCAAAATACACATTAATTAACTAGCATGAAATATTTACCCATATCCTAACATCTTAGAATCAAACGTTTGAGACACCTTACACAGCAAGCAAACACAGATTTGATAAATTTTCAACATATAAATGCAGTTCATCTCAAACTAATCTCTTTAATTCCCAGTTATTCATACAGAATTAACTCTGCAGACATGCATATTCTAAGAATATGGTAAGTTTGCAAAACCAAGAAGGTTCTTGTGTGAGTCAGCAAGGGAGCTAAAACAAGGCTAATGTCAAGAAGTAGCACCACTACCGCCAGACCCACCACCACCACCACCACCCAGTAGAAGAGATCAGTTCACCATAGCCACAAGCAGACCATTTAATGGGCTTTTCAAGCTACACCTGGTTCAGCCATTCGCCCCAAGGAAATCCTGGAGGTTTTTGGGAGTAGTTTTATGGAGAAATGAATCTCTTTGATCAGTTCTTAGGGTGTTGGACATCAGATGTAACCCTATTCAAACCCTGAGGCCACAGCTGGGTTGGCATCATTTGAAAAGCATAAGATGCAGAAATAGGAACAATTATGGAGAAAGGACATATTAAGCAAATAAACCAGATAGACAAATAAACCAGATACACATCAAACATTTATCAGATTGACCACCATAAATGCCTCTGCCTCTACTGAAAAACTGAACCCAAAATCTCCCCACTCCTTTTTGCATGTAAATAAATTCCCAGCCTGCAAGTGTCATCAACAAAGAATGGTCAGCAACTGAGGCAAAAGATGAGCTGAGGGTTTTGATCATACATGAATGAAGCTGTCTAGATTAAATTACAAAGAACAGCTTGAGCTTGAGCAGAATTACCTATAGCACAACTTTCTAGATCATAACCTGGGTGGTTAGAGTGGTCCACAAAATTCATCTTGCAGATTTCATTTCTCCACAAGGCTTGTCTTGTTCCTTATCATGATTATAATAATCACAAAAAATTTCAATGAAAACAAATGAAGTTTAGAGGTCAACCCATTTGACACTTTTTATGTTATTTGGACAGAAGAAGATAAATTGTTCCGCAATGGTTAATGTATGAGTTGAGCGACATTGAGCGCTATCTGGAGAAGATTCCATTTCTCAATTACTTCGACACTGGCCTGAGAGTCACCTTCTTGTATGTCGCTAGCCATTTTTGGGATTGTCAAGAGTTTTTCCTGGCAATTTCCAGTGAGAAGTATTATAATAGCTATGCGGTCCATATTTTCATTTTATCCGTCTCTGCTGCATGGGCAACATTTTGATTTCTCAGTGAGGTAATAGCAGGCCTGCCAGTGTGCACTCTTGCTCTTCCATTGCAGCTGCTTCTTGTTTTTCTTTTATGATCTTCTAGAAAATAAGATTTCTGAAATTAATGTCATAACCAGTCGCCAGTGTGGCAGCTCCATTTACAAACACAGCACAACGGTCTGGAAGGCCAACACGATACAAAGCACCAACAACCAAGCTAAAGAAGATGTTCTTGGATCTTTTTTGATAATGGGGCAGTTAGTAGCAGCTGTTTATGCAGCCATTGTAGAGTGTAGACAAATATGTACTCGTACGATGACAAGGTTGTCTGATACTCATCATTGCATTAAATCAATATTTAGTATTCTTCTTCTCAATCCTGACTAGATGCCAACGCAGAAAGTTCACCTACTGCTTAATTGATGCCTTTTGTCTTGCGTTCTTCATATCAATTTCCACCATTCTCCTGTCGTTGCCTTTTTTCTGCTCTCTTTTGCTGCTGTCTTTAGATCTACTCCACTCATGTTACGGGAAAACAGTCTTCTTTTTGCATTCGAATGAATTCTCCTTCTTGCTGGATTTCTGTCATCACATTCTTTGAGACAATATCGAGCAATTTCTGAAGATCTCTCTTGAACATGTATTCTTCATCCTGTCACTTTCTCTTGATAGTGGTCTGTGAGTCTTCAGAGTTAAGTAGTTCTGATAAAGCTTTGACAGTTTCCTGACCCACCAGTCAACCAGCTGTGTTGGTATTCTGGCAAGTACCCAAATACAAACATCTGCACCCCATCCCATTTTGTAACTTTCCGGAATGGGCCTCCCTTTAGTGATATGATGAAACTGGAGCAGTTGCTGGGTATCCAGGCTGCGTGGTAATCTTGCATTATATGACCCAGAGACTGGTTTTCCCAATAGCCAGTGCTCTGGGTCGGATCTCAAATTAGACGAAGACATATTGGTCTAATTACAACGTTTAACATGACGAAAAGGCATTATTAGCACTCAAGTAAAATGTTCAGAATGGGTTGACCTCTAAATGTTGCACAATCAGGCTGAAATTTTACAGGGAGACTATCTAACCCAAGTGGACAAAAATAAGCCTTGTGGAGAAAGAATTCTAAAAACTTAATTTTTTGGCTATGGTTTGTGGACCAGTCTACTGGGTGGTTATATTTAAAAAGACTCTTTTCTCAACTTGCAACCAACTGAGGCAACTAAAGTCATTCATTAAATGTTTCACTGATATGTGCTGATTTTAATCTATTTAGCTGATGGCATTCTTTAGCTAAGAACTGACCAAGCTAATTATAATAATCCTGAATAAACTTGCCTGTTGAATTTGCATTAAGCCTATACAAGAAAACAAAACCCGAGTGAAAAGCCATCTCATAAACCTAACAATGCAGAAAAGCAGCATCAGTATCTACTTGTAACAGATAACATCAGTCACACAAAAACTATAATAAGCGTCCATGCTTACGGAATATAGATGCCATAATCTGGACCAAGAAGTTTGCTGCCTTCCCAGAAGCAGTCGAGAGGCGTGATGATCAAACATGCTTCAAGACTTGGCAGTATCTGAAAATGAACATCAATGAGCACCACAATAACATAAGCATATAATATGGCATTGGTCAGTCAAACACATTGGTCATCATTCTAATGCTTATCAGACAATCTAACACAAAAGTCAATCTGATTTAGGACAAATTCTGTTGGTCAGAAGCAATATCAGTGATCATCATAGGCATTGTTCAACCGGACAACATCATTTCAACATCACAATGTCAGCTGTTTCTGAGGTGCTAAATGGCTTCGTTAGGCAGGGATTTAAACCCTCCCTCCAAACAACTAACCATCATCAATCTGTCTGTAGTCATGTCCTTGGCTCTTTCGGATATCTTCTTATTCTATTGTATACAATGAATAAGCAACCCATATATGTTAAGTTCAGTTACACTGTCATTATATAACAATAGGGCATGTACTTAAATCTGCAACCTAAAGAAATGGTTAAAAGATCATAGTGCTCAGGCAATGCCATGCAATAATTTCATTATGTTTCATTAGTTTACTTTGCTCAGTCTCTTCAACAGTGTATTTTCCTTAGTGAGGCGGCACTTACAACCTTCCATTTCACTTTCTTTAACACTGTTTACCCAGAGTTTTATGACCAGATGCCCTTCCCTCTTCAAGACTTTGTCATTACCTAAGACACAAATAGGGTACCAACAAAGACACTGGAAACTTAACTACCAAGACCTATGCCCAGGATAAAAAAACCACACCAGAACAGTGCTTGCTTTTATGCTAATAGCGGGCACTTGAGGGCTTCCTTTTCACTTTCCCTTAATGGCATTTGTCCTGATCATTTTCTCATCTTTGACAAAGACACTGAATAAAATATGGAAAGCTGTGTGGGCAGATGACTTTCGGTCTTGACTTTCTTGCCTTATCAAGGGTAACAGGACAATACCCCGCCCCCGACAGTAACCCCATGCTATATACTCCTCCGGACATTAACACCCCCCCCCATACTGATGCAGTACATACAGTAAATAATACATATATGAAAGAATCACCAAACAACAACTAATGGTCCTAGAACCCTCAAAGGAGTAGATTTCTCCTGAGATGCTGAAAACCTGACTGAAAACTTGACTGTCAAGGACTGCTGCACCAGAGTAAGAAGCTCCACAAATAAAATAACCTAACCAAACAGCTTTTACCATGATCAGCCATGATGCTTAATTCCACTGGACTCTATAACCACACCGTCGTCACAGAATAGAGCACATAAAAAAAACCAGTAAGCACCTTACGCTTGGAATGACACAGTCGGGTCAATTTCCTTCAAGTTCAATACCTTACTGAAATTAAATATACTTTTGCTGTTACTAGTAAGATGTATGCACTATGCAACTGGTGAACAATGACTGAACATGCATTAACAAGTGTCCCATAATCTGGAGTGATTGCAGAATTGAGTTCATGTCTGTTTAACTGAGATCATCTGTGCTTTAATATTTGAAAGTTGATGAACAAATGCTACATAACAATTTTAGAATTTGGCCACAACACTGAGCACGTGACAAATCTTGCACCGTGGTTGGCTGTAGGCTTGACAGGTCGGCTTTGAGCATGCACACTTGCATAACCTACCATCAGGTCAATAAAGCAGCAGGGATGAAGTGTTTATTTTCTTCGTTTTTCGCATAATAAACTTAATCTTTGAAATGGAGGATATTTTGCAAATTTGGAGAGAACATTTGCAATGATTTCAGCTACATGGCTGCCAAATTCTATTTAAATCAGTCCAATAGAAATAGCTGTTTACAAAGAGAATGTGAAGAATAATATGGCTAAATTTTACATACAGTTTTCTCAAGTAAGAGTTTTGTATACCATCCGATTGAAAATTCTGTAACTTCAGGTATATGTGAGATATAGAAAAACTGCAACAGTTTTGGTGAGGTAAATATAGGATCTTATTTTTAAGCTGCAACTGGTTTTGTGATGATGGATCACGTATAATATTTTGGATTATTACTTAAGCAAGTACTATCATGGCTGCAAAAAATCTCTAGGTTAACATATAGCAAAACCGTTTAAAACACACGTAAATATGGTCAAAGCTTACCTTATCAAAAAAGGAATTATCGCCAAAGCTTGGAAAGCTTGTTGCATGGCAAACATCTTTGAATGTCCAAGTTCTACAAAAGAAATTTCAAAAGTGTCATCAAAGGTTATCAATCAAATTTCAAGAAGCAAATGCCTTCAACAACATGTGTGTGTGTGTGTGTGTGTGTGTGTGTGTGTGACATAAAAGTTCTGTGTGTCAATATGAATGCAAACCTTGTGTAATAGAAATTTATTTACAAAAGAGTCGTTTATCTCTTTCACAGCTATGTTGTTTTTCATAAATTAATATAGCCACAATCTATAAAGGAGAACGTATGTATATATGTATGCATGTTTGTCCAGAATGCACACCCAGTAGCTATTGACCTGAAACTTTGCACCTGGACAGAAGGTCACCAGGACCACCCAGTGGAGGGTAGGCCAATCCTACTCACCCGGGGTGGGGTGATGGGCAAACAACACAAACTGTACTAACAAAAACCACACCAATTCCACACCTTGGCCACACTTTCCTAACTATTCATCTGAAACCTTGCAACTATACAATCTAGGCAACCAAGACCACCCCATCCCCACTCAACCCCACACTCTGAGACAGGGTCTGGGGATGTGTAATAGCAGTACAGCTCTGCCACAAATAGATGAACAGTTAAATAATGACATTAATAAATTTTTATTGCAACTATGCAATAGTGCCTCTGATTAGGCTGCACTGTGAGAGGTGCTTTATAAATCCATAAATATAACATAATAGAATAGCCTACATTCATTTATTTCCAGAAACAACAGGCAAAAACGCTGTAAGTGTACATAAACAAAATTGACACGATGGCTAGTGCCTATGGTTGAGTTTGTTAGTACATGTTTTTAAATAAAGTTCTTGTAATAAAGCTCATCGAGTTTTATTGAGGAGAGTTGTTATTGTGAACCTTTGCCAACAGATCTACGTAACTGGATTCCGCTGCAGTGGGCGAAGGTTTCCACTTGCATGAAACCACCCAGAAGGTGACATGAATATTGACAGAAGCAATGCTGTAAAACAAAGGTCTGCACACCACACCAGCAATGGCTACATGGTTCCTTCACATGTGACCTAAGTTCAAGAATTGCAATACTAACAGTATATATGTTAAAATCAAAATATTTTTTTAATAACATTTATTTTTTAAATGGCAAAATGGACCAAACCCCAAAAGCCTGAGACCAAAATATCGAAACAGTTGGCATGACAAGGCTTAAGAAAATCTGAACAGAAATCGAAATACATACAGAACAATTCCAATTGCATCAAAGTTTCTAAAAATGTTACCTACATGTCAAACATATCAACAGCAACTTTAGTGGCTGCCTTCACAGCGTCCAGATGCAGGAGTAGACTTTCCACTGTAAGAACGTTGGAACCAGATACCTTAGGCAATTGAAGAACCAATTCACTGGTTGTACCACTGCCCTCTCCCAGGGAAGATACAACATAGTTCAGTTCTCTGGACAACCTTCCGCCCTCTATAAGAGAAACAAGGGCAAATGAAGTCAGCCGAAATAGTCAAGAGCAAGTTACAAAAGCTGAGTATTTCAGTTGACAACTTTCAATTTGCCTCTAAATCACATATCTGTATACACTTAAGCAACATGTAATTCCTGTGTATAGTTCTAACGCCTTTGATTAAATAATAATGACAATAATAATACATGCATAAATATATTAAACAAACATTCAACATATTAAGCTGGTCTGACACATTCTATATGGGTGAATATTTGAAAACCGGTAATTTTAAGTTTCATCATGCTAAATAAAAATCGGGTTAACATATTTTGAAAAGCGAAACACCATTAAATAGGTATTAATTGAGCAGATCTATTTCTTCAAAAACCAAATTTTAATATTTATATATTATATTGATTTATTGAAAGAAAAGCCAAAAATGTCACGACCGCAACCTGTATCCAAGGTAGGTTCATTATTTTTAATTACAAGTAGTAGATCATGCATTCGAATAATTTTACAAACTTTTGTGACCATTTAATAGAGATTATAATTTTTCATCAGAGTGGGTACAGAATTAATCTTCAGGGATAGGTTTTCAGTGTTAAATATTTTTTCAAAAGTCTGTAACATACTTTCAATTTTCAATGTCACCACCGCAACCGCAGCTGGTGCACACCTATTAGTACTGCCTCGCGTGTGTTGATTACGCCTGCGCACTGCTACATTGAATCTCCTGCGTCTTCACTAGCCGATCCCGTATTGTAAATGTAATTTACGATAATTTAAAACAGTTTAATAGGAATAAATGTCGGATAACCATCACGCGTATGTTTATTGAAGGTCACCACCGCAACCAACAATGCAGGCATACCACACATATTAAAAAAAAATTATTTGTCATGTATCAACTCGCAAGCAAGTACAGATGAGACGGGACCTATCATTGTGTACGCGCGTCAAGCGGGGTTGGCCTAATATTTAAACTTTAAACAATTTGTCACCACCGCAACCGTCACCACCGCAACCAAAGCAGGCAGTCGCGGTGGTGACTTCGTGGTCGCGGCTTTGACACTTACTCAGTTGCTAGGATTTAAGTGACTCTTAACATGAGTAACCATTGTGTTTTCATGCACATTGTTCTAGTAGTAGAGTCTGGCTACCAGTTAACTCTAAGTCAAATTTTTTTCCAATTCAGTAACCATACCCTGCTATTTTGTTAAAATTTGGTTTGTAATATATTATTTAAAGCAGTTGCCAGTTATGCTGTGTTCAGTTTTTATTTACCTGTTGTTTCAGTTCTTATGATGTGAAATAACTGGCTTAAAGGCCTACACTGCATTTCAGCAGCATGAAACAAAGTAGGCCTAGTCTTTAGTGCTGGGGTCCGATGTTCTTTATTTAAATTATTTTATGTCTTGCAGTTTGCCGACATTATAGCCGACAAGCCGACTGATGCTTTCTTCTGTTACCTAAACTTTTATTCAGAATAAATATTTTAGGCTTTTGTTAATAACGGCTGGCTTACTTATGTATTTATGCAATAGCTTTGATGTGCATTATTATTACATGATCATTATTTCTATGACAGTTTGGAATTGATACCATTCGGTTGCGGTGTTGACATTTTGCACCTAAACTTATGTTGTTCCTATAATTTTTCTGATAATCTGATGATATTCATTTTCATTTCACATTATATTACTTTTTTCCATGTCATGCAGTTTTTATTGGACTATTAAATTGCAAATAAATGTTTGTTATTCAGCTTGTTTACTAACATTTTTAATTGGTTGCGGTGTTGACATTATGCGGTTGCGGTGTTGACATGGTGTGCTACACCTACCATTTTCAAAACGATGCTCATGGGGGTTCTAGGGCATATCCGTTATGAATCATGCTTTTAATATCTTAGGACTATATTTGCACTTCGATTTATGTAACTTTTGACAATAAAAATCACAACTTTTTTTGTCTTGTATGGAGCACCTAAAATTACCGGTTTTCAAATATTCACCCATATAGAAGATTCTGAGATCCTACAAATAGCTTAATAGCACAGTAGACACCAAAGGATATGCAGAAGGAGACTTAAGAAGATGGGGATAACACATTGCTAAGGCAAATTATGTAAAGGTTCCAAGTGAAGGAGTAAGAGGCTGAAGGAGGAAGGAAAGAACACAGTGAAGGAGGAGGAGGAAGAAGAGGAGAAGGAGGAAGGAAAGCATTGATTGTAGGGCATTTAAGCTATATAGGAAACTGCATGGAACAGTTCTGTAGTAGAACCCAGTGTTTATCAGCTCCAAGGCAGGCAAGGCAGCGGCCCAAAAAGAGATAAAGAATGGACTGACAGTCACTAAGTGCTACATCACCATGGCAAGTGGATGATACAGCCGGGCTGGTTCTTTAGAGGACCCTATCTCTCAACTGGCAGATATATGGCTCCACTAGACATCCAACAAAGGCTTCATTCAAGCTATGTAGGTGGTCCAATTAGAATGGAGGGAGCTCACTGTAGTATCTCTAACTGCTACTGGATCCTACCAAACACATTCATACTCATCACCCTATAGCACAGAAAGCCAACCAACACCAACCCAGATCATCTCCAGGCATGGATAGTTTACATCAACCCTTATAACAAATGAACTTTGTACTGGAACTTCTCACTCTAGGTGTACACATAACTAGCAGTGCATTATTCTGTGTCTGGACACACCCGGTACATCCCTGAGCTTCTGCTCTAAGTGATGGGTGTTGCTGTGTACATGAGCGAGCACCATCTGCAAGTTTCAGTTTATTGCTCCATAGAGCTGGTCACATAATTTCTGCACACATGAATGGCTAACATAAATAGTCTTCATTCACAAATCTGTGTGTATGACTGCATGTCACAGATATGCGTGCCTATCTAAGTGTCAAAATCTTAGAGCTCATGAAGCCAAGATACCCCATGTCCATTTGCAGTCAATGGACAAGTAATGAACATTGCCCTTCGATGACCAGGGTTCAGATGGGAGCTTAAGTATTCCCACAGCCGCCACTGGCAAATGACTAGAGCTATGTGCTGGTAGATATTGCAGGCCAAATTGTCAGCTGGCTAGTCACAAATAAGAGTAATTTCTGGAATGGCAGGGCATCAGATAATAGATGTACTGGGTACTGATCTGAGGCCCATGCACCCACCTCCTCCCAATGGAAACACAGTTCTTGGGTTGGCATCCATTTTTTTTGGTGTCTGTTGACAGGCTTAGCATCTATGTATATTCAGCATCTCTCAACAGAACTGGTTCTGTTTCTCCACCAATGAATGAACATCTGTGAGCAGCAGATGTGTGTGTGGTTCCTCCGTGAGCATAAAATGTGTAAATGCCTTTGAGTAGCAGATACTCCTGCTTTCCGGAGCATATGTTGGGGTGTTTCCGCCTACGTCTTGGCATGTTTTCCTGCTATTAGCATTTTACAGATTTCCAGAGTAAGCCGGAGATATTCCGTCAAGGAGGAACATGCACTGGAGTTAAAGCAACACATACACCAAACACCTCTATAGTCTACTGGCTTCTTATAAAAATCCCAGAACAGACTTAAAAGATGTGTTCACTGTACTGAGGCTGTTCTTTTAACAAAAATTACAGTAGCTATTCAGAGCAGAATATCAACAGTACTCCCCTCGCTAGTATGAAGCAGGTCAGTTAAATGCAAACATGAAATACCCATGTGACTAAATTACTTGTTTTAACTGGGTCAACTCAAGCAAATGTGATGTAGCAAAACAATTAACAGGAAGGAGATTGTACTTTCCCCAAATATAACTTGCTAATAGATATAACCCAGACGCACATTTACTTCACACAGAGAGGGACAATGCGTAAAAAAGTAAAAAGTATGGTAATGTGCGCACAAGTGGGATATGTATTATGCACATGATAACAGCAGACCAGGACTTGTGTTAAGATTATCGCTGTAGATGCAAGATCTTACACGTATTGTTCAGTATAATAACTGACAGCTGAATTGGAATGCAGCGGTTGAAGAAATAGGTCGTCGCTGCTGCAGTCCATTCATTGCCTGTGTCTCTACATATATATATATATATATATATATATATATATATATATATCATATCCTTTCCGTCATTGCAATGTATCTTGCCAGCCAAAAGCAATGTCTTCATCAGCCCATAGTAATGGTGTATCCGCACTTTCATAGATTCAGCTAATTTACGTCTCTATTTGACCATTTTAACGTCATCATTCATGAGATAAATAGCACGGTGCAAGAAATGAAAACAAAAAAAATTATTTGAAAGGCCATCAAGTTCCTATGTAAGTAAAAATTTGAAGTAGAGTTTAAAATTATGTACGCTATACAGACTACACTTACAAAGTTTAGTGTTTAATTATTAATATATAATAATTATGTCTCTTGTTCACAACTTAAATATTAAAAGATTTCAATACTTTAATTTCTCAATTTCTTACAAGTAATAAAATAATTGATTTGAATTAATGTTACTTAGTGCTTAAGAACTAACAAAGTATTGTCATTTGCTTGCTGATTAAAATTTAATTGCGTAAACAAGGTTTTTAAATTTAAACATTTAAACTGTAGTACAAGATATAACAAGTCCAATTAAAAATTTTCTTGCTCCACTTTTTCTTGTTTTTTCTGTATTTTATTTTTTTGACAAAAGTATTTTACTCAGTTTTTTTTCGGACTTTGTCGTTTTAACATCCATGCGTTACTCTATGCGCAAACTGCAATTTCATTGGACATAACTCCATTCCCATTAGCTATACTGTGCCACTTGTGCCAGTATGCCTGTCAGCACATTTACCCATTCCTAGATCAGTTAGATAGTTGGATGTATGAAAGCAATGGGATATAGTAAATTTCAATTTACTTTTATATATACATAAATATATTATATATGAAGGTGCCTATGCATACCTTCCACCCACAAATCCTCCATCTTTGTTTCGAGTGTAGCGGTTTTCAGTCCCACACAGCAGAGTGACAACAGCAAAAGTCCGAGGAAGACAACTTTTCCACAGTGTCGTTGGATAAAGCGTCCAACCTTAAGCAGGTACTTTTGCATTCGTCCACGAAGCCGAAGTGCTCGAATATTTCCATTGGCCTTGCCCTGAATTAAAAAAGGAACAAATGATAATGACAACATTGCTTATCAATACGCTTCATTCTTAATGTTCAGCGACAAATAGTAGACTAACAACCGCAACTCAAGTAACATCACTTCAACACGACGATCGTTGGTAGATGAGAGAATATGCAGAGCGGCCAGTCCTCTCTCCTCTCATCCATGTATGCAAGCAACGACAATCATTCGCATGGTGGTGAAGGTGCTCTGACCAACCAGGCATTCCTTGCTGGTTGTAGGCAGGACCCATCCAATGGCAAAAGTCGGTGGCAAGTAAAGGCCAACAACTCTTGCGAACTCTCCAAACATCCACAAATTGAGTAAAAAAAAGTCAGTCGCAGTCACAACTTCAAAAGACATCTAAACATCTGGAAATTTTCTGACTTCTCTCCAGACACAATAATCCACTGTAGTAACTCAGAGATCAGATCATCAGACAACATGGCCGACGACCATAGAGAGCTCTACATGCTACGTTTACATTGACCAAAGCTGAATCAAATAAGTCAACATTTGCTGCTTTTCTTGCTATCTGCTCAACAAAAACCCAATCTAACATCTTCAATGTATACAAGATAGAAATAAAAATCTTGTAGACTTCTTCAGAATCTCATCAAACCTGTACTGGAAATTCAGCTGCTTTCCTTTCTCTCATTATTTCTGTATTCATTAAGCAGCACTATCTAACAATAAACTGACATTGCTCAACAATTGTGAATAAAAAGACTTGGTCAAAGTTCGGGAGGCCCCCCTACAAACTAACCAATAGTAACCATTGGTGCTCCTACCTGCACAATCTGCTCCCTACATGGTAGGCGCTCATACCAATCAGCAACTCTTTAGTTATCTTTACTTGTCTGGCAGTTTTCACTTTTCAAGTATCAGTTAGAAATTTTTAACTTTGAGTACAGTTTTTTAACTCACAGCCTCTTTGAGAAGAGGCTGTGAGTTACTGATTGCTTCCATTCAAGACAACAGAATTGTGCATGATAAGTTGTGCCTTGCATCTCATAGCTAAGTTTCACCACATTTACCCATTCCTAAACTGTTTTCCATTTTAGATATTAACACCCATGAGGCAGTACCTCTTGTTTGGAGCTGCATATATAGGTCAATGCATGACAGCTGCCATGTTTCATAGCCACAACAGCCCTAGGCATATAAATCTCATGCCAGAGGTGAGGGTTAGACACAAACTGCCATCTGATGACTGTAGCTCCAAATGTACATGAAATGCAACATTCCCATGACCTTGTGGCACTGGTCAGAGCCAAGACCCGTGTTATCATCATCACTATCTTCATTCAGCACAGCCTCTGAGGAGCTGGCCAACAGTTAAATGACCTACAAAAACCTCTGAGCACTTGCAAGGCACAGAAAAGAAAAACCTATTGCACATCAGCCTTCGAACATAAACATAAGTTTAGCTTCAAACAGACGGCTACCAATTAGATGATCCAAAGTTTATGCAACAGATTAAGTTATGAGTTTCATGAATTGTCCAAACAAAATATTCTGGAAGAATTCAAAGTGGATAACAAACTATTACAATGATCAATTCAACAGTTCTAACAATCACCCATAAAATTCTGCCTCATAATTGTTGAGTGCATGGATTTTGTTTAGGTTTAATGTGTCCGATGAAGTGTATAACCAAAACTGTACTCAAAAGTAAACAATTTCCACAGTTTTGATACTTAAAAACTACCAGACCTGTAAATAAAAATTCCAAATGGTCATTTTCTGAGTTGAGAAAATAGTTGTTTGCCTTCTTTGGCCTTTTTCAAGAGACCATAAGTTCTGTCAAGCATTCAGCAGAAGTGCATGCAGTTTCAGAATAGGTTATTGCTCAAATTTTGCTTCCATATATGCAAACATGTAGGCCCTAGTTCTAAAAGTAAAAATAATGCCATCAGCAGTATAAGGAGATTGTAAAAATTGCACCCAGCAAGCACACCTTGTCAAAGACAATGAATGACTAGCAGCCTGGGTAAAATGATGGGCAAAAGTGCAAACACAATAGAAATTGGTTCAGCATTATGCAACATGTTGCTAACATCGTTAGGGAAACCTTTTAGAAGTCCCTTTCTTATAAACATTTCCAGGGCCATGCTGGAGTATATCTGCATGATGACTTATTGGGCCACATTCCTCTGATCAATGCGACTCCGATTGCTCGAGAAAAGCCATCTTCATATACAAAGGATGAGGACTAGGTTTTGCGATAGGAATTTCTCATAAGGTGGCTCCAGATGCCGGCAGAGCCTTCGTCCCTACCATGCAATTGGCTGACTCAACCAAGTTATTTGTTGTACAAGGTCAACCCCTAATGGTTACGCAGCAAATCAGAGTCAATCAAGGACCTCAATTCTAGTTCAGTTTTATACAAGCCCTCATCCTAATCTAATCTAACATTTGTAAAGCGCTTCTCACAGCAGCGCTAATTAGAAGTGTGACAGGCTCATGAAAAGAGACAGTTCTTCAAGCAGCGAAAAGATGCATGTGAATTCCCCACCAGAATCATGCTACGAATTCCAGAGGGAAGGTCATTCCACATTGAGGGACCCACAATAGTAAAAGACTGATGCTGGGTTCATGAGGCTCATGACCAAGGCACAAATAGATCAAGGTGGTCAGCAGAACAAAGAGGGTGTTGAAGATCTTGCAGAGAAGTATTTAGGCATTAAGCGTTCAATAGCAAACAAGGTGAACAGTAACCATGTATCCAAGCAGCAGTCAGTGACAATGCGTGGGAGTAACTAAAAAGTAAACTCTGGTCTTCATGCAAACGCACTGCAGAAACATCGAATAAGAACAATCAAAGAGTTCAAAATAACAAAGTAATCACAATATGCAATCACAAAACATAACAGACATCTTCAGATGAGTGAGAGAGAAAAGGGAAGTAAAAAAAGAGTAATAAGCCACTCGAATAGAATGTGTGACAGAACCATATCGGGTAATGCTTCAGCATGTAGGATCTCACGATTGTGTGCACAAGGATGGAGTGAGTACCCCTACAGAAGTAACATTTTATTATAGGTGGTAGCAGACAAGCTAAGCGAGGTTGCAACTTAGTACAGCAGAGAAAAGGGGAAGCAGCATGACCACATAGTATATTTTTATGCAAGAACTGTACATTATCTTTCATACATGTTTCTTCATAATACAAATGAATTTGTGATGAAATACAGGTGAACAATTGGAGCAAATATTTTTTTTTTAACAAAACATTGAAGTAGAAAGGTCCTTACCTTGCGGATCTGCGCACAGGCGTAAGATGCATTGACCCAGCTCGTTCTCCTTAATAGATCGCGGTCAAGGACAGGCGTTCCTCCGCCGTGGTCAGTTTGGCTATGGGCCTGACCGACCATCCCGGCCCCTAGCCGAAAACGCCAGTGGTCAAGCCGAATACTGGACGATGGCGACTGCGCGTGGTCATCAGTCAATGAGGTCAGCCACGACGTCACCGGTCGACGAATGACGACGACGACGGCGTTCCAACGACAACGTCGACATGACGCAAGCGATGACGACACACGACGACGTCACGACGGCAGTGACTTTCCACGCGGATCGTCGTAAGTATTCCGTTTGAAATCGAACACTCTCTGTGCTTCCAGTGCTCACAGCATACCATAAAAATTTAGACCGACCTTTCAGATGATAATAATCATCGGCGTACCAACGAATGCGATTAACGATCCTCGTGCAAGTATTTGACCAACAAGCGAATGTTTACTCTTCTATCCCACGCGTTTTGTATAATCCACGCCGTCCGGAAGACAGACCATTTTCCTATGCAGGTCAGAGCTACTCGTTTCGCTAGTATTCTCCCATCCATAGGACGAACTTTGACGACACGCACGCCACCTACCTCCTCCTCAACGTAAACGCGACATTTTCGTTAAACCTCATTCGGTCAAAAGCACACGCACGTAATAACGGAGTCAAAAATCCCTCGGCCGGCGGCTTAACGTTACCTTCCGATCGTAGCCGAGATCTGAGCCTGTTACCGCCGCTGTAGCAGCATTTTCGTGTAGGAAATAACTAGGCTACGGCTCTCTCTCTCTCTCTCTCTCTCTCTCTCTCTCTCTCTCTCTCTCTCTTCTACATGTGCGGCACGCTACTCCCTTTCTCTCGTTCGGTCGTTCGGCTTAGTCCTCAGCCACGAGGAGGAGTGTGGGTCTGGCAGGCCTGAGTGCCTAGCTCTGCCTACCCGGCGGCTGGCGCTAGCATTAGTTGTATTTGAGCCAGGTCACGCTCTAACTCCATAAAGTTATACGGCCTCCTGAGCCAAGCTCAGCCTCGGTCTTTCTTCTTTCCTCGGCCCTCACGCTACTAGCGCTGCTTTTATCCGTTTGAAAGATTGCAGCCGGGCGGTCGGTTGGTCGGTCGGTCGGTCTTGGAGGTCGTTAGGTATGAGGCGGGGGCTAGCAGGCCTCCGACGCCGGTGATTGATGACCGCCATGAGGCCGCCTCACAGTGATTGGGTCCTAATCGCGAGCACTCCCTATCCCTTCCCCCACCCCCGTCTGCTGCCAGTCGGCATTAGTTGCCAGGCAACACCGGCGGCCCCTAGAGCAGCAGAGACCACACAGCACGAAAAGCGAACGCCCGCGCGTACAATAACCGACCCCCTCTAATGGGAGTTCTTCTTCGAAGCTGCACAGGTTTTGTGAGCAACTTGGGCCATAATTGGGGTCATGTGGTTGGGGTGAAATTTCGGGATTTTGACTCGCATTTATATGCGATATCATAAATTATAGGGATCTCCATCAAATTACGAATTTTCGCCCAAAGGTCTGAAGAGTACGTTGCTCATCATTCAAAATGCTTCCATTAGACCTAATGAGTCTATTCAGAAGAATAAAGTTCTCTTGCGCATCATTCGCTTGTAGCTCTTTAGACTACGTACATGCATCCACAGGTCTGTAGGTCTACGCCTCGGCTTTGTTTCCGGTGAGGATATAAAAATGTGCTATAGTGTTATTTCGTTTAGCCTCTTTCATTAAACTTCAGTTACTGTGACATCTGACTCCTATAGTCATATCTCATCAGATAGTCGTTGAGGCTTGCCATTATATTTGTTAAATATAGGCCTGTATATCAAAAAGCCCGTTGCTGCTTTAAACCAGTGAGCATAGGCCTGCAAATTATGTCTGTGCACAGAGACCTGCACATACCGTTGATATCTGCAAGGCCTGTCACCGACGCGCACCCGCGGCTATTATGCATCCTTCCTCCTCCTCCTCCTCTTCCTCCTCCTCCTCCTCATCTCCTCTCCTCCTCCTCATCCTCCTCTCCTCCTTCTCCTCCTCCTCATCCTCTTACTGCTCTCCCTTCTCCTATACCCCCTTTTCTACCCTCCTTCGCTTATTGCTCTCTTTCTCCTCTCACCCTGACTGCCTCGTCGTACCTCACCTGCAGTTCTCCTGGGTGGTCGTCGACGAGAAGGCGGATGAAGCAGCCCGGCTACTTTCCTCCTTATCCGCTTCTCCCCCTCCTCTCCTCTCCTCTCCTCCTCTCTCCTCTCTCCTCCTCCTCCTCTCGTCCGCCGCCGCCTCTGCATCCCTCGCACGCACACACACACACACACACACACACACACACACACACACACACACACACACAAACACATTCACGTGTGTAGGTATGTTTATTATGTGGGCATATAGGTCTATATGATGCCTAATATTGCTGCTATATATACTGATTACAAAATTGACCGATTAATCTTCTAGATTTAATTTCGATTAATGTAATGTAATGTAATTCAGACAATTTGTATAGCATCGTCAGTAGCAAGCTACTTCTAGGATGCTTTACACGCATAATGTCAGCTGTCAGAGTAAATGTCATGAGCTCGAGAGCAAGTGTAGCTTCAATTGTTTTTTAAAAGTTGATACAGTTTTGATATCCTGGATGGTTGATGGAAGACTGTTCCAGGCGCGTGGGCCTGCGACGCGAAAGGCGCGATCGCCCATTTTTGTTTTCGTCGCAGGAATGAACACGTCGGCGGTCTTGGACGATCGCAGCCGGGACCTCCTTGGATCGTCTGCTAGCGGTTTGATGTTGTCCGCGAGGTAGGCTGGTGCGCAATTGTTGAGGCATTTGTACATTAGGATACAAAGTTTGAAATTGATGCGGTCACCTATGCCAAGCCACTGAAGCTGGTCTCGAATCGCGCTAGAAATGTGGTCGAATTTTTTCAATCGCAGGACCAGACGAGCAGCAGCATTGATGACCGCCTGAAGCCGAATGATACTGCACTGTGGCAAGCCAGCAAAGGCGACATTGCAGTAATCGATTCGGCCCAAAATTAAACTTTGTATCAGGTGGCGTGTCACTTCCTGTTTCATTTGGTATTCTGTTACGTCAAGTGTGAAAAATTATTTCAAATGCTAAAGTTCAAACTCTTACACTGAAAATTGTAGTCGGTTGTAGTCAGTGGGGTTTGGGTCCACTATTCCGAGGGTCCACTATTCCGAAGGTCCACTATTCCGAACCATAAACCTAACTAAACCTAACTATAACCCTAAGTTCCATGGGCGGAGTTTGGTTTCCGTTCTTGGAGGGGCTAAAGCCTTCTTGGGGGGGGGGGGGCTAAGCCCGGGAAAAGATACCATTTACACGGCAAAAAATTTGAATCTGAGTCTTCTTGGGGGGCTTAGCCCCCTCTAGCCCCTGATAAACTCCGCCCAAGACCCTAACCCCAACTCACCCCAACCCTAACTATAACCCAAACCCACCCCAATCCTAACCATAACCCTAAACCTAATTAACCTACCTCAACCATAACCTAACCCTCCTCAGCCCTAACCATAACCCTAAACTTAATTCTAACCCACCCAACCCTAATCCACCCTACCCCAACCCTAACCTAACCCACTGTAACCACAAAGGATAACGAACAAAATATAGCGGATATTCGGAATAGTGGACCTTCGGAATAGTGGACCCTCGGAATAGCGGGCCGTTACCGTCAGTGGCGTAGACAAGGGGTGTTTATGGGAAGTGGCGGCGCCAGGATTTCAGTTGGGGGGGCTGAATTTGCGGGAGAAAATTTTCTGTTTTCAGTCGCCAAAATTTCTGACGACCTTTTTTAGTCATCGACCAAAATCTCAAGAAAATTTTCCATTTCAGCCGTCAACATTTCTGATCTGATCAGTGGCGGCGCTATGGGTCTGGGGGCTAAGCCCCCTACAAGAGGCTCAGCCCCCCCTAAAAAAATGGGCCATCCGAATTTTTTACATTGAAATATCCACGATTTTCGGCTGACGACTAAAAAAAGGTCGTCAGAAATTTTGGCGGCGAAAATGGAAAATTTTCATGAGATTTCGGTTCGCGACAAAAAAAGGTCGTCAGAAATTTTGACGGATGAAAAAGTGAAATTTTCGTCGCGAGGCTTCAGCTCCCCCCCCCCCAACCTGAAATCCTGGCGCCGCCACTAGATCTGATGACTTTTTTATAGTCATTTGGTCGAAATGGTCCTTTTTCGTGTCCGCCCAAACTGTCTGGCAAACCTCATGCGTACCTTTGCGGTTATTTCGGGAGGGGCTAAAGGGGGTTTTTCGTGCGAAAATTTTATTTTTACATGGGAGAAAAAATGGATGGCCTTGTTTAGGGGGGGGGGGCTTAGCCCCCAACCCCCCGTAGCGCCGCTGCTGTTTATGGGGTTAACCCCCTCCCCCCCCCCATTGGCTTAGGATCTACTTTAATGAAAAAGGATCAGTTAAACACTCGAACAAACGTTTGATCACTCAAAACGCTTTACACTATCTCTGTTCGCCATATTGTTTTCTGTGGAAATTGGCCGCCCGACGTCTTGAAATTAGTCAGCCACGTACCTGTTTCTTGCTGGTGTCAATAAACACATCACTTCCTCTTCCAACTTCAGCCCTTATCAGTCAGATTTGCGCTAAGGCTACTCCACGAAGGCTGCCCTCAGTACACGTGCTTGGTTGCAATGGTTGCTAACACTGGGTTACATCTTCTCATCTATTGACAATGGAAAAGCCTATCTCTCAATATGTCTTGACGCCGTAGAAACTACTGTTTTTAATACTCGCCAAAAGCTTCGATGTTTCTGGGGACAGTCTTAATTAAACTGGTTGCTTCTACCTGGCCTGCAGGTGACCGAAATCAGCAGGTGGGGTGGGGTGGGGGTGGGGGTGGGAGTGGGGGGGTGGGGTCGGGACTGCTCGGTCTGCACCAGCTGTTTTCACTGGAGTGCCACAGGGGTATGTCTTCGATCGGCCCATTATTATTTCCCCACTCAGTCGTTTAGCTAATCACTTTGTAGTTCAATTACGAAATGTTGGGGTTTAACGACTCTTTCATTTCAAAGATGATCAGCGTCGACTCCACGTTTATATTGCGACCGAGCCACCCGCAGTATGTAAAGATCCGACCGGGGAATCGAACCCGCTCCGCCGGCGCGGCGAGCGGGCTACAACCCACTCGGCCACACAGGATCCTCAGAGTTCAATTACAACGGATAGGCTACATATATATGCAGATTGCACACGTCTCCCTGATGCTCTGTGACACACGGATCAGTCTGGTAAGCTAAAAATCCATGAAGTGCCTTTCATCTATGTATGCATGTTTCTGTTTCAATGGTTTGGCCATAACCCATACGAGTCTGAGACTGAGTAAGCTTAGTAGTAGTAATGGTTGTAGTAGTACTTGTAGTAGTGCTTGTGCTACTACTAGTACTTGTACTTGTAGTTCTTGTACTTGCAGTACTTGTACTTAGCATATGTACTTGTAGCAATTGTAGTAATTGTACTTGTCATACTTGTACTTGTCATACTTGTACTTGTAGTATTTGTACTTGTTGTATTAGTAGTACTAGTACCGGTAATACTTGTAGTACTTGTAGTTCTTGTATTTGTAGTAGTTGCAGTATCAGTATGACTTGCAGTTCTTTTACTTGTAGTACTTGTACTATTACTTGTGCTAGTACTTGTGCCAGTACTAGTACTTGCACCGGTAATTGTTGTATGCGTAGTACCTGTGCCAGTACTTGTAGTACTTGTACTAATTGCAGTTTCAATTTCAGTAGTAGTAGTATTTTTCATTGTAGCATTTGAACAGATAGCAGCTGCAATAGTAGTAGTGGCCTACTCTTTTTATGGAAGTACACTCTTTGGAAGGGCACTTTTCCTTCCCAGATAATTATCTCGAAGAATGTAGGCTGATGTTGCGAACTTGGGTTTGCCGATCGTTTATGTTCCACCGCCGACTGTATTGAGTGTATTGGCGGCGTCTCTTTGAAGTCGGTCGCCGCTCGGCCTAGTATTATCGGCCGCGACCGCGGTATGCTTTATGTGCCCCTTCCCCCCGCAGCGCGAATCGTTTATGTTCCACCGCCGGCTGTATTGAGTGTATTGGCGGCGTCTCTTTGAAGTCGGTCGCCGCTCGGCCTAGTATTATCGGCCGCGACCGCGGTATGCTTTATGTGCCCCTTCCCCCCGCAGCGCGAATCGTTTATGTTCCACCGCCGGCTGTATTGAGTGTATTGGCGGCGTCTCTTTGAAGTCGGTCGCCGCTCGGCCTAGTATTATCGGCCGCGACCGCGGTATGCTTTATGTGCCCCTTCCCCCCGCAGCGCGAATCGTTTATGTTCCACCGCCGGCTGTATTGAGTGTATTGGCGGCGTCTCTTTGAAGTCGGTCGCCGCTCGGCCTAGTATTATCGGCCGCGACCGCGGTATGCTTTATGTGCCCCTTCCCCCCGCAGCGCGAATCGTTTATGTTCCACCGCCGACTGTATTGAGTGTATTGGCGGCATCGCTTTATGTGCCTCTCTCCCCCGCGGTCGCGAATCCTTTATGTTCCACCGCCATCTCTTTGAAGTCGGTCGCCGGCGTGTACGACCTGTAGTATATATAAGGGAGCCTGTTGCTCTGAGAGGCAGTCATCCAGTTATCGAGAGAGTGAGAGTCAGTCCTCAAGTTCTAGCCAGAGATATAGTCAGTCGTAGAGCGAGTCGTGATGTACAGCTGATGAGTGTCGTACTGCCGTGAATAAACTGTGTTTCTTCTCTTCATCGTCGTGTGTTTCTTGGGTGAGGCGTATCGGTCGGAAGGGGCTGCACTTCCTTCGAAATACAACGAAGGCGGACTCGCGTCTCCCTCCTGAGGCGACACGCGGGCATATTTGGACTGGCACCCGCCCGATCGGTAATCGGCCATCCTACGGACCGAGAGGGCAACTGTTTCCGCAGTCGGGGTGTTTCACGGGGCGTCTTTCCGCCACACTGGTACCCAGCAAGTGGGGTGTGTGGTCGCCTTCTGATCGACATTCGCAGATCGACCGACGATGGAAGAAGACGAGGAAGTCACAATCGCCTACGCCGCTGGAGGATTCGCCGATCTACGGGCGAACGTTTCCTCGCCATTGGCCGATGGGAGTGCAATGGCAGACCAGCGAACGGACCGAGGCCGACTCATCGAGGAGCTGCGGAGGCCGACGAGGATGAGCTACCGAGAGACGTCTGACGATCGGGAGACTTCCCTGAGAATGCCGGAGACTACCGGAGGACGGCCGTGGACTCGACCGCCTCCTATGAAGCCGGGAAAGTTTGACGGCACGGGATCGCTGGAGTCGTTCCTGGTGCAGTTCGAAGTCTGCGCCCGTCACAACCAATGGACTGCCGCCGACCGAGTCGACTATCTTCGATGCAGCCTGGAGAAAGCTGCCACGCAGCTTTTGTGGGACTTCGGTGCTCGTCCGAACGTCGGCTACGAGGAGCTTGTCGAACGCCTTCGACAGAGGTATGGAACGGAGGGCCAGGCGGAAAGCTTTCGCGCTCAGCTTTATTACAGACGCCAGCGTTCCCAAGAGACTTTGAGCGACTTGCTGCACGACATCCGTCGCCTTGTCGTGTTGGCGTATCCAGTACCTTCGAACGAGACCACGGAGATCATCGCCAAGGATGCTTTCCTTGAGGCGTTGAGCGACAGAGACCTGTCACTCAAAGTACGTGAGCGGGAGCCAAAGAACCTGGACGAGGCCTACAGGACGGCGCTTCGTCTGGACGCCTACCAACGGACGAACGATTCTGACGATAGACGGAGGCCTTCCAACCGCGTGCGGAGTACTCAAGAGACCGATGCGAGTACTCAGATCCAGTCTACGCTCGACCGATTCCTAGAGACGCAGCGCGACGAGCAGAGACGATGGCAGACGGATATGGAACGAAGGATCGACCGCCAATTCCAGGAGCTGCGAAACCGTGCTTCAACCGACGACGATCTGGGGCGCAACGGCCGCCCCGGAAACAGCAGCGCCAACGACCAGGACCGGTCGAGACGGAGTGTGACCTGTTACAACTGCAACCGCGCAGGTCACATTAGCCGGAATTGCCGCCAGCCTCGTCGCCCCTTCAACCGCAGGAACGACGTCGAGACCACAGAAACGGAGGCGCCGCCGCCTCTGATGAACCATACGACTCGCCCAAGATTGCCGGACCGAGCCAGCAGCAACGCAGTTTACATTCGAGGGAGCATCAACGGACGACAACAGATGTGTTTAATCGACACCGGATCCGAGGTCAGCTTGATCCCGTCTACAGTCGTCGAAGAGTTAGCACTGCAATCTTGCTCTCGTTTTCTGATGGCTGCAAATGGCACTAGCATTAATGTCCTTGGGGAGGTCCGTTTGCCCATTAAGATAAGGGACGGATTTGAGGTTTCCACCGTATTTTTGGTATCTGACCAGATTACCGAGCCCATGCTAGGTATGGATTGGCTGAGGGAACACCGGTGTAGAATTGGTTTTGGTAACGGGGCATTGTTTTTAGGACGTAGACGGGTACCCCTCGTAAAAGGGAACGGATCTATGTGGTGCCGTAGAGTGATAATTGCTGAAGAGGTTGTAGTGCCTCCTAAATGCCAGAGTGAAGTCTCTGTGAAGACGTTGTACGGGGACCTGACTACTATAGCGCCTGCATGGATGACAGAAGCCCAAGAGATACAGCCAGGGGTGCATCTCGCTCGCGTCGTCGTTGGAGACCGCGCGGATGCTAGTGTTAGAGTAGTTAACCTGAGCGACGAGACCGTTACGCTAACGAAGGATCGATTCCTAGGAGGATTGCATCCAGTGGAGGTGGAATTGGGTACAGGTAGGGGACAAGGGACCGCACCTGTTAGTGAGATTTCGCCCCGAGATATGTTGATGGCAGATTTGCCGGAGGAAGTTTCCTCCGAGATTCGGGAGCGGTTGGACAAGTTGCTTCTTGAATATCGGGACGTATTCTCAGTGACCGACCGAGATTTAGGGAGAACGACTGCCGCTATGCATAGAATCGAGACAGACGAGACGCGCCCCGTTAGGCAGCCCTTAAGACGCCATCCCTTGCCGCATAGGACAGCTATCGACAGTGAACTTGATAGGATGCTAAACGACGGACTAATTGAACCGGCAGTTAGTGAATGGGCTTCCAACGTGGTGCTGGCCAGAAAGAAAGATGGCGCCCTCAGGTTTTGCATAGATTATAGACAGTTGAATGATCGGACGAGGAAGGATTCCTACCCACTGCCGAAAATCGATGAGTGTCTGGACGCTTTAGCAGGCGGAGGGTGGTTCAGTACCCTGGACTTAAGGAGCGGGTACCACCAGGTCGCGATGGATTCCCGGGACGCCGATAAAACTGCTTTTGTGACCCGAAGAGGCATTTACAGATGGAAGGTGATGCCATTTGGGCTTTGCAACGCTCCGGCCACGTTCCAGAGGTTAATGGATATAGTTTTATCCGGATTAAATTTCGAGACGTGTCTGGTCTATCTGGACGACGTTATTATCTTTGGGAGTACGCCGGAACAGCACTTAGAGCGGTTGGAACGAGTGTTTCAGCGTTTGAGAAGTGCTAATCTGAAGTTAAAGCCTAGCAAGTGCCGGCTGCTGCGAAGGACTGTCTCTTTCTTGGGCCACCTAGTGACGCCAGAGGGTGTGGCCATGGATCCGGAAAAGGTCCGGGATATAGTGGAATGGCCGGAGCCAGAAAGGTTGAGAGACGTAAGAGCATTCCTAGGACTTTGCTCCTATTATCGGAGATTCGTAAAGAACTTTTCGACTTTGGCGGCCCCGCTGTTTGAGCTGACGAAGAAGGGCCGAGCATTCATTTGGAATGACGTGTGTCAGCAGGCGTTTGATCGTCTCAAAGCAGCCTTAACGACCGATCCTGTCTTAGCTTTGCCAAGGGATGAAGGAACATACGTGTTGGACTGCGATGCGTGTGACGTGGGAATAGGAGCGGTACTGTCACAGCACATCGACGGCGAGGAGCGAGTGATCGCCTACGGGAGTCGCCTCCTATCCGCCGCGGAGAGAAACTATTGTGTGACCCGGAAGGAACTGCTGGCAATAGTTCACTTTACCAAATTGTATCGCCAGTACCTGCTGGGCCGGCCCTTTCTCTTGAGGACAGACCACGCTGCATTACAATGGTTACAGCGGACGCCCGAACCTATCGGCCAGCAAGGTAGATGGTTGGAGCGACTGGCGGAATTCGAGTTTCAGATAATACACCGTCCTGGGCGGAAGCATGGGAATGCGGACGCGCTCTCGCGTCGCCCGTGCCGCCAGTGTGGCCTGGATGATTTGATATTGGTGAACGCCGCAGTCACGTCACTTGAGACTCCAACGCCGAGTACGGAATCTAGCCAGAGCGATTCGATGGAGCAAGCTCAACGGGACGACCCCGACTTGAGGATTGTTCGTACATGGCTAGAGGAGGGAGCGGACATCCCGCAGTTTGTAGAACTTTTGCAGGAGAATGAAGCGATAAAGATCTACTGGCACCAACGGGAACGAATGAGCTTAAGAGATGGCGTGCTTTACCGCCAGACGCCAGAGGGCGTGGGTCAAATCGTAATTCCAAAAGCTAAGAGGGAGGAATTCTTGAGATTAGCTCACACGGGATTAACGGGAGGGCACCTTGGAGTACGTAGGACACGAGGGCAAGTAAGACGCCGGGCATACTGGGTGGGCTGGTCAGGGGATGTAAAGCGATTCTGCAAGCGGTGTTCCCCCTGTGCTCAGTATCATCGTGGACAGCCTCCAAGGCAGGGTCCCCTCCAGCCGTTGACGTGTGGAGAACCATGGGAGCGTCTAAGCATTGACATAACGGGACCTCACCCGCGTAGCCGCCGGGGGCACATTTATATCTTGACCGTAATGGACGGGTTCACGAAGTACGTGGAAGCAATACCAATGGCTAACCAAGAGGCCACTACTGTTGCCCGTGCGCTGGTCGAAACGGTTATTGTGCGCTATGGGGCCCCTCTGCAAATACTGACTGACCAAGGGACCAATTTTGATGGGCACCTGTTCCGGGAACTTTGTGAGTTAATGGGAATCGATAAGGTTAGGACCTCTAGCTATCATCCGAGTGGGAATGGGTTAATCGAGAGATTCCACCGGACCCTTAACGCCATGATAGGGAAAGTAGTTAGCAGCCATCAGCGAGACTGGGACGAGGTGCTCCCTATGGTGCTTGCCGCCTACCGGGCGTCGCAGCACGAAGTGACCGGCTACTCGCCTAACTTCCTGATGTTCGGGCGCGAGACCCGAGCGCCTATCGATCTGGTCTATGGGAGACCTCCGGATGCTGAGGACCGCATCCACTCCTACGCGGCCTACACGCAGGACCTGGCCGAACGCCTAGACGAGGCGTATCGTCTGGTGCGGGAACAGTTGCGAGTGTCTGCCGAACGACGCAAACACGCTTACGACCTTCGCGTACGTCCGACGGAATTCACCGCTGGTCAGCGCGTCTGGTACTACACTCCTCGTCGCTACCAAGGCCGCAGTCCGAAATGGTCCCGGATGTACTCCGGACCCTTCGTCGTTGTGGAAAGACTGGGTCCTGTCAATTACGTATTGCGGAAGACACCGAATTCCAAGAAGTTTGTCGCTCACGTGGACAAGCTGCGGCCATGTTACGAAGATGGACCTGACGAGGCGACCGGACCTATCCCGCCTTCGCATCCCCGCCCACATGATGTGGGCGACGAGAGAATGGCCCAGGACGCTGGTTGGACTGAACGGCGCCCCAAGCGAACGGTGCGTCGGCCGGCCCGTTACCAGAATTAGATTGATTTGCTGATTGTGCCGTTGAGGTTGAGTCCCGATTTTTGACAGTGTGCAGGAACTTGGTTTAGGTCCGTTGGACGTAAATATCCTTGTTATGTGTTGTTCCTTGTGGAACAAATTTCTGTAGCTTGGTTGCCCATTGGGCACATGTTAATGTGTTACGGGCGGAACGTCGCCTCCGCCCGTTTGGGTTCACGCTTGTTCTGTTGCCTACGGGCATAGTTAAGATCGTTGTTGCCTACTGGCTAATTAATATTATTAGCTATTGACTAAAAGTCGTACGAGTAAAGGTCCCCGTGGAGGAATTGCTTTTCAGTTGTCCCTTGAAGGACGGGTTTCTGTAGCCTCAGGGCATATTTAGATTAATTGTATGATGACCGTGCCAGAGTTAGGGTATTGCTGTTAGAGACTTTCTTATCTATAGACTCTTGGTGGGCCCGTTGGCCAATGTTTTCATCGTGGTGACTAAAATGAGGACATTTTATTAATCGTAGTGGGTGGGGGATGTTGCGAACTTGGGTTTGCCGATCGTTTATGTTCCACCGCCGACTGTATTGAGTGTATTGGCGGCGTCTCTTTGAAGTCGGTCGCCGCTCGGCCTAGTATTATCGGCCGCGACCGCGGTATGCTTTATGTGCCCCTTCCCCCCGCAGCGCGAATCGTTTATGTTCCACCGCCGACTGTATTGAGTGTATTGGCGGCGTCTCTTTGAAGTCGGTCGCCGCTCGGCCTAGTATTATCGGCCGCGACCGCGGTATGCTTTATGTGCCCCTTCCCCCCGCAGCGCGAATCGTTTATGTTCCACCGCCGGCTGTATTGAGTGTATTGGCGGCGTCTCTTTGAAGTCGGTCGCCGCTCGGCCTAGTATTATCGGCCGCGACCGCGGTATGCTTTATGTGCCCCTTCCCCCCGCAGCGCGAATCGTTTATGTTCCACCGCCGGCTGTATTGAGTGTATTGGCGGCGTCTCTTTGAAGTCGGTCGCCGCTCGGCCTAGTATTATCGGCCGCGACCGCGGTATGCTTTATGTGCCCCTTCCCCCCGCAGCGCGAATCGTTTATGTTCCACCGCCGACTGTATTGAGTGTATTGGCGGCATCGCTTTATGTGCCTCTCTCCCCCGCGGTCGCGAATCCTTTATGTTCCACCGCCATCTCTTTGAAGTCGGTCGCCGGCGTGTACGACCTGTAGTATATATAAGGGAGCCTGTTGCTCTGAGAGGCAGTCATCCAGTTATCGAGAGAGTGAGAGTCAGTCCTCAAGTTCTAGCCAGAGATATAGTCAGTCGTAGAGCGAGTCGTGATGTACAGCTGATGAGTGTCGTACTGCCGTGAATAAACTGTGTTTCTTCTCTTCATCGTCGTGTGTTTCTTGGGTGAGGCGTATCGGTCGGAAGGGGCTGCACTTCCTTCGAAATACAACGAAGGCGGACTCGCGTCTCCCTCCTGAGGCGACACGCGGGCATATTTGGACTGGCACCCGCCCGATCGGTAATCGGCCATCCTACGGACCGAGAGGGCAACTGTTTCCGCAGTCGGGGTGTTTCACCGGGTGTCTTTCCGCCACACTACTAATCTGAGTAGTAGTTTTAGTTTAACGGCACTGTCATAACAAAGAAAGTTTGTGTCGCTCTCCTCCTTTATCCAACCATAATACTGGAAGTCTGGAACTAAAAAAGGAACGGACGTGCAGTGGGAGCTTCAGTTTATGTGTTATACAATAGCATGAAATTCCGGTAGGCTTTAGAGACGAGGTCATGGTGCACGCCATCTAGCGAACTTATTATTATTAACCACATATTACAGCCAAGTGCGTACACCATGTAGGCTTCACTTAAAATTAAATTCTTAATAATTTCCTTTATTAAACAATCCGACTGACAGACCGCAACCGGCTACAGTGTACAGTTACACAATTGAAACAATTTACAAGGCCCGGTAGAGTAGTGGTTAACACGCTGGCCAAGAGTGCGAGAGGTAGTGAGTTCGAGCCCCCGTTGGGCGGATTTGCTTTGTAGGCTGCCATTGGCGCCGTATATGGCAGGCGGTCTGCTCAGTTAGTATAGTTAAGATTTGTGTATTCTGTGATCTCTGTTCTTGTGAATTGCATAATTGTACATTGTAACCGGTTGCGGTGTGTCAACCGGATCAATTGTTAATAAAGAGAATATTATTATTATTATTATAACACAAATCATTTGATTCATTTGGTCCCTCCCAACTTTTAGGACGTGATTGCACCTATGGTGGCGGCGTCGTTGCCTTGAAGCCGGAAGGTTCGAGGTTCGAATTCACCTCTAGTCGCCGCTTATAGGGACTTTAGGCAAGGTCCTTCACTCGCAATAATTTCTCAGCGCTTCGGCGTAATAATGCTAGTGAAAATCCGATGTAGTGTCCGCGCTGTAGTCGAGAGGGCTTTAAGAGGCGCTATAACGTGCGCACACAAACAAGTGCGCATACTGTTAATACAGTATGTGTATACTGTGTATATTATCATAGACATCTTACATTTAATATAATGATATATCTATGACCATGATCTCTATGCTAGTGACAACTTTAACAGGTCGTTGAACCTGAGTCGTACACTCTGTGTTAAAGGTCAAGCCAGTATGATGTCAGTTGCGCATGCGCTGCGGTCGCAGTACAAATGGAGTCAGTAATTCTTGTGTATAATAAACAACTGTACTGGTATTATTATATGGGTAGAGAATGAAAAGGATCGTGTGTAAAATGATAGAAGTGTGTCGGACAACTCGTTGCAAATAGTGTCAAGTAATCTGCACTATTAAAGGTAACGCATAACTCATTTTTACGGTTTCAGGAAGTTTTATAATTTTCATCAGATCCTCGTTTCCGCTATACTAGCAATTTTTGTAGGCCTAACTGTAGGCCGACAATTAGTTATCTGACAATAATTAGCCGACAGATCTACTCTGAGTTCCATTGATTGACTGCTTAGTACTGTACTACAGCAGTGCTATAGAAGTTCGACGATCCATTTAATATGCTATTCAGTGCGTTTTCAGGCGGTTCAATAAAGTGGATGCTTAACTTAACGTAGCTGCTACGACCTTCCCTGCGCTTGCGTGTTTTATGGCCTCCGAATAATTGTCACGATTCGTCATCCAACAGCTGATTTGCAATAACGTGTTCAAGACTTTTAGACGGAAAAGAGGGTAATCCCGAAGACTGTATACTTATTTATTTTTTTCTCAATTTCTATAGCGGCCCTTCAAGTTTTATACTCAGAGGCGCTCTGACTAAGCGCGGAAGCTGCATCAGTTTCACACCAAAGCACTCAAGCAATTGCGAGTGAAGGACTTGCTCAAGGTTACATGGCGGCTTGAGTTGGATTCAAACCTGCAGTCCTCTGGCTGCAATTCAATGAACATACCCACTACACCATCGCGCCACACAAGATGAGCAATAATTATGGTTGCCAACGAGGCGAAGACTTGGCTCAAACATCCCCGATTTATGCTGACTAGATGAGGTTTAAACTGCTGTATCTCAGCTCCTATCTGCACATAGAAACAAAAGTGGGATACCAAATTAAAGCTGAGTGAATGCTCTATTTCGGCAAGGTAGCTAGAAACAACAAAAAGTGTATGCAACTATAACGTAGTAAACCTGATCCAGGTCACTTTGTACTACACTAATTCAATGACCTTTTTCCCATTCAAGGATCACCATTCAAAGGTGATACCGGATGACTGTGATGATTTGACCCAGAGTGACCCACAGGCATATCTGCACTGCCATCCACTCGCAGTGATTGAGGCTGCCCGCACCATGCAACGAGTACTGAAAAGCCTCACAGATTGGATGTCCACAAATCGATTTCGCCTCAATGCCAAAAAGCCCAATTCATTTTGTTGGGCTCTATGCAACCGCTGGCTAAACTCGACCTGAGCGTTCTCTTAACTCAATTCCCATCTATGACCTTTTCTTCTGTGGTGTGCGATCTTTGGGTGCTCCTGGGCTCTGAACTCACCCATGCACCTCATATATAAAAGGTGTGCTGCAGCTGCTACTACCAACTGCGTCAGCTCAGGGTCGTTGCTCGCTCTCTGACTTTTAAAGCTGCAGTCTCGCTTATTCATGCATTTGTGTTGAGCTGCCTTGACTACTGTGTCTCCATCTTTGCTGGTCTCCAGTGGCCCATGGGCTCGGATTGAGAGGTTGGACAGGGTCCACCGGGCTGTCATGCGACTTATTGGCGGGTTCACCAAGTTCGACCGCATATCCCAGTATTTGCGCAAGGTCTTGCACTGTCTTTCTTTCCCGCAATGCATCTCATTCAGGGCTGCATCTTTGGTGTGGCAATGCTTATCAGTCAGTGGGCAATGGGCATCCTCTTATCTGCATGATCTTTGCCTCCCCCTTTCAACTTGCATAGGCCGCTGCGCATTGCGCTCTGCTGTCCATGGTGACTTGATGGTTCCTTTCACCCGCTCTGCGACAATGCAGAGCTGTTCGTTCTCTGTGGTTGGTCCAACAACCTGGAATGGGCTTCCCTTGACTTGGCTCAGATTCTCTGAACATCCATGCTTTATGTTAGCTTTCTAAGGGAATTCGTTGTTTGGTTTCACATGTGTACGTGAACCCACAATTGATGATGACTTTTCTAGCTTACTGTGCACTACTTTGCTATATGATGCAATATTCAAAGTTGTTCGCAATGATACTAGGGATGTTAAACGATAACCGGAAATCCGGTTATTGGTTCTGAATCCGATAGCCAGTTTTATAATTTACCAAACGATAATCGTATTTATGTTTTTTATATTTGTCGCAGCGAAAATTACCAGAAATTATGCATTTAGTGTTATTAGATTTTTTGAAATTTCATCCAATATGGCCAGCAGTCTTGCAGATGAGCGCATAGATATCTTACATTTTAGTATTTGATGTCTATGGATGAGTGAATATATTATGTCTGTCTGAAATTCGTGTTCGGTCTATTCTGTAATCCAATTTCGAGTTACTAGCGAACCGAGTTGCAACCAACGACCTTACGTATATTGCAACCGGCCCTTACCTACCTACCTTTTTGCTCTATGGAAATTTCGCTGATCTATGTTTTGTAATAGGCAGCATGGCGGTCATTGAGCATGGTTGGAAATTGCTAGTAGAAAGTTCCTTTTTTGTTGTAAAAACCGATATTAACATCTCTAAATGATACTTATCATGGTTGCATTGCCGGAACTCACCATTAATTTTTTAACCATAACCTTGCGTACAGGTTTAAAATTCTTGTATGTTATATGAAATTAGCAGATTGTTGTCAAGCCACGTATCTTGTGAAGAAATCCTGTCCTGTGTAATTAAAATGTTTAACACTTGATTTAGGAATCATGCATCTTGAAGACTTGTTGAAGATGCGTGGTTATTCCTTACCAACTTCTCTAAAATAACGAATGAATATGTTCATGTTTGGTTTAGATCATGAAAAGCGTGGATTCATGTAAAACAACGCGCGTGACGATCAGCATTCCTCAGGAGGCTGGAGAAAATTTAAAGCAGTTGGCCAGATTCAACGCACAATTGCTGAATGAATTGGGCATCTTGTCTATGCAGATTGATGATGCTAAGCCAGTGGTTGTGGATGCTATGCAGAACATACAGCATCCAGATACACAGAGAAAATCTTTTGCTGGTTGTAGTTGGAAGTCTGATGATTTAATATTAGGATGTTGGAGACCTACAGTGGCAAATATCCGCTCACAGGTGACTCCTGTTCTTAACCAAATCCAGAAACACAGCAGGGACTTACTGATGGTGCCTTACGGGGAGTTTCTCTCTCCAGCTTATTCTGCAAATCTGTATATGCCTAATTGCCACAGTAGTGCTGTTACTCCAGAACTAAAAGCAGCGAGTAGCTTTGTCGTTGAGAATGAACGAAGACAGCGGTGCACTGCAAATCGTCCTAAGTTGTGTCGCTCAAAACCTCAGTTGTTGCCATTTGCTACGTCGCAGATGAGTAGCTACTTTGGTGCTGGATATCACCATCATCCTGAACTGTGTACATCTGAGACGGTTACTTCTGTTCACAATGAACTATTAAGCTATAGTTTGCCAGTTAGCTGTAATCATCCATCGAATGCAGTGTTTGAACCACCTTGCGCTAAAGTGCGACCACGTAGACAGAGGAAGAAAGCATTCAATAATGTGGAGAAAAGTCTACAATCTGAGGAAAGTGATCAAACTTGTTTTGTAAGAGCAGCTGAACTGGTTAAAGTCTGTTTGTCTACTGATCCATTGGCCTCTAATAGTAATAACGTCTTGACAGTTGCCAGACAGTTTCATGTGGACAGTCTGACAAAGCCAGCACTTCCTGGAATGGTGACTAAAGCTCTTGAAAGTGCAATCGTCCCCAATGATGGTTTCAGTCAGGCTGTTGTGTCAGAGTGCAAGTTTAACTGTGCAGTTGGCAGTAGTAAGTTAGCAGCAGATTTTGAAATAAGTCGACTTGATTTGAATTCACCAGATAAGACTCGTTTGAAATTCAGTTGTACAGCTCCAACACGTGATGCTGCTTTCTTATTGGATACTGGTCGAAGTTGTGACATTCACTTTGCTCGTGATGATGAAGAGGGGATGGCCATTCTTTCAAGTTCTGTGTCTGATAGATGCTTATCGAGTCCTAACAGCCTCAGATCTACAGCATGTGTGCTAAGGGATGATGCTAAGTTTTCTTGTGCCATCCCAGAAATGCGTCATGATGGAAGCATGAACAGCAGAGCAAAGCCATATGGAAATGCCTCATGTGGAACACCACCGTACATTGCACCACTGTCTTCAGTCGATTTTCATTTAAATGACAAGTCTGGATTTCTTGAAACTGTATCACCTGATGTAGAGTTGCTATCTTCAGGTAATGCGGTTTCAGAATCATGTGCCATTTCGATGGCTTTATTATCGTGCGATGAGTCTGTAGCAAACAGCCTGCAGACCAGTTGTGTCCAGCAGACATATACTCCGGCTGATGCCACGTTTCTTGGTATTGAGAGAGATTCGAGGCAATGCTTGGCTGCGACTTGCTCTATTAGAAAATATGATCTGACAGAAGAAAAGTCTGGCTCTGGCGTACTTCCTCTGAACTTGCAAGTCTCGGCTGAAATGAAGAAGCTAAGTGGACCGATGCCAGTTCGTGATCCAACGTCTGCAACTGATGTACAGCTGACAGATTTAAATTCTTTTCATAAGGTTGATGAATTAAATTATGATTTGAATGCAGGCAGGTCTGGAGAGTCGGCTGCAAATAAGCGAGACGTGGGTTCTATTGAGAATGTGGCAGAGATGTCTTTGGACAAAGAAGTCTTAAGTTGTGTGACCTCATCAAGGCAATTGGATGCACATTTGGATTCAAATGATGCTAAGATATTGGCTTTGCAATTCTCATCAGATGATTGCTCTATCATGGAAGAATTAAATAATTTACCTCTTGAAAAAACAGAACCTTTGCTGGAGGAATTGCGAAATCTTCAATGTGTTTTGGCAGCTGATGCTAGTGAATTGGTATCTGAAACTCAACAGCTTCCTGAAACTTCTGTCAACATGATTTTGACAAGTGATGAGGGGTCAGTTGCAGCTGCCAATGATGATGATGACCTTAAGCTTCCTTTCAACAGTCTTTCTATCGACACATTTACTGAGTCATCTTGTGCTGACGATTTTGCCACTCGTCCTCTAGTTACTGCAACACTTACTCCACTCTTGACATCTGAACGTAGCCAAGACACAATGCAAAGAATTTCATCAAATGAGAATGAACCGATTTCAGCATTTAATAAGAGTCAGGAATCAGTCGATATTGCACTGGACAGCAACTTGACTGATAGAAATTTATTCGAGAAACTATCTCTAAATGGTTGCCAGGTCAGCTGCTTAAGGGGAAAGAGAAGTAATGGCACAGCTCCACTTTGCGTTGATTGGTCTGCATTATCTGACGACGATATCAAAGTAATAAAACTTAAGAACAGGCATTCAGCTCTTGATCTGCACAGTCGTCACTTTGAAGAACTTTCCATTTGCTCCAGAAAGGCGTTGTCGGATGACTTGAGGCAGCTAAATGCGCTCGTCATGTGTGAGTTTGACAGCTTAGCAGTGAAAGCATCTTCGCTGCTGTGTGTTACTAAGTTGACTGATGGTACACAGTCAGGACTGCAGTCGAGAAAAGTTAGAATCATTGAATCGACAGATATGTCGGGAAATCTTAGAATGAAGAGGAAAAGAACTGGCCATTTCAGCATGCTGGAAAAGCACAGATTGAAGAGGAGGACTGGCAAAGACACTCCAAGGTTAACTAAAGGTCAAAGATCACAGTTATTTGAGTAATGGTAGGTGTTGAAATTTAAAATTTATTTAGATCATTTTCTGTAATCCTGTTATTTCAAACTGTGAACTGCAGTTAAATTATTTTAAAACTTAATGAGAGCATAAGTAAAGAAAGCATTAAATATAAAGAGTAATAATTGTTAAGTTTATAGGGACCGCAAAACTTCTTGAAGCAAAGAAGTTACTTGTGGGTATATTGGAAACTTCTTTTAAATTTTTAATGCTGCTAATTATATTTAATATAATTACAAAGCCTTTACATTAATGGTAGAATGATTGTGCAGTGAATTCAGAGAATCATCACATAGTGCTTCATTATTGGATATTAGAAAAAAATAATGGATTGAATTGCACATTTTTTACTTATTTAATTTATTTATTTCTCCATTTCTATAGCAACCCCTTCAAGCTCATAATTGTTTTGTTACATGCATGCATCGACGTACGTGTGTGAGTGTGGTTTTTGCATACATGTCTTTATGTGTGTAGGAGTGAATCTGGAAAATTTGCAGTGATTTCCTAAGGTCGTCAATCGAATTCCAGTGATTTACTTGACAGACTTGTAGCTTAGTTTGTCTTGAGAAAATGCATAGTTTTTTCGATTTTCTTATATGACTCAACAGTTCAGTTGTCAAAACAGCACATGTATGCAGATCTGTACAAATGGCAATCCTCTTCAATTATTGATGACATTGATTGTAGCTCAATCAACCAACCAAGTATTTGACAAATTATTTTCCACAGCATCTTATTTTTGTACATACTTTCACAATGGATTTAACCTTTAAGCAGACTTTACCCTCCAAACATTCGATCAGTCAATGATAAATTAGTCCTTAAGTCTCCTTCATTTTAGGCTGGAAATTTTTGTGCAATATATTTTTTAAATTTGCCGACTTGTCAATGTTGAAAAATTCAAATTAGCATGTTCTGAAGACATTGTAGTACAATTTGAGTACTGCTTGATGTTCATTATTGGTCTAGAAATGGTGATTTCTCTGTACCATTAAAGCGCTCTACATAACGTAAAAGGAAAGAAATCTTACAGATGATTGTTCACTTTCATCATCAACGCTCAAGTGGAACTTGGAATCCATGTGCACTATCATGTTGCTGGTCCTTCCAGCTGGTATACTCTTCTTATGTTTACAGCTCTCTATGTCATATTGTCTTTCACTTTAAAACGTTTGAAAACTTGCTTCAGTCTGCTGCTTATGTGTCTTAGTGATTGCCCAACTTCAATGACCACTACCACTGTTCCCAGCACTTTGTATTGTATTTGTATTGTATTGAACAAGTTTGTCTAGCAGAGTTGTTTCGTTACCTAAGTCTTCAGTTGCAATTTATCATGTGTTTTGTAGTGTTGAAATTCCTGCAGTGTTTCCACAATTCTAGCTTGTTTTGATGTTTAATAAAAAAAAATTAGTTATATAATATATCATCACCTCATATATTCTTGTCTTGGTTTTCTTTGTTATTTGTGCTTCTCCTTATCTTATTCATTTTTTCAAATGCATGTAGGGCACATTCAAGTATGATTAACTGCTCAACGATCTCAAGTTTTCTTTTTATGCCTCTCACAATGGCTGCGCTGGTGATTATTGCTAAAATATTGTGAATTTGCTTAAACATTCTTTAATGACATTGAGACAGAAGTGGTGTGAGAAGGAAGAGAATAACTTGAAGCGAGTGTACATGATAAAATAAAATTATCCATGCTAAATAGAGACCAGTGTATATATTATCAGACTAGTTAGGCATGTTAAGATGAAGTTTAAGTTAACGAACATCTTATGGACCGGCTGCATGGCACTTCAGCTAATTCTAATTATTAATCGACTAGCTGCACTGCTAATTCTAATTATTAATCGACTAGCTGCTGCTAATTCTAATTATTAATCGACTAGCTGCTGCTAATTCTAATTATTAATCGACTAGCTGCTGCTAATTCTAATTATTAATCGACTAGCTGCTGCTAATTCTAATTATTAATCGACTGGCTGCTGCTGATTCTAATCTATTAACTTTATGAATTTACTAATTCAATTCTAATTGATTGACAGGCTTCAGTAGATCATTCTGATTCTAAGTGTATAACAATCGAAGTATTCATTTATGTTATGTACATAGTTAGAAAGGTGATTGATTTTGTTCAAGTGATACACATGGTTTGATTTGTTGCTATTTTTTATTGTTATATATAGATGACGTGAATGTCCCACTGGTTTTGGTGCCAGAAACCAGGAGATGATTCTTCCGGTTTTAATAACCATTTACCAGTTGATTGACAGCCACAATAGCGAATGAAGAGGAGAAGGAAGTGAATTTCTATCAGATACATAATATTATGAAGTGTGCTCAATGACTTCTTTCACGTTATTTGATGTTGCTGACAGTCTCTTGTCTTTTTCATTTGCTCTGATCATGCTTCTTTATCAACACTCAGTTTAATGACTGTTGGACACAGTATTGCTGCGTTGATTGTTCTTGCCATGGTAAAGATGGTAAAGAAGTTTTATCTGATGCGTGTATTAGCATATTACTTTCAGTTGTTGTTACTATTGATAAGTTTGCTAGTTGTGTATAGAGATGATATGGAAACATCCATACTCCATAGCCACCACAAGCAGTTGATTCATTGAAGATACGGACTTAAGCAGAGCTGTATTTCTCAGTACTTCTACATGACTTAGCATTTCCATGACAGTTCAGGTTAAAGCAGCTCTATGTCTGTGCAGATTGATACTCTGTTTCTTTGCATAGGTGAGTTATTATGAAATTTAGTTTCCTGGGTTTAAAACAGAGTGATTTACTGAGTTGTACATTTGACAAAAACCAGTTTAAAATAAATTTTCTGGATTGTATGACCCTGACTTTATGCCTTGGAATGCTGTGAATCTGTTTTATGAGTCCTGTCAGGCTGTCCAGTTAAGCGCCTGAGGTGACTGCTGTCTGTTTTCATTCCAGGTTGGTTACTTCATGCTAAGCAATTGAATTACCTTGCGCTGCAAATCATGGCATCAGATGTGTAGTGGATGTTTTTCATCCAAGACAACCATTGTGAATAGGATTGTCTTCTGGTCTGGGACTGGTATAGGTATATTGGTCATAACTTTAGATGCAGTGTGTGTCTAATGCAATGATAGGTTATTTCCAGTAGTGTGTGCGCATACCTGTGTTTGGGTGTGTGTGATGAATAGTCGTTTCAAGGTCTACAGCTATCAAGGCGTTGTTGAATTAGATGATGTCCTTCTGATAAAGTTTAGATGTGTGGGAAACATCAAGAATCGTATTATCGTAAACAGGTTGGAATCTGAGAGAAGTTCTCCATGTAGAACGAAGCATAGACTTTGAATCTGAGAGAAGTTCTCCATGTAGAACGAAGCATAGACTTTGAATCTGAGAGAAGTTCTCCATGTAGAACGAAGCATAGACTTTGAAAATATAAGGAGGTAGTGAGTTCAAGATGGAGGGCATTGTGAGTGGACACCAGCCAAAGACAAGATTTCTAACAGGAATTATGTACTTAAAAGCAGAATGCTGACTGAAGAGAGAATTGACATATAGCAGATTCATACAGGAAGACAGATCATAGCAGATTCACGGTCTAACCATGGTTTAACCGTGATAGATGAGTAGGATGGCAGATGATTTGCATGTGCTCTGTACATGATAATTGCCAGCAGATGTGATCACTTACAAGAAGCCCATGTAGAGAACAATTGGCTGGTGTGCTGTGGTCATGGTAGGAGTCTAGGAAGCTGTACATTTTTCTAGTGGGCGTAAACAGTGTACAGTGCACAACATTTCAGTAGAACAGAACAAGGCATTATGTGGTTGAAAATGGCAATACACTTTTTATACATTGCTTTGAGCTATGCTTTGGGTTGTACTGCATGATGCTTCATATTGTTTACAGTTTTTTTTAATAACTTAAGTAACTTAAGAAAAATCTAATTGTTTGTATTTAGTCAAATCAGATCTGTACAGAACATGCTTTGAGAATGCTGTTGTAAAATTTAGCATGTAAGGATTGGTTGTGTTTTTTAATATTTGTTTTTCTGCGAGTTTGTTATCATGTTTTGCTGTTTTTTATATATAGTTTTGTACAGTTTTTAGAGACGGGTGTGCAGTGCAATAGACCTGAATGGCATTGTTTTGTTAACATTGTTTAATACGAATGCTTTAATGTGTCGCAGCACTGTTGAGTGGTTTCTTTGAAATGGTGCTATATATCTGATTGTATAATTAATCTTACAGTACATGATTTCCAATGGAAACTGTGGTGCTTGTACGTACCTTCGCATATAAATCGCAGTGCATTTCTGAACTCACTGTTTGTTGCTGACTTATGCAGCTGCAGCAAAAGGTGTATCGGGTTTGTTGGTTATCTGTTCAGCAGAGTTTGCCCAGGGTGATGTAAGTAAGTCAGTAAGTATCGACCATGTGCTAATTCAAGAAGTGAGATGCTACTTCCCTCGATTATACTGTCGCTTCAAACTCTGGAACTGACAGAGCGGCATTTTCAGTCTTATCCCAAAGCTCCAAGCTGTTGCTGTACATTAAGGAGTGTAATCAATCCCAGGATTATAAATAAGTCAATGCCGGGATCCTGGGATTGGCTTTTAATGGCAATTCTAAGACGTAGTGTGGTGAAATTCAGTAAAGCTTACCCTTTGTCTTCGATACTTCAACCGCGATCAATTATGACTCCCGTCATTGGCTTTAGTCGGTGGTCCGACGGGGGGTTATCAACACGTGTGAATCGGAGTTGGGCGCTGCGACGTCGCAGGCCTAGTTGGCCAGCGCTGCTGACATCTGTTTATGTTCTATCAGTCAACTGAATGGTGTGTGGGTCATTTGTGTGTGGAGGGCTATATAGTAGACCAGTGGTTCCCAACCCATGGCCCGTGGGCCAAAAGTGGCCCGCCTGGTCTACCAAAATGGCCCGCAGCATCTCCATGAATTAAGAAAAATATATGCAAAAATTGACAATTTGGACATGATAGAATATATAATTCTTTCCTATTACAAATTATTTTATTTGGACGTTAATAAATCGCATCAAACATTCTTTTTTGACTCAATTACAACAATTTTATATGCATTTAGTTAATTAAATTTTAACCTTGTGGCCCCCTAATGTCATTCAACTAAGAAAAAGTGGCCCTTGTGTCCTCCAACTTAGAAAAAGTGGCCCGGCAGTCAAAAAAGGCTGGGAACCACTGTAGAAGATATTCATGAACCATGCAAGGAATGGGAGGAGCAAACCCCAATCCGCTGCCTGATCACTGAGAAACGCCTACCTTCAATCACCCCTCTGGGGTTTTCTGCTGGCTGCCAGCTTACCTTCACAGGGCGTCTGCTTATATGTCGTTTCGGCATCTTTTGAACAAGGAATTGTTGCAAAATGGGTCAAGTAATTTAATAAAAAAATCGAATTTTTTGTAATCCCGAAAAATAGGATTCCATGTTCGTCAATCCCGGGATTACGGGATTGTAAAATGTCCGGAATGTTAGGACAAGTTGTTTTGTAATAGTGATGCTGTTCAACCTGAGGCCTCTATTAATCCGTTTGTATGACTTTGATTCACTTGCCTTCTATTTCAGTTTGTGCCTTTGACAACTGTTGACCAAAGTGCACACCTATATGCAATGGTCCCATTTGTTGATCTTATCTTACATCATCTCATTTTTGTTGCTCTGTAAGTTCGACCGTGCCATGAACAGTGTCTCGATTTGACTGATGTTCTTGTTGAGCAGAACTTGTCCAACCGTTTTATGTTTCTGGGACAACAGTTTCTATTGACATCTGCACCCAGTGATTTGATTGCTCTTATGTGGGTTGAAACTAAGGCTCTTCCTACATGTAGACTTCACATTTGCGATCTTTGCTTAATTTGTGAGCTGCTTTTGCCACATAGTTGCCTTGTTGCTTCCGTTGCGATCTTCCACTTTCATCGGCTGGCTATCAGTTGTTTTTTTTTATCTAGAAGATTGTTTTTCTCTCACTTGAGTCTGAGGCTGCAATAATTATTAGAGCAGTGTGAAATATACAAGTAATTTTTCAAGTTCCACTATTTTTAATATTTCGATATTTGTTTATAAGGATTTAGATAGCAATCATTTTGCCAAAGAAGCATCTAAGTCTTGACTCTGAATTGCATGTGAAATTTGAAACTGGTGAAACGATTTGGATTGATTTGTCTTGTTTGCGCCTGAACAAAATCATTCTGTTTGCAATACGTTTAAAACTGGAACTATTTGGAATTGCCTTAAGTTACCTCACAGTTTGGTACTCTTCTAATTTACACTTGGGTAACGACATTACATTTTTTAAAATCTGTTTTAGCAGAATTGTGCTCTTGTTTTTTAGTTGTATCCAGCTGCTTTTGAATTTTATGGACAAGCTATTTAATTGTGTTTATATTGTAAATTTTATAGCCATCTAGGAGTATGAAGTAATTAAAAACAGCTATAAAGTAGGTCTACGTAGATGTAAGAAGGAATTGCATTTGTAGTGTTAAATTGTGTAAACGTTTTTTATAATGTTGTAACTTATTTGCTCACAAACTTTTGTAGTTCCAGAAGAATTTTGTCAATTTTTATCTGTCTTTGCCTTTGAATGAACTTCGTAGGTTTCAGCTTAAGCAGTTTTCAGCTAGTATTTATGTTTTTCTTTTGTTTTGGTAATCCATCGAACTAAGGCAGCATTAAAATGGATACCTTTGTTAAAAGCGTTCTGTTAGTGTTAAGTTACTTAGCATCCTTGTATTATTACTTTTTAATCAATCAATCAATCAATTTTTTTATTAAGCCAAGAAGCAAACAAGTATAGATCACATCAAAATGAACATGAACACTCTTGGTAACAAAAGGAAACCCAGAAGGGACTGCAGAGTCCCACTGGTTAGGGCCACCTATGCACATTTTCTGGTACAAGGCGTTTACAGGTTCAGTACAAAAAAGTTATATTCTATATTCCATCATAATAAATCAAAACTTAACTAAGAAAACTAAACGTTCCAAATGTTAACATCATGATACTACATAATATGCAGATTATTATTAACACACACCAGAGTTATTATTATGAAACTAATGTTCAAAGTTATTATATTTAAAACTTTCTGCATATATGCTAGTATAGTAAAAAAACTCATATTATTTTTACGAATAAATACTTTAAAGTTACAAGCAGTTGACTTATGCAAATGGTTCTAAGTGAACAAAACTCATATTCATATTATTCAGGTATGTGCTTTATATTAACATTTTGTATGCAGATAAAGTGTTGTCTAGATCAGTACAGAGTCTTCAAAGATCAGACAATTCAAGTTGAAGTTTAACTGAAAACCAAAGTGGTCAAAGGGCATATATCTTTATATTAAAGCATATCTTTATATTAAAGCATATCTTTATATTAAAACATTCCAAACAAAGAGTAAATGAATGATTGCTCTAATGCAAATATTGACTGAATTTCTACATAGAGTAAATAAAATTTGGCTTGGAGTAACCAGGTTTGCAGAAACTAAATGAACCGAAACGGTTTTTTAAAAAGTGAATGCTGTCTTGCTATTAAAATGATTTATTCAGGCAAGGTGGAAGACATGGAACCTCTTAAGGAAAACTCCAATTAATATTGCAGAACGAAGGTGACTGGGATATTGTTTATCATTGGTTAAATTGTTGTATTGTGGCAGATATTACACCTAATAATATCTGAAGACCATGGTTGGCAGGTCCACTAGAAAATAGAGCATGCCTGTTCAACTTTAGTATGTTGATTGATGTCACTAACATGGCAGTCATTTCACGATGGTGAGAACTTAGGAAGTGGAAAAAGATAATTGGCCATATCTTATGCTAAGAAGAAGAAGAAGCTGTCAGTTGACAAAAGCATCACAGGATTTGTTCATTATACCTTAGGGCCAAGGTTTGTTGCTTCAAAACAGTCCTGATATTGAGTCGAAAAACCTCCAGTTGATCTTAATATTTTTTACATTAGTCTTACTTTAGACAAAACAACATGGCTGTAAGTTTATCAACATCCATAGACTGAACTATTTAATCTTGTTTACATAACATAAAAGCATTGAATACGAAAACTCAATAGTCTTTCGTACACTCCAAGCTCTGACTGCAACAGTCTGTATTGTTCCATTCATTTCAACACCAGCAATCATTCTATCACTGTGCAGCTGCTATCATAAAAACATCTTGCATTCATACAATCACATCACAATAATTATTCAAATCAAGATAAAGCAGTTAAAAAATAAATCATCTTTGGTTGAGCAATAGTCACTGCTTGTCCAAGAGTAAAGTGTTAAGACTGTCATTGATTTTTATACTGCGCACATTTGTATCAATGAAAATTTACATCTGCACATTTGTATCAATGAAAATTTACATCAAGTATGCATAACTAAAATTTGCAAAATGTAACAGTGCCTTTTCTGCAACATGCATGCAAGTTGTATTGTACAAGGTTAGCAGTTAGACACTCGTCTTTTAACATGGCCTGCTTAAATATCTGACTAGTAATTGAGATTAACAGATAATGCAGAGACTTGCTTCTGAGTCATTGAGACATTTGTATATTTTACAAAGTTTAGCCATTTCAAATATTCATTGTCAACCTTTTTCATTACTTTCAAGTTGAATTAGCTGCCATCGTCATGAACAGTAGTAGCAGTGCATCATATTCAAAAAATTCTATGTCTGATCAGCTTTCATTTGTCTAAACGTGTCCATAGAGCAGAGGCAGCCCTTCTCAACATCGGCTCTCCTGCCCTCTTGGAAGCTAAACAGTGGAGTGTTTTCCAGCAATGGCTGCGCAATCATCTGAAAGAGAATTTATGTAAGTTACTGTTCTACAAATCTTCTTCATGCTGTTAAGAACTCTGATGATGTAATACAAATATCTCAGAAATGAAAACTGTCAATGTTTCGATATCAGCAACGTCGATGCAGGGACGACTGGAGGAGCGGCTGATGTGGGTGGAAGCTTTGCCAGGGCCATAAGTGAAGTAAGTCAATGTCGATGCCACAAGATTGAAAAAGGCTGGATATACTCTGGATCTGAACTGAATTCCAACATGCCACAGGTGGTGAAATATTTCTCAACAAAATGTTCTGTAAGTGATATGTTCTGTTAAAGCCTAGTTAACTGCTCACTGGAATTCTATCACTCAATCCAAAAGAAAGCAGGTATAGTCGTGTTCAGTTTCATTCCAAGTTCCTTTGCAAGTGTCAGGCAGGTAGGTAGAATGGCAGATGACAGCAGGAGATGTTTACAAATGGTCTGGTTTGTAAGACAAGCAGCAGAAGAGGCTTAATTAGGATATGAGTTTGTTTGTATGTTTGTATGTGCACTTGTTATAGCGCCTCTTCAAGCTCTCTCTACTACTCAGAGGCGCTCCCGAATGCAGAGCGGACACTGCATCGGAGTTTCACGCCGAAGCGCTGAGCAATTGCGAGTGAAGGACTTGCCCAAGGTCCTTATTTGTAAAAGAAATCTGCAGAAACTGTAAGAGGAGCAGATTTAGTGAGCTGGGTGAGTGGGACATACGTCTATCATGGGGCTATCATGCATGTTGTAGAAGTTTATTATAGTAATGTGCAGCAATGGACTGATTACCAAATTGCAAAGAAGACATGCTTTAGTCAATACTTTAATGATGAGCTCTTTAGCAATGGCAGCTTTTCAAATGTCACACAGTACAATTGTAAAGTGGCAAACTAGAAACAGACCTCTGGAATGTCTCTTACAAGACGGTCAAAGTCTTGTCGCGTTTTGCAGTAGAAACCAATTGCACAGGTTGGATCCATCTTCGTAAATGGAAGTTTTCGAGGAAAGGCACAGTGAAATGTCTGAAAACAATTACGAATGAACAAAGCTATGAACAAATGCCCAAAATAATTATAACAAAACTTATGACACATCATGCAGAATAATTAAAATAAATGTTCTCCAAAGCATCTGGACATTTTAAAATGGTAAAAATTATAATCAGGAGATAGTGATCTTAAAAATTGAAGAACAGCAAAATCCGATCACATCATTCAGTGGGCAAATCAATCAAGAAATGTGTTGAATACAAAAACAGCTGAAAATGATTAATCGACAGATGTGAGACATGTGAAGAATGGAAGTCGCAGAATGGAAACCGTTCTAACCTCTGTTGGGAATGCGTCATCTAAGACGTTGACCGTCTTCTGGCAACAGTGAGGATCAAGATGAATCAATTTGTCATCTGATAAAACAAATTCAAACAGTTCTCTTAACAACAAGTCTGGCCATTGCTGCTGTTCAGCTCTCTTCTATTCCACCTGCCACATAACTTGCAACTGAAATGATCACTCTGCATTCCAACACTCGTCCAAAACACAACAACTCTGCAGAAGACTCCTTTTGGTAATTTAATTTTCATTATTTATTTTATACATCTATATAAAAATAAACCAGTCATTCAGCTTAAACTAGTGCAGGCCATGCAGAATAAAAAAAATATTACAAAATGTTCCAGCCTTGTTAAAATTACAATACAAATGAAACCCTTTACTTTGAATAACATAAAAAAAAGTGTTATACAGACAGCTATGGTATAGCATACCTTGCCAGCCAATGAAATACAGGGAATGCTTCGGCCGACCTCCAATGATTCCAATGCATAGGTCACTCTCAAGAATCTTCTTGATGCAAGGAATGTAGATGGCATTCAGAGTCTCACTGCCCAGCCTCAGTGGCATCAGAATTATTAGGGATTGCCAGCTGTCACCTGTGGAGGATGAAGATGCATCAGCTGACAGCAGTTCCGGGTGACTGGTTCCATGTTGTTCCACGTCATTGGTCCCAGTCTCAGAACAAAGGTCAATGACATCCTGTTTGTAAACTGAGAAAATAAGAAAGCTATCTTAAAATAAATGTGGGAGATAAGGTACCAAACCTGCAATTTCTTGACTGAATGTACCTAAGGACTATGATCTTCATCTCAATGTGACTTGGTTGTCACAAGATCACTTAGGAAATATGGACACTTGCTTTTGCATTAGCTGGCCCGACTGAATCGAACAAACTTCCGCACTTTATTCTTTGTCATTACTGCTCTTAAAAAAACTTCAAGACCTATTTCTTCAAGATATATTATGAGTAGTCTTTCCTGCTACGCATCTTCGTGTAAGATTCTACTTTTAACCTTACCTAATTTTTAGGCATGTTATAAATGAGTTTAGTAATAATTATAACAATAATAATTTAATTAATTACTTTGCTGGTCAAGAACAGCAGTTTGTCTCTGATCTTCTAAATTAAGAATTTATAATTCTTATAATTTTGGAAGTGTCACTCTTTCTGTGAATCTCAAAATCCCGGTCCGGATATATCTGCCTCCTGGCACTTATCCAAGACTCCATGACTTGTCAGCAGCTAAGGCAGAACTTTTTTTATTGTCCAGACTCAAGGTAACTGAATTCAAAAGGTTGAATAATATCTGCCTAATAGTGACAGTGACCACAGTCATGACGATGACGACAATGACGGCAACCTTACCCGTGCAATCCATGGTCAGATAGATGACCAACTGTGACAGGTCTCTGTGTCCAGCACCGATACTCTTCGCTTGATCCAATGCATCTCTGAAATTCATATGACAGTAGCAAAAAAAGGTAGAGGAGGTGATTGGAGGAACCTGATATTTTCAAAAAATATTACTAGTAAAACCTGTGTAAATGGCTTCATCAAAAGACTTTTGAACAAATCGTCTATAGCTATATTAATAAAACAAATCCCTAAGTTTAAATAAAATCAGATTTTTCTGAAAATTTCCATGAAGTAGGCAAAACAGTCAGTTTGCTTCTAAAGAGAAGACTTTAAAATTCTGCTAATTCCATATTACTTTTAAACTCTTCCTTTAGACCCTTGTATTGACTCTGCCTGTACTTAATTTTGTCTTCGGATTGCGGTTTGTCTTCCCTACTGATAACAATATTTAAATGAAGACACAATGTGATTTACTGTTAGTCGCTTAAATAATAAAAATAAAATGAATAAATAAATATTAAAAATAAAATAAATAATAATAAGAAGAAAAAATATCCTGAGAGTATCCTGGATAGACAAGAAAACAAACGTATGGGTATTGGAAGCGGCGGGAGTGGAAAGATGTCTGCTAAACTCAATCAAAAGAAGGAAGACGTCTTACTTCGGTCATGTCTTACTTCGGAATCAATCAATGATGAGCAAAGAAGGAAGCTGTCTGGAAGAAGGGATTATGGGCACAGCACTGGCAAAAAGAGCACAGGACCAGCAGTATTGCAAATATCAGAGACTGGTTGGAGATGCCTTTCGATCAGATGATGGGAGAAACAAAGGATCGAGAAAGATGGAGAAGACGTGTCCGTGGAGCAGGGTGGATAAAAATCGTGATTTTTTTAATAAAAATCAAAAAATCGGATTTTTTTGATTTAAATCGGATTTTTTTGATTTAAATCGGATTTTTTTGATTTAAATCGGATTTTTTTGATTTATATCGGATTTCTTTCTTTTACCGGTAGTTCGTATTTTGTATGTAGTGCCTTTTTTGGGTATCAAGTCACATGCTTCATTAGGTAACAGTTATTACCTTTAATTCTACAGCTATACAATACAGGGTGGATAAAAATCATGATTTTTTAACTAAAAATAAAAAATCCGATTTTTAAAATTTAAATCCGATTTCTTTCTACTAGTTCTAAGTTTGGATTTACTGCCTCCATGTGGGTATCAAGCCACTATGCATTATTGTAACTGATATTTGGTATTCGGTAACAATTATTACCTTCTTTAGTTTTGCAGTTATACAATACAAATTAACACCTTTGAAGTGGTATATATACTTAATACTAATAGTGCGATCGATGAACAATCAGTTAAATCCAATGAAGAAGTCAATGTTCTGTGAAACTGTGAAATCAGATCGCTATGTAAGTGGTTAAGTTACTGAATCAGTCACACCTTGCAAACTAGAACACTATAACGGTACTAATATTATTAGGTCACTGCTAGTGCTAGTCACCAGTAACTGTTGTCATTCAGATGAAAAATATTTTAGTCACAATACAAGTGTTCATCTTCTCCCGCTAATGGCTTCTTGTTCATAAGTTTGAAACGAAACACCAGTTTCCAGTAGTGACATCAGCAGGTGACACGTGTTTTAGGCTTTAGCACTACACTGTGCAGCCAGATGAGTCAGCCTGCTGGACATGCTGAATGCACTAACTGGCAGCTGCACTGCTGCAGCTAAGTGAAAGGAAACAAACCTGCAAGTTGTGTGGCACAAAAGCATTGATTGAAATTTAATTTCACTATTCGATTTAAATCGTGATTTTTATTACCGATTTAAATCGTGATTTAAATCAATGATTTAAATCAACCGATTTAAATCAACTCCACCCTGCCGTGGAGCGACCAACCCTCGATTCGAGGATGGTTAAAGACAGGACAATAAAAAATATAAATCCCACACAGTTAATCGTATTCTCACCGTAGCACGACACAGATCGAAGCCGGGCCGAACCAGTCGCCCGTCTGTCGTCCCAACGAATGGCTGATTTCAATGAGCTTATGTATCGAAAACGGACAATCATCAGAGAAAATATCACCAAAATAGCGGATAATTTGACGATGCTCTGGTCGAGATGCATCATCTGATGACAGCATGGAATCTGTAATAGACCACAAGTTACATGTCTCTTCACTTAAGTTACTTCTAACAAAGATCTCACTGATTCTTCACAAGAAATATTACAAATATTAGGCCATTAGGACGAACTCTTACTAGCTTGTTATCTAGCCACATTGAACTTTAATATAAAATTTAAGCACCAAATTAGTTAAAATACTAGAATGGTGAAATGCCTTTAAACTGGCATTCCTGTATTATCAGTAAAAACGTTTTATAAAATTGGTCACAAGAAGCATATTATTGTTTTTGCCCCATACATACAGCACATCTAATTTCTTCAGAACTTGGTCCTGTCTCCAGCTTCTTTATGCTGGAGACTTTGCATTGACTTCATACCCGGCAATGCATTCAGTATAGGATCGCTGCTCTGGTTCAGCAATGTCAGATTGGTGCTGCCTCTGACTACCTGCAAGAGTTTTGTTGCTTCTTGGGTATCCATGGCCACCGCCCCTTACCTCTGCACAGAAGGGTGTGTTCTTTGTTCCATTTGCACAAACTGCAACTATGCAGAATTGAGCCTTTTCCATTGTGGGCCAAGTACTTTGGATTGGGCTCTTCTAAGAGCTGCTCTGGACTCTTATTGAAGCAATTTTTTTCACTCAAAACTTTACTTTTTTGCAGTACTAGAGTCGGGAGCACTTCTGAGTAGTCCCCTTGAAAGAGGTGCTATAGAAATGAATGTGCACTTGCAGGTGGAGTAATAAAGAAAATACTCACTTACTTACTTACAGTTTGTAATGAAATATTTAACCACATGTTAGACTAATAACAGCTGCAAACACCAACATGATAAATTAGAAGGTCCTGTTTTGAACCAAAGCTGTGTGTGGCACGTGTTCTGAATCCACAACTTTCACATGAATCACGATTTTGGCTCCACAAAATGCGAGAATGAAAAATTATTTTAACACGTTAGAAATTGAAAATAGAGATGTCTGAGAAAGTTAATTATTGGAAATGTATTTACGACGATTAATGAGGTGAAGAATGAAGGCGTGGGCCAACATCATTTGTCCCGAACGCAGCATACAGCCCCATCCAACATCAGACGACAGATGAGACCTTGGCAATGTCGGAAAGTCCAAGCGGTACGTCAGCCAAATCCGACTCGTAAAGTCCTCCTTGAATTCTGCAAATCGAACTTTTTTACCTTTTGCTGAAAATCATTACAGAGAATACAGCTCACGTATAAAAACTATTTAGAAAAAGTATTTATTAATTAAAATATATATTTAAAGTCAAGACATTTAAGTTCTGACATATTTTAATTAATTCAGAATTTAACACTTGTGAGCCTTGGTCTTAGCCTTGCTTCAAAATGTCACAGTTTGCTGGAGTGTTTTGTAATTTAAGCCAGTCATCATTCCACATTTTGTGACCGACTCCAATGCTAATCTGGTGAAATATTGTTATGGACTGCACATTGCACAACCTACTCAAGAACACAACCATTCTCATCATTTACAAATAGTTGCAGATATGATTAGTAGCTTCTCTTTAAATAGCTCTATAGAAATGTCTAATCACGGTTGGACAGACTTAAGAAAACTTGTCTGAATCAAATTTTGTACATCTTGTACAATAACCTTTTATTATTGGTACACAATTATTGAAAGAACTGAGAGCCCTACAAAGTTAATGGTAAGAAAAGTCTTAGATGCCATTGATTGACACGAGTACCAACCTAATATAATAAGCATCCTATAACAGATCTAATCTAATGATAATTACATATGCACATAATTGATGCAGGTCAGTGAGTCACTTGAACAGAGGGTCACATAGACTCCGTAAGTACTTGGCAGGATTAGCTACAAGGTTAATGAACATGAAGATAATGCAAGTATTTTAACCTTAGTACAAAGAAATCAGAGAAAAACTGAGTTGATAGAAAAGACTAAACAGAGAGAGAGAGAGAGAGAGAGAGAGAGAGAGAGAGAGAGAGAGAGAGAGAGAGAGAGAGAGAGAGAGAGAGAGAGAGAGAGAGAGAGAGAGAGAGAGAGAGAGAGAGAGAGAGAGAGACAGAGAGAGAGAGAGAGACAGAGAGAGAGAGAGAGAGAGAGAGAGAGAGAGAGAGAGAGAGAGAGAGAGAGAGACACACACACAGAGAGAGAGAGAGAGAGAGCGACAGAGAGAGAGAGAGAGACAGAGCGGCAGAGAGAGAGACAGAGAGAGGTGTAAGTTGTTAACAAGTATCCAACGATGATGAGGGGTGAAATCAATGATGAGGAGGAGAAGAGAATTCCATCCAGTTATTACGTGTGAGCACATCATGTATCATCTGATCTTCATCTCATTCAGAGAACGTGTAAGATTTCTTAAATCTTCAAGAATGGAATTCCATAGTGATGGTTCAGAGCAGTTAATGGAAATTGTTTCAGTAGCCCCACAGTATGAAGCAGATGCTCTGCTATTACAACCATGCAGTTCAGACCCAGGGTAAACATTGTCATAAGTGAATGATACTGAAACATGACAGGCTTCTTCTTTGTAACTTAGTCATATCCAGAAACCGAAATTTCTGTTTGAGAAATGCAAGTTGTGTGTTGGAAACATTTTTAACCTCATTTTATTACATATTAAAGCAAATCTGGATATTTTCCGGAATGCAACCATTTCATGATGTCACTACACTAGAGCCATACACGATACACATACACGAAACACATATACACGATACATATACACGATACACATATACATGATACATACACACGATACACGATACATACCTGGTGACTGTGTGTCACAAATGTACTTGCGACCAAGCAGACAAATCTCTGAGTCGATCTTAAAACTCGTCGCTGTTTTGAGCACCCAACCTAAACAAAGCGTTACCACCTGTGCTCATAAATACTGCCAGTGCAGATTACTATGTATTAAATAACCAATATATTTATAAAAATATTGAGCTTAGAGCATCAAAGTGCATAAATGGATTTGTATGTTGGCAGTTACAAGTCTGTGAGTGCCTACCAATGGAGTTCTTTTGCTCTACGGACATCACTCAGCTATTATGAACATTCTTATTGTATTTAAGCATGTCTGCAACCTGCATAAGGTATCCATAAGATCATATACAAAGCGGTTGTATAGGATTTGATTGTATATTATTGTGAGTTAAGGTCCTGATAAAGTTCGTCTCTACGTAGTAACCACGTCAGATGAGTATCATTGAAACTCTTCTCTCCGCATTACAGACCGATCACTCTAAGCAAGTGGCCACCAACCACAGATAATGCGTTGAAATGGTCAACAAATCAAAGGCTGATACCGCAACTGGGACATTGAAGGCTTATACCATCACCATTTAATAACTTTTTATAGGCCTGAGTAATTGATGATTGGCAAAACTGACAACAGAAGCAGAATCATCAAGACGTACCATTCGTAACATTGGTCCATGCTGAGATGAACTTATTCTTGAAGGTAAAGTCTTTGTTGTCAGCATTTCTGTCAAGTCGAGCATACCAAACGGTGTTTGATCTTTCCAAGCGAGGGCTGTCTCCATGATTTCCACAATTTGGAAGTGACTGACAATGCTCCTCTCCATCGCATTGCTGTTCAAAGCACAAACATCAAATGGAATAAATCTGCAGATCTTAAAGAACAAAATTTGCACGCAAAATCTACAACATCTAGACATTTCTTCAGACGTGATCTCAGCTGAGTTTTATCCTTGGATGGACAAATCATAATCTGCATTAATTAATTGACTCAGAATAACCTGCAATGAAACTGTTGGACAAATCGATGCTACAAAGGCTGAAACTGGAATCTGCAAAGCACACAACGGGTTATCAAACACACAACAGGTCATCAAACACACAACGGGTCATCAAACACACAACGGGTCATCAAACACACAACGGGTCATCAAACACACAACAGGTCATCAAACACACAACGGGTTATCAAACACACAACGGGTCATCAAGCACACAACGGGTCATCAAACACACAACGGGTCATCAAACACACAACGGGTCATCAAACACACAACGGGTCATCAAACACACAACGGGTCATCAAACACACAACGGGTCATCAAACACACAACGGGTAAGCCATAGATTACGCATGCAAAAATCGTATTTTCGACCCCCCTTCTCCACTGTATGCACCTATACATTTCATTGACCTTTTTGACATGTACATACAGATCTACCCCCTTACAAGGGCTATTTTAGCAATTTAAAGTCATCTTAGAAACATGTATTTTACCGTAGGCTACTATTTCCTTTTTGTTAACTTATATCTAACTTGCTAGCTGAAATTTCTTAACTGTTATGGTTTCTGTTTAGATCTGAACAGAATATAATTTTAATGATTTAATTATAATGTAATCAAATGCCATCGGACGACTATAGGATAATACAGAGTTATAAATAGGTCAATGTGGACATCATAATTAGACATTTATTTTGCATACATACATTCTGCCGAGACCCCTTTCCTATATGCCAATTGCCTAAATCCCATGAACCCTTCCCCTTTGTGCGTACGTAATACATGGAGTGGACAGCCCCCAACTAGAAGCAGAACATATACAGGACAAAAACAGAAACATTTCATCTGACCGTTTTGAAGTTGAAATATGACCTAATTAGAGAAAGCTTTTTATGTAGTCAACAGCTGCTGTCAGACGTCACCAAGACTGCACCACAACCGATACAGGTCCTTCATCATACATTGTCGGCGCCTCAGACCTGCATCCGATACATGCACAAAACAAAATGAAGAAATATGCAGATGACACTTATTTACTCATTGGCGCCTCAATGCGAAATACAACTCAAGAGGAACTTGATAATGTTTCCGATTGGGCCGAACGAAACAATCTTAGACTTAATGCAGGAAAATCTAAGGAAATGATTATCTTCCGTCGCAGTTCCAAAGCAAAAATTGCTCCTCCCGAATTGGAAATCGAGAGAGTAACTTCAATGCTCATACTAGGCGTGACCATCAATGATGATCTTGGAGCAACATCACATGTCAATGCTGTTCTAAGTACCTGCTCTGGGTCGCTCTTCGCGCTTAGAGTCCTACGAGCCCATGGTCTCCCCTCTTCTGCCCTCCACGAGGTAGCCCGTGCAACAACCATCTCTCGTCTTCTGTATGCCTCCCCTGCTTGGTGGGGATACACCACTGCAATTGATCGCCTCAAACTTCAACGCTTCCTACAAAAGGTCAAGCGATTGGGATACCTCCCTTCTCATTACCCTGATCTTGACCGCTTGATTGATGATGCAGACTTTAGACTCTTAAAGTGTGTAATCTGGAATTTAAATCATGTACTCAGAAGTCTATTTCCACCTATTGTTAAAAGGCCTTATGCTCTGCGTTCGCGAACACACAACTTTGAACTGCCTAGAAAAGATGACTTTAATTTCATCTCTCGTGTTCTTTTTAAGACTGTTCGCAGTGTTAATTCTAAGAACTAGAAATTAATCTATCTTTCGCTTCCAGCCTGAATTCTGTGGACAATCGTTACTTCATCCTATTTACATCTTTAAAATACTTTTTGTTTTTGTTTCATGTAATAAGTTGCGGTGTGTCAACTTAGTTTTTCTTGAATAAACGAAGTATATATGAGAAATCAATGCAGTTTCAGTTCAACACCAGAGATGGAGTCCGTCATAGCGTGATTGCCAAAAAGGATTGGTTAGGCTTCATATATGACAAATATGATTAACAGAACATGCCATAAAGCAGTGGTCTCAAACACACGGCCCGCGGACCTCTTTAATGCGGCCTGTGTGACAGCCACAAGGTTTTTGGCTTTTTGAAAAAGGAACTCGGCTAAAAACCGATTTTGCTGTTCTTTTGCGACTAGAACCAAAGTTCGCAACAGTTTTCTACTCCCTATGCTGTGTAGGGCCTACATTGAATCTGCAACAGTGGATATAGCCAACATATGGAGTTAGTCCACCTTCAATGGGTCACAATATGTAGTGAAGCAGAAGTACGCCTATAACGAAGCTGGAATGGATGGATGGATCCAGGATTTGATGAGGGCTTATGAAAAAAGAGGCCGTTGCCCTCGAAAAAATTTGTTTGGCATAATGCAGCTCGTTTTCCCACCTTTTTTATATAACCAGAAGATAAATCCTCAAATCCACACCTGGTGCAAAATACATATACCGGCAATGTTTCATGTTTGGCACTACCGGTACCTACCAGGTCCTACCTATATGGATTGCTATTTTCATTAACGAAGGTTAATACATTTCAATTATACGCCTACACAATAGTACACATGAATATTTAGAAGATGTATCCTGATTGATCGCATCTCAGAAAATGAAACCAAAACATTGATGCTCTCGTAGATGGGAACGTTGTCAGATGAGTAACGCTAATCACACTTGATTATTACCTTTGAGACTACTCACTCTTCTTATGAAACCTTAGCGTTTAAAGCTGCAACAAGTTTAACTTTACGTATTAGCCTACAAAATTGATGCACTTCATAGAATTAATTTCTGGTTCTGAGTGCTCAATTTTGTATGTAGAATTATACATGTAGGTGCACTGAAAACAGAATCTATATAAATAAAAATGTAAAAAGTTACTGTTTGTTACCTCGGATCTCGGAGAGTTCTGAACCGATTGCTTTGAAAATTTTCGCAAACCGTTCCATTCGAACATCACCAGGTTTTTTATGCCTTTTGGGAAAAAGCGCAATCTTTACGACCCAAAAAACACAACTATGCGATCTATTCGAGCGATGTCGATTTCAAATCTCACCCAATGTTGCTTTCGAATACGACCGTCTATTTATAGCGCACATGCGTGCTTCCTTTTATAGCCATTTTTATAGCGCATATATTTATCCAACTGTTAGTTTGAACAAAATCAAGGATCTCTTCACCGATTGCTTTCAAATTTTCACACAACATTCCTTTCGAATTCGATTGCCAGGGTTTTTAATATGCTCTTTTTCGAAAAAGCGCAATATATCAAGGATCTAGGAAAGCTTTGCGGACGGACGGACCGACAACGGACGGATGGACGGGGATGGACGGAGGACAGAGGGACAAAGAAAAGGAAGAGAGGGGTGAGTGAGGAAGGGAGGGGAGGGTGCGGGAGGAAGAGGGAGGGGAGGGAGGAAGGGGAGCGAGGGCAGGGATGGAGGAAACGAGAGGGAGGGGAGGTAGGGAAGGACAGAGGGAGGCAGGGGAAGGAGGTAGGGAGGGTCTTTTTAGCCACAGCAACGCGTGGCCGGGTACAGCTAGTATTATATAAATTTCACAGGATTTCATCATTGTTACAGTATTGTATGCTGTAATGATATAAATCTATATAGGGCCTAGTCTTATTATAACTAGTTTCATGTGTATGACGTATTTTTATGTTACAGCCCACAAGCTATTCTAAATTTCAAAATGTGGCCCACATGATGATCTGAGTTTGAGACCACTGCCATAAAGCATGAATGTCACCTGACGCTTGCGAAGAATTGACAACATTATTCACCATGAATGGAACAAATGTCTAAATAGCAAACTGTTTGGCTATCATAAGATTCGATTACACTCAGAGAGACTCATATTCAAATCGTGATCATCACAACTCATCATCGTCGTCGTTTCCAATGAAACAAATTAAATGCCTCAACTTTAGAATTTCATCAGCAAGTCAAAGGAGAAGACCATTCAACAGATGACACAAACAGATGACACATCAAATGATTGCATCAGACTTCCTGCTTTGGTAATCTAATGCACTCGCCATATGAATAAATCCAATGTATTCTACAAACACGTTGCGTATGAAAGCAGAATGGATTTCTTCTGAGAACATAAATATCTGACAATAGTAGAAAGCATACTGTTGGCAGATTTTTAACTTCAGTCAGCTCTAAGAATATATGTTTAGCCAAAATTTCATACACACAAATGTCTTATAAGGGCACAAGTAGATTACTGGGTAATGCTTTTGTAGGTACACTCATGACATCGACCAACGAAAGATATTTGCTGCCTTAGAAACAAATGCTTGGCCGTTCAAATACTTCCATATCTATATGTCAAGAGCAAACTGAATCTATATGTCAAGAGCAAACTGAATCTATATGTCAAGAGCAAACTGAATCTATATGTCAAGAGCAAACTGAATCTATATGTCAAGAGCAAACTGAATCTATATGTCAAGAGCAAACTGAATCTATATGTCAAGAGCAAACTGAATCTATGTGCCTAGAGCAAACTGAATCTATGTGCCAAGAGCAAACTGAATCTATGTGCCAAGAGCAAACTGAATCTATATGTCAAGAGCAAACTTTGCTACTTCTGCTCCATCTGCACCACAAGCCAACTAGATATTATGTGTAAATTGGCTGTACATTGTCAGTGGGATTTAAACAGCAAGAGAAAAGACTCATCTGTGCCAAGGCTAAGAAAGTTCAGCTGTTAACACTTCACACCAATAACTGCCCTCAGGCTAATTTAATGGACAGCTCTTCTTCTATACTTACATAATATATTACACATATAATTACATTGTGTATATAATGTATATATTACATATATTATATATTGTGTACATAATATATATATATGTGTATATATGAGATATAAAGTAGATATGGGCTAAAGAAATAATGAATATTTTACTTATCTAAATTTTAGCCTAGCTGGACAAGGGATTCATAGAAACCTTATTACATCTGAATCTGAAAGCCGTTCCCAGTCGTTCAGCGATTCTACGGATGAAACCAACTCCCCATCCACTTCAGAAAGACTCGTGTAAGCCTCAGCTTCCCTCTCTCGATCATTTGCACAGTTCTGCGGTGATCTAGTGACATTCAGCCAAGGCGATGGTACCGAGTACCATTCAGTTCCGGCGTCCACTCGAACTTCCCCACCATCCGGGATTGTCAACAGACTCCACCCGATTACATCCATAGCTTTACATTAGTTGAACTGAAATCGAATAATCATATATTTGATCACTTTAATTTAACTGCTTCAATTGATCAGTCAAACGTTACATATTTCCTCTTTCCTTGGAAATTCCTTCTCAGTTTTGCTCTCGGCCTATATATTCCATCACGTGTCAAAACAACTTCACACGTGAGTCTTTTGTCTGATGCACAGTTAGACCTGGGAGTCGACCCCAATAAGTCGACCCCAGTCGACTTGGTCATCCCAAGTCGGGTCGGGTCGTTTTTGCTCACCGCAACTGACCCCAAGTCGAATTTTGTAGAGTGAAGTCACTTGAAGTTGTTTTTACCTCAAGTCGACTTAAACCGACTTGAGACACAGACATAGTTAAATTTGCCACTTCAAACCATGCAATTACCGTGACAGCATTTAAGCAGCTTTTGTAGCCTAGTGTGCTTACAAGAATGAATGAGACCTTTGCTAAGAGACAGCTAGCCTACTGATTATTTTACCTATCGTGCAGACTGCCGTCTGCCGATCTATTCATATAATTTATTATTCTGTGTTTAAAAATCACGCTTAGGCATGCGCTTAATTAAAATGGTGAAACAAAATGTTACTAAAATATTAGCACGTGTGCTTATCAAATATCAAGACATGACCATGAGCAAATCAGTGAACTTCTATAGTGGTCAGTGAATTCGGCGCAAAGAAAGCTGCATCTACAAGGCCTGATGATGAATTGATAGTTTGGCGCTACTTTGGTACGCTGCATCTGCAGTTGTCTGCAGACTGAAAAACTATTGTAAACGGGCCAATTGGACAATGAAAGACTTTACTGTCAGTGAGTAGGCCTAATTGCCGCCTAAACTACTAAAGTAGTAGCCGACTGCCGGATGATGTGCTTGCAATGCTATTTACTAAGTTGCGGAATGATGTTAGTGGCCGAATAATAATGTTATTATGAAAACAGAATTTACAAATTAGGCCTATCATAACACGCCATTCAGTGTAACCATTCCGTGGTCCCCATTTTATTTTATACCTTGCGCGTTTTACAAATTTATTTAATATATGAGGGATTCTACAATATATATCCATTTTGCTGTCCTGATCAATTAAAATACTCTTCAAAGGATTTCTGGCAACATATTTTTAATCCGTTACCTAGCTGTGTTTCAGACAACCAAATTAACATCAAAATATTTTTGAAAAAAATTAGTTAGTTAACTATTTCGATGACTTTATAACTTGCAAAGTTGAAGAATCCCATTAAGCCTGTTTTGTCCCACCTGCTCACTAGAGTCAGGAAAATCGAAATATTTTAAATTGTGCGCTATGCATGCACAATTCTTTGCTATTTGTTATTAGTTATGGATTGTTTTAAGTATAAAACATGCTTAATATAATGTTTCAGCTGATAGTTACATTTTAATTCAAGTTTAATGAGGCAAAGTTCTGTGTCCCAGAGGCAATTGTCACCGCCATGACGCCAACAGAATTCGCTGTCAGTTATAACGGTTAGTAGTCTTTACAGTATTTAAAAGCATGCATTTTGTCATTTCGTGTCCACCATTACTTTTGATAAACAATTGCGGCCAATCTTGTCTTTAATTTACAAACTATCAAAAATAATAGATAATCTTCACACTGCGTATGTTAAATAGAAGTCAACAAAATGACGCAAATAATCGGGAATACTTAAGTTAAACTTTTAATGTTATGTGTTTTTTATGGAAGTGATAAAGTCCTGTTTGTGTTGTTAACATAGCCGAACTTGCTCCATTTAGCGTTTAGCAGATTTTACTGAAAATGAAACGATTTGTCACCTCACTGACAGTCACCTCCCTGACACGGCCGCATCATGTCCGTGTCATGGCGGTGACAGACTGTCATGGAGGCGGAATTTTCCAAACATTGTGCAGCAATCCAATATTGTTTAAGTCCCTTTAATAAAGTTTGGAAGCTGTATCAGTCTTTTAATTCGAGAATCTCTGAACACCCACACAATCGGCCAATGTCGACGAGAACTGCTATAGTTGGGTCCACATGTTTTCTTGGTAGACGTGTAGAATCGACCCGAAAAAAATATTGTAATGTCTACAATCACTGACCCTAACCGACCCTCTCGTTGCCGCAACGTGAGAGTCGGTTAGGGTCAGAGTTAGGGTGAGTTTCACAAATTGTTTCGCTACTTGGTACATGTATATACATTGACGGATGTTTTGTTGTGGTACATTTCAGCATCATGGGTCCAAAAAGTGGTAAGCAGAGACAAAAGGAAATGATGGACAGGATTCGTGCAGATCCAGAAAGGTATGCAAGCTTCAAAGAGATTCAAAGGCAGAGATGGGAAAACAGAAAAGAGAAGTTTAAGACTGCAAAGATGAGTGACCGAGAGCATCGTTCTAAAAAGAAGAAATGGCGAGAAGCTCAGAAGAAGTGTCGATCAAAGAAGAAATCGATTTCTGATGTTGCCGTCACAATCCCTGGATCACAACCAGCTGTTTCCAACTGTGATAAGTTGCCTTCCACATCAGCAGGGTGTTCAGCTAAGAAATTATTTGGTCGGAAAAAAATTCGAAAGGACCGCAGTTCTGCATACCGCACGATACACATACTGGCAGTACAACTGGCAGCTGAGAAGAAACGTTCGGAGCGATACAAGAAAAGACATCAGAGACTTGTGATCAAGAACTTGATCATTTCTTCACCGGAAGCTCGTGTGAGGAATTTAATCAGAGGCACAATGGCTCAGAAATAACGAACGCTGAGACACTCTATAAGTTGCTTTGTGATCGAACCAAAGTTAAACTTTTTCTGATTACAGAAGACAACATTTCAACTGTGGACAACTACCTTTCCCTGTACAAAGTTAACACCGTGCCAGGCACAATGAAGATTCACCAGCTGATTTGGCAGAAACATTCCACACTGCGAGTTCGTGATCTGTCATGTTTCTGTGAGGGACCTCTAACATGTAATTGCTTTGATGCAAGGCTTGTAGAGTTTGCGTATCCACCTTGCAAAATGCCAGTCTGCGAGCAAGTTGATTCCGCTACAGCTGCACTTGAGTTGTCAGCCACAACTATTGTCACTGCAACAACATCGACCGGCTCTCTTGGCAGCAATGTAGTGGACAACTCAACCACAGACAATACATCTGCACTTGAGTTGTCAACCACATCTGTTGTCACAGCAACAACATCGTCCGGCAATGTGGCAGTAAACTCAGCCACAGACAATACATCTGCACTTGAGTTGTCAACCACATCTGTTGTCACAGCAACAACATCGACCGGCAATGTGGCAGTAAGCTCAGCCACAGACAAGAAGTCACGAAATAAAAAGCAGAGAATAGACAACCGAGCCATTGGTCCATCTACTCGTCCTCAAAGAGTTTGTACAAGGAAGTTCAACTTGGCTGAAGCTGTACGTCTCATTCAGGCTGACAGTGACGAGGATTAATATGCCTGTTCGTGGATTACCTGATAGAGGATTTATGTTACGGTACACTATCTATAGCTTCTTAGAAAGGAAGTTGTACATTTTGCTAGAGCTGTTTTTTTTTAATCTAGCAAATATTTCTTCATCCTCAATAGTTTAATAAACTGATGGTTACTAGATATACTTCTTGTTTGTGCCTGAAGACTTTCCGTTCGAGCATCAACTGCATGATGTCAACTCCATGACGCGTGTCAACTCCATGACGAATACAAAATTTGTTTTTCAACTTTTTAATAGAAATATTGAATTCTGTGCATTGCTGCTTGACACATATGCTACCTATAACAATATGAATCAATTAGGACTTTAAAAAATAAAAAAAATCAATATTGAAATTTTCTAATTTAATCATTGCAAAAGTGCAACATATTATAGAAACCCACATTAATATTAATAATGAAAATAATACTTATAGCCTAATGAGTGTAGTCTGAATAATCACAGACAATAGACAAGTAAAATCCATAGGCCTAATAATATAATTTGCCGACGCATTGTCTAGGCTAATAGATTGTAATTGTAATTTTAATTGAACATTTATAAAGCGCCGCTCACAGATTCAGTAGCGCTCGAATAGATGGCCCAAAGCATCACAAATGTATTCAAACTGAAACACAAAGATACTGAACTGGATTTAATAAAACTTGAACAAAATCATGCTTCAATTAAGTGTTGAGACCTCATTACTCATTGGTAGGCAAATATGAAATTAATGCCTGCCAGCAAAAATTCACTTGACTTCTTGCATTAGTAGGCCTAGCCGTACGTAGACCGAGACTTAGGCTAATGGCTAGTATAGCCTACCATGTCAGAAGTCGACTTCAAGTCGGAAGTCGGTTGTTTTTCTGTCAAGTCGGGTCAAGTCGTTTTGACGCCGAGAAGTCGACTTCAAGTCGACCTCAAGTCACTTTAGGGTCAAGTGGGGTCAGATTAGCTGACCAAAGTCACTCCCAGGTCTATGCACAGTTCAAAAAGTCAGTAAGTTCATGTCAGCAGGGTCTATGTGAACAGCGTTCTGACTATAATAGCTTCGATAAAATTCTTATGTTGTTGCTGTTGTTTGCTTTCGTCAGAGCCCTGTCTTGAGATTTAGACCTTAATATCTAAACAGCACGTGGCCAAACTATATGCTACTGTTTCAGCCGTAAGAGTAACGGTATGTAAGTCTATTACTGCCTCGTCCTATTAAGTCTACTCATGAAGCCTCAAGGTGGGTTTGGTGACATAAATCTCTTACATTCTCAAAGCTCCCCACGTAGAGGCAGCTAAAGCTAAAAGTTCGTGAAGTTACACAAGCTTTGTCACATCCGTCTCATCGATATTTATATTTAAATATCGATGATCCTTTTCGGCTGAGAACTTACCTTGTGAGCAAAGAACAAGCAAAAAGAGCGTCGTGAAGGTAAATATTATTGTTTTAAAGTTGTATGCTACTTTTAGTCTTAATATAAAAGTAAAGAACCGATATATATTGCTAAGTAGCGTTGCGTAAGTTCTACGTATTGCTGAGATTTATGATTTATACTGATTTTTTAATTCCGTAGTTTACGTTGCTAAATTATTTTTATGTCTTCAATGCCGTACTTGACGTTGGTACGTCTGCTGATGTCCATGATAAATTTCGCTGAAAAAAGCGTCGTGGTAGTCGATTAGGGTTAGCATTAGGGTTAATGTCGTCATTCGGTCCCCGATACTATAGTTTCGCCAAAGCTTCCATATAAGGAGAATTTTCATCAATTGAAAGTCTGTTTAAGCAGGAATTATTTACACCAGGATAATCTCTATTTACTGAAGAATTTCTTCTGTCAATCCCACTTCGGTATGTTCGGTGCCTTTGAGTCGGAAAGTTGCAGGTTCGAAGCCACCTCAAACCGCTGCGTAGGAACCCTGAGCAAGTCCTTCGCTCGCAGTTGCTCATGGCCTTTGACGTGAAACTCTGATTCAGTATCTGCGCATCTGAGTAGTAATCGCTATTACAAGTTCTCAGATATCATGTACATACATAGTTACATACATATGTGTTGCCATTCATACATACTTCCTTGAAAGCAAAAAGACGTTTGTAGATCAAGCCTCAATTGATGCAAAGACTTAGTTTTATCAAACTAGCCTCTATTTACGGAAGCAACTTTTTTATCAGTTCAGTTATTTTGAATCAAAGAATTAGCTTCATCTAGCTTCCATTTAGGCAAACAATTATTTTCAAATTTTCATCAATCCAGTTTCAATTTGATATTGACATCATAATATAATTTAGCAAAGTAAAGTGCGGTTTCACCTTCTTTCGATGGTAGACGTTCAGTGGTGTTCAAAGTGCTGAATTACTTAAGTGAAAGTAATAACAACATTAAATTTGTCTTAAAATTACTTTATTATTACGTCATTTTGTTGTGAAAGGTCACCTTGTGTGTGAAATATTTTGGTGAGTTGAAAGGTTGCTTGGCTGGTGAAATAATTAAAAATAGATCATGATATTCGCAGGATATATAATATTATATATGTACATGTATACTGTCTGATGCTTATTGGTTGATTATTGCAATCTTATCAATTTCTTAAACAGCAAAAAATTGCTTGCTGTAAAAGGTAAAATTGTTACCCAAACTTGCTTTGCAAGTTTCGGGCCCAATGCTAATCTCCAGTGTCAGGCCATCAACCCTTAGATGGCATTGCCATACATTAGCGATAGGTGGCTGCAGGTCTTTCCACCAAACCCAAGGTTATCTGTGCAATGGAACTGCTTCTCATTTTTTTTACTGCTGCCCTCCCAGGAGTGGACGGCTGGGAGAAGGCTGGGACCAGCAGGGTTTGAACCCACTCCCTTCTGCTCTTCATGTCAATGTCTTACCATTCAGCTATCACCTTGTCTTGCCTGTTGTATTGGTCAGTTAAAAGAAGTGAGATTGAATAAAATTGTGTTTATGTTTTAATAAGTCTGCTATGCTGAGATGTACTCAAGGGCGCATCTTCTGATTGAAAGAGACCAGGAACGACTACTGGCAGATAAGCTTTGGGTAAGTGATTCTGCACATAATAAGGAAAATGCTGATCAAATGAAAATGAGCTACACATTCACTCACATGCACAATTGCACACACATGTGTGTGCAGATATGCACACACACATGCCTATGCAGATGTATGAATGAGGCATGCGGTCATGTCTACTAACTATTCACACTGACTCTGTGGTCTGTGGCCTGGTACCAGTCCACTAGTGAGTGATTACTGTACTGTGAAATGATAATCGGGATCACAATTTTCATCATGCCCAAATGAATTTATCAAATTTTATACTCTATAAATAGATGTTAAATCTTCACTAAAACTATATAATTCAATGTTACGTAATAACTGTATACTAGATCTTAGTAGATACAATTGCAATATACACTGTTATACAGTGACAATAATATAAAATCTAATTTTTAATTTAGCATGTCATATGTAAGCTAATATTGAAATGCATCAGTTCATGGTCTGACTGATATAAGAATTCATTATTGTTCCACAGCATCAGAATGTTTGAGAGAAGCCTTGCTGTATATTCATTTACTACAGATACATTTATAGCATCTACTTTTGCACTCACTTTCTCTCAATAGCCAAGGTCCTTAGGACCTTGGGTCCTAAGGTTCACGTTATAGCAGGAAAATAAACTTGATGCATAATAAAATATTAATAAATTGTATATAAAAAATGTTACACTGGTATGAAAATGTGATTTTTCTGGTTTTCTGAGTGGTACTTAGCTATGTATTTGTACAATTGTCTCCATGAATACTGAATGCCTTGTTGTCATGATAAATTCTGATTGAATCTGTTAAAAATTATTCAGATTGTTGTTAAAGTTGACCGTGGTTTTGTTTTCATCTGGTCTGTATTGCTGTTGTCTACCTTCATCATTTCTTTATCATGTGCCAGAAATTCTGAATCAGTCATCACTTAATCAAGGATGAGAATCTGTTGGTTAGCTCAGTGTGTGAGTGTGTGTGACAGCATGCCCATGTTCTGTGGACATGTTTCTTGCTAGTCCAGTCTAATTTGCCTGCAGAGGAAATTGTAGTCTTAACTAAACGATAGAATCACTCAAGAGGACTTCAAGAATGTTTATGAGGTGCTTTTCATAGATGTTCAAGTTCATACATACATGCAAAAGTCATGCATGTGTAGTTGTGTACTTTCACACCTCACATGCACACACATGCATAAACACATGCATAAACATATGCATTCGTACATATATAGATCAATACATGCGTGCATGTGGCTTTGAATATTTTCATATTCTGCTTGTTACGTGTTTATATGACTTTAGGGCATTGAAGCTTGTCCAGTTAACGCAAGTAACTTATTCGAATGGTCAGCAAAGATACTTGGTCAGAAGGGTACAGTGTGGCAAGGTCAGCTCACAGCTTGTTTTGCTTGAAATCATCAGCTTCTTAAGCCTTCGCAAATATTTTTAATTAAAATAATTCTTTCATAATATCTAATCACAAAATTAATGAGTACTTTATTATTGCTAAAGACCATAAAAGGAAACTTTGTAATTTGGTAAAAAATCTAGGTTTCACAGTCCTCCTCCTCCTCCTCCTCCTCCTCCTCCTCCTCCTCCTGAGTCAGTCAGCTGACTGTAATACATAAAACCTCTTAACTATTATAAACAGTCTTGATGCATAAATAACTTCTTGCCTAACTTGTGTGAATATTTTTATTACTGATATACTTGTAGAATGTAGATACAGTTTGTGAGTAATGTATTGCTGTAGCCTCAGTCTACATGTGAAGTAATGTGTTTCAACAAATTTGAAAACCTAAATATTCTCAATCATTGGCATGCACAAGCATAACGTAGTCACATGGCCAAACATTCCATCACATGGCCAAACATTCCATCACATGGCCAAACATTCCATCACATGGCGAAACATTACATGCAGACTAGAGGTTCAAAATTATGATGTTTTTAGTGCACTTGCTAAGGTGTCTGGCAGTTATCGTTTGTCCCACATAAATGACCCATTATTATTGGAGAATTGATTCCTTATACATACATGTGGTATAGTTGTGGAGATACCAGATCTAAAGAGCGGCAATCTGCAGAGGCATAGCGACCGCCCTCCATACCCTCCGACCGGAGGGGCCCCACAAGGAAGGGAGCCCCTGAAAGTTGCAAAAAATGTCAGATATAACTATAGGAAAGTGACATTTATTGACGCTATTGCACAATCCATGTTCGAAGGCACTGTTGGAAAGACTTCAGCAACAGTAAATGCTGAATGCATGCACACTGTAGGCCTATTTATACATTATATGAATCCTGTATATTGTATAAATATAAATACCGCATAATCCGCATTCCAGTTTCTGCATTGTAAGTGACCCCAAGATTCAAATTTTGACCGCCGAAAATGCAACAGAGCTTTCAGATGTGCAGTACTGGATGCCAATTCTAGAAAATTTCTTAGAGAATAATTAATATCAGATTTAGAGCATATATTTTTTTTCAAATTTTGGCAATGTCTAGAAAGCAATGTTGTGAATCATTTGTACCGTTTCATCATGTTTTGCATGTCATATCAATTCCATTCAATTTATTGATAAAAAACACATTTACAATTAAGCAGAACAGTAATAGTGCAAATGAAACAAATAAATGATTAAAACAACAGATTTAAATGAGTTTAAGTGGGAACAAATGGCGCATCTGAAGGGACAGGTCCTGCTAGTAGGGGCCCTATAATTAATCAAGAGGCTTTTTAACAATATACATTTTATGAGCACATTTTGTGCAAACATTTTGACTCTATTTTCATTAGTGGATGGATAATGAAAACGATCAGACGGACCAAAGTTCCTAAAGCTATCAGTATTTGTCTGGGACAGAGCAAGGGCTAAAATATGTAGCTAGTAAACTATTACATTATGATGGTTCAATTGTAAGTTATCTGCTGTAAGTGCCTCTCTGTGGTTTGTTCGATAGGTGGCATTTTTAGACTCTACATCCACTTCAATGAATTCTACAGAGAAGTTCCTCCTGACGTTTATTTCCATACTGTTCCTTTCCATCCCAATGGTGCGTTCTTATTTTGCGTACAGTGTGGACTCGTGCAGGGACAGATAGAGAAATTTTTGAAGGGGGCCAAACTTTGTGGTCTTGGGTTAAAAAAAACTTTCGTTGCTCTTTCGCCGGAAATCTGATGACCTTTTTTAGTCTTCCTCCCATAAATTTATAAAAAAAACTATAGCAACTCCGGTTATTTTAAGGATGAGGACCTTTTTTAGTCCTCTGTCTGTCTGTCTGTCTGTGTCTCTCTCACCTTTTCCCACTGCATTGATTGAAAGCTTGAAACAATGTGAGGTGGGGGCACATCCTGTGCAAATCTCTGAATGGGGGCCATGGCCGGATTGGCACCCCTGCAAGATCCGCCCTGGACTCGTGGACCAATGTGAATCATGTCTGGTTGCCTCAACTGACCTCATCTGACTCCTCTTACTTCTTTTCATTCATCTGTCCTCTTTAGACCACTCTGTGGGGCATGGTGGTGCAGTGGGTATATTCGTAACCTTGCAGCCGAAAGGTTGCAGGTTCGAATCCACCTCAAGACGCTGCGTAGGGACCATGGGCAAGTCCTTCACTCGCAATTGCTCAGCGCTTCGGCGTGAAAATCCGATGCAGTGTCCGCCCTGTAGTCGGGAGTGCCTATGAGTAGAGAGCTTGAAGGGGCGCTATAACAAGTGCACATACAAACAAAAAACAAGTGCACATACAAACGTACTCTGGCCTCTGTTATCTCATCTGTACTCCAGGCTGCAGGTGGGTCAGGTGTGGCATGTGGCATATGGTGCATTGATGTCATTTAAGTGGACTTAGATTTCTCAGTAGATCTATCTCACCTTTGCTCTGCTATTTTGTTTTGTTATTTTGCCATTGCAGGTAGTTTGTTCATAGGCATCACCGCCTAAAGATTAATTTGACGTCTAGCCTACATTGTGTTCTGGCTTTAGTCATGTCATCAGTCCCTAGTCATGTTAGTAGTCCTTAGTACTTTTAGTAGTCCTTAGTAATTTTAATAGTCCTTAGTTATGTTAGTAGTCCTTAGTAATTTTAGTAGTCCTTAGTTATGTTAGTAGTCTTTAGTTATGTTAGTAGTCCTTAGTAATGCTAGCAGGCCTCAGTAATTTTAGTATTCCTTAATCATGCCATATCAGTTCTGCTGATCTTAGTTGGTTTTATTACGAATTATCTTTGGAATTGGTTATTGTTATATTTCAGTTGATCCACTATCTGGACTGTGTTCTGTTCCTATTTTGGGTGCTACCGATAGAAATTGGAATTCAGAGGAACATTACTTTGGAAGTATATTAGTAGCTCTTCAGGTATATATTCATATACATGTAACATAGAGTATAACTAAGAAGACATTTATAAGACATTTCATTTTAAAGTTCTTGATTGGCTGCTAAGCATAACTTTGCATAGAACATCGTCTCATTTAACCTCCTCAGCCTTTGTGCAAGCTATTGCTTAAGCATCTTAATTCTGTGTGTTTTAATTGATGTGAAGAAATGTTATAGTAAGAGAAAGCGGATATGGTATGTTGTGGCTTTTAGGAAATGTTGTCTGCACCATGTATAGAAACAGCCGTTAATAAACAGGCTGCAGACCTTCTTACCAATTCTCCAGAAGCATATTACGAGATGGCACGACGATGTGTCTTAGCCAGTCAAGTGCTTGAAGGTAAAAAGCAACTTTTGTAAAAATTGTTCGTTTTCTTTTAGTCTAATTGGTCAGCTACCTAGAGTTTTAACAACAAAGTCTCAATATCAGAAATTGATTTAATTAACATTTCTTTAAAAAGAAACATGCTGATTCATCTGTGATAGAAGATAATCTGCCTGTCTTTCTGTCTGGTTCTATATGCTTTGGTTTGATCTTTACTTCTGCTTATTGGGCCATTGTCATTGCTCTTCAGGTTTAGAGAAACCAGTCTGTTTCCTTTTCAATAAGTTATTACATTTCTTTTACTTATTTTCGTACTTATCAGCAAAGACAGGAAGACTGAGTTTTATGTTTATATAGAAAAGCTATGCAAGGAATCTTCAGATGAATTCCAGTTCCCTGTTGAATTAAGTCATTACCAGCAGAAGTCAGCTGGCAGTGGCTTAACTTGCAAGCGACGAGTTGTCAGACAGAAGCTTCCATTCGAAGACTACTATGCCACTTGGAGCTCAATTGCCACATCGAAATCACCGAAAGCTGCAGCAGATAAATCAGGTTAGGACAGTCTAATGGGTGGTTTGTGTTTTTAAATTTAACGTTAGCCCCTGTTGACCTTAAGTGTTGATTCAAATTGATACCTGCAGTCATGGTTTCTCATTTAATTATTCTGCTGATTCAGGTTTGAGATTCAGTTAAGAACTTAAGTCAGAGTGCCATTCTGGTTCAAGGTTTACCAGTACTACTAAATAAAATGTATTGAGTGTTAGCAATTGCATCATTTTCTTAGCTTAATCATATGAAGTTTAGCACTAGTGCTCATCTAGCAGTAGACTTGGTAAGTTGAGTTTCAAAGTTGGTCCATGGACGCCATTGGATGGCTACCAAGTCTGATGGACTGGGATTTGCCAAAGTTGAGATGATGATATCCAGGTGCTGAGTATGTCCGTTGTCTGAAGCATTTTCTACGTTAATAAGATGACCTCATGGAGATACGTGTGTGCATCATCAGCATACTGATGGGCTACAATCTCTTAAGAAAGAATTTCTTCCATATATCAGCAAGAAGCACATAATTATAGTGTAAGGATCTTAAGGGAGAGCAGGTGTGACCATGGACCATGAGGAGGAGCCATTTATGACTGGCTGAGTGTTCCAGGAGAGGAATGATACTTGCGGTTGTATTTCTGTTGCAGTGTCCATCTCAAAGTCATCTGTTCTGCAATCACAAGTCATCTCCTATTGCCATCCAAGTGACTTCAACCCAAGAAAAAGGTAATTTATGTGCTGCAACAAGTGGAGAACCGATGCATTTCTAAGATGCGCTTCTCAGGGTCTTTTCGTTATATGTCTGAGAAAAGAAGTTTGGAATATAGATGTGATATGAAGCCACATTTATTTTGGCCATTTGCAATTGCATCAAATCAAAACCAACTGTTATACTGAGACAACAACAACAGCAGCAACAACAACAACAACAACAGCTTTGTTATGACATACTGTAAAGTTTAAGCATAGGAGACAATGATGTAGTATGACACAGACAATGAATCGAGTTGAGAATTTGTTCATAAATCTCAACAAATAAATAAATCTAGACATAATTATGTCATCAACCTTTTTAAATTTCAGCTTTATTTCATTTGTATTCTGAGACTTCTTTTAACGCTGAAATCTAATCAAGGAGACGTGGATAAGATTTGTACTTTATTTTTAAAGATAAGTTCACTAAACGTAAATTAAGTAAAGTTGATCAGTTAAGTCTGTCTTAGCTAGAACAGCTTCATTCATGTGCCAGCAGAATTTGAAATGTTACAAAATGTAAGTAGTTGCTTTTAATTATGGTCACTTGCATATATAATTAGCCGTTCTTCTGGTCATGAGAAAAAGAATTGCCGCTGCATTTAATAACTTCGAGGGTTACATGTTCACTTCTTATCCCACAAAGTAACTCGAGAAAGCGAGAAAGTTTAGAAAGCTGTTGTTAATTGAGTCATATTATGATGAATAAGCATCTGCCTTGAAAACTGAATTAGCAACATGACTCGTAATAACTGGTTTGAATTATTTCCAGCAAAACTTCTTCACAGGCGTTGACATCGACAGTAAGCAGATCGGAAAAGTGGAAGAAGAACGAGATCGAGAAAATCAACGAAATGAAGCAGATCTATCTGCAACAAACAACTCCAGAACTTCCAAGTAGGACCAGTTCTGCTCTCATGGTTTACCATTTCTTGACTTATGATGTCCAAAGCAGAATAATGGTAATAGTAAAAATGATAATAATAATAATAATAGTGACAATTATAATGATGAATTAATGGTAATAGTAAAAATGATAATAATAATAATAATAATAATAATAATAATAATGACAATTATAATGATGAATTAATGTGCATGGATTTAATGAGTTAATTAAATGTGTTTCCTATCTGTGAGTCAAGTGCAGCTGCCCTCTGCAGAAGATGACAGGACTGCAGAAGATGACAGGACTGCAGAAGATGACAGACTGCAGAAGATGACAGGACTGCAGAAGATGACAGGACTGCAGAAGATGACAGACTGCAGAAGATGACAGGACTCCAGAAGATGACAGGACTGCAGAAGATGACAGGACTGCAGAAGATGACCGACTGCAGAAGATGACAGGACTGCAGAAGATGACAGGACTGCAGAAGATGACAGACTGCAGAAGATGACAGGACTGCAGAAGATGACAGGACTGCAGAAGATGACAGGACTGCAGAAGATGACAGGACTGCAGAAGATGACAGACTGCAGAAGATGACAGACTGCAGAAGATGACAGGACTGCAGAAGATGACAGACTGCAGAAGATGACAGACTGCAGAAGATGACAGGACTGCAGAAGATGACAGGACTGCAGAAGATGACAGACTGCAGAAGATGACTGCAGAAGATGACAGGACTGCAGAAGATGACAGGACTGCAGAAGATGACAGGACTGCAGAAGATGACAGGACTGCAGAAGATGACAGGACTGCAGAAGATGACAGGACTGCAGAAGATGACAGGACTGCAGAAGATGACAGGACTGCAGAAGATGACAGGACTGCAGAAGATGACAGGACTGCAGAAGATGACAGGACTGCAGAAGATGACAGGACTGCAGAAGATGACAGACTGCAGAAGATGACAGACTGCAGAAGATGACAGACTGCAGAAGATGACAGGACTGCAGAAGATGACAGGACTGCAGAAGATGACAGGACTGCAGAAGATGACAGACTGCAGAAGATGACAGACTGCAGAAGATGACAGGACTGCAGAAGATGACAGGACTGCAGAAGATGACAGGACTGCAGAAGATGACAGACTGCAGAAGATGACAGGACTGCAGAAGATGACAGGACTGCAGAAGATGACAGGACTGCAGAAGATGACAGACTGCAGAAGATGACAGGACTGCAGAAGATGACAGGACTGCAGAAGATGACAGGACTGCAGAAGATGACAGGACTGCAGAAGATGATAGGAAGAAGACCATTGATAGTGACGGTGGTTGGAGTCTGAAATGAATTTAAAAATAACCGACATAATTAATTATGAGCCAAAGTCGTCAAATGTTAGCTCCTCGCTCCTCGTCTGTCCACAAACTGTATAACAGGCGTAAAAACCTTCTAATCATAGATGAATAACTGGATGAGTCATGTGTTCTGCGTCTATGACTGAAAAGGAGGATGTGAGATATACGACTGGGATGTGATGCCATACGTTAAACGGAATCATGTAATTACTTTATTGTTGGAATAATACATGTAATACAAGAGTTAGCTTGTTTGCATAAGACAATAACTTGGATGTTGTCATGTGATCTATTCTTGTCAAAGATATTAAATAACCATAGAACTATTGAATTACAAGCTGCACAGCTTATGGAGATGTTCTGGAAGAGTGTGATAAGATATTAGATAGAATGAATGATGCAGTTAAATGTATAGTTTTAAAGAAAATATACATGCATTTTTAAGGCCCTAATTCCAAACTTCTGACTTCCTTCCCCCATAACTGTGACCGGGTTGAAGTAGTCAAGGTTCCTGGTGTCCCCTATTTCTGATGGATTGGGGTTACATTGATGACATCGCCTGTAAAGTAAAGCAATTATTTTGCCCACTTTGTGTCCCTTGTGGTGCATAATTTGACAGTCAGCCGACTCCATGATGTTTTACAATCCACCAGAGTCGTGCGAGTGCTGTATTCATCACCCGCAAAAGGCGCAAAAGATGATCAGAGTAGTTGTTTGTCTGCTATTATTAGAAAGCTGATGCAGCATGGCTTTTGCCACCTAGTGGGGCGCGGTGGTGTAGTGGTGGCGTCGTTGCCTTGAAGCCGGAAGGTTCGAGGTTCGAATCCACCTCGTCGCGTAGGGACCTTGGGCAAGTCCTTCACTCGCGATTGCTCAGCGCTTCGGCGTGAAACTCCGATGCAGTGTCCGTGCTGTAGTCGGGAGTGCCTCTGAGTAGCGATTGAGAGCTGGAAGGGGCGCTATAACAAGTGCGCTTACAAACAAACAAACAAACCTAGTAATCCTACATTTGACATGTCATAAACAACCGTCTTTGCTGCTATCTTTATGCAGTGACCCCCCTGGTCATGATCTTCTCCCGGCCACCAGAATAGATAACAGTAATTTACATGTTTCAGGTGTTATTTTAATTGGAATGATTAAATTTCCAATCTTACTCTTTCATCCTCTGGCAAAAATTTCTCAACAAATCTATGCATATACTTCATACTTGTGTCAATACATGGCTTTTTTTCTTCATAAATTTTATATTCGGTTTGTTTTCTTATAGAACTTGTGACTGAATTTACGATACCAAGTCTGGAGAGCAAGAACGTTGATGAAGTGGATGAACGAGAAGTCAATGATTTGATATCGTGGACGGATGAACTACATGAATATGATGATGATGATGATGATCGACATATATTAGAACATCTCTAGTAGTCAAATTCAGTTGTTGTTTTTCTCTCATCTGATGAACATTAGAGCATCATCTGTGTTTTGCCTATTATTACGTATGCTGCTTTGCATGTTCATGTTTACGAATGCTCAGAGCAATATTAATTATTAGGAAATTTCAAGTCATTGTTGTGATTATTTTGTTCTGCTACTTAGACAGCAAGCAGAGCTATAATATAATTAGAGTCCAATGCTGGTCACCAAAATATTAAAGCACCCATCAATCAGCCATGGAAATCAATTTAATTTGATATGTTGGCAGTACTCCACAGCAGTACAGATGTCTGTATTATAGGGGATGGAGAAGGGTAATCCCAAATTGAAGAAATAGGAATGAAGGTGTCTAGCATAACTCACTTTTGCCTTTCATCGACAACTTCTACATACGATCAGCCATGTAATGTAGCTTAATGTATTATTGTAGTAATTGTGGCAGATTTTTGATTTGCCTTCCTCGCCATGGGCGGAGACTTAGGGGGAAGGGGAGATGTGTGTGGTGGGGGGGGACGACCCGTGCATTTGTCCCCCCAATCGTTAAGTGTTAGGATATGCGATACAGTGGGAGTGGGCTTAATCATACAGCAACATAAAGAAGACTGCCTGCCAATTTAAGCGATAAATTGGTAGCCAAAGGGCAAGATCATTTGCATCTTCGGCAGCAGAACCATATAGGTGATCCATTTCCAGAAGCCATCAAGCAGTTCTTTTCTGAGTGAAACTCTGCCTCAAAGGAAAATTCTGGGCAGGGAAGGTGAAGAAACGAGTGTCTCCTCCAGACTATCTCACATGTGTGCCTTGAGCGAGACTTGAAAATTAATTTGCATCCTCAAAATAATTCTGTTTTTCTGAGAAGTTCATCTCCATGGCTTTTTTGTCCAACATAATCTATTAGGCCTGCTCGGCAGTCACCATGAGTTGCATGCAACATTAATACTTAATTGCCTAATTGTTAATACAGGTCATGACGCACATAATTAATTCTTCCATTCAAAAGCGAGCACTTGTCTATAGGTTTCCATTATCATGCAGATTCATCTGAAAATCAGCAAGAAATTCTAATGAAACCTATTTTCATTGTTTATTTAAACACTTACTACCTCAAGTGCCAGTGTTTAATCTAGACATCTCCAGGGGTTGGGAAGTCCCAAAGAATGACATTCCCTGTCAGAAAAATTTCACAAATGGTAATAGTGTTTAGTTGCTGTTTACATTACTGCATTACATGAACTTTTGTAAAAAAATATACTATGATGTTATTTATTATTGACTATTATTTGCAATTATGTATATGATTATAATATTATTATTGACTATTTTAATATATTATTTTACTATCATAGTATAATGTGTATAATTTACTGTTAATATTTGTACAAATACTATTTTTTTAAACTAAATGGCTGCTATCCAGTGCTATCTTTCAAATTTCAAACTGTCAAATTTTAAAATGTTGGTCCTTGAATGAACACCTAGTGAAATAGCATCATTACTATAATATGGCTTCCCAAGTTTGGTAGTTTGGTAGTTCTTGCTTAGTTTGTGTACCATTTGTTACAATATCTGGTAATTGTGTCTTGGTCAACAATTCAGAACCCTCTTGGGCAACAGGATAAGCTGATTACAGTGTTACAAAGTAGGCTTATAAACTTATAATCCCTGTCTGCAGTTTTTCATTATAATAGTCCAGAAGCAGCAGAACTGAGTTGCTGTACGTGATACAGAAAGAAAATTATGTATTTATTATTGTAATTATATTTATATTTATTGAAATCTTAAACCTCTGTTTTTCAGCACTGAAACAATAGAGTAATTTTGTTAAGATGCCATTTTAAAATGCCACCATTACAATGTGGAAGCTCAAAAAGAAATTTAAGTAATGCAAGTATCTCTAGTTTTAGACCACTCTTATCAGTACTGAAATAGTAGAGCAATTCTGTTACGATGACAGCTTAAAATATTGCCATTGCAATGTGAAAAATAAAAAATTACTGCCTGGGGCACATCCTCCTCTGCTTGGAACTACATACCTTACACGCGATGGTCGTTTGGACGCTTTTTATGCCTCCATCCCCAGAAATCTTGCTTTTCACCTAGGCCTACAGAGGGAGGATCAAACACTGCTCAACTGCTGAGTGACCCAGTTTTATTCATTCATTCATTCTGAAAACTTATATAGCGCCCCTTCAAGAAGCCTACTCAGAGGCGCTCCCAGCCTATAGCCACGGCTATTGTGTAGTGCCTACGCTGTATGCTTTTTTAGTAGGCTAGTAAAGTATGTCCTCAAAATAATTAAAAAGTCCATGTCTCAAAGCTATCATCCTAACGTCAAGTCAGTAGCATGTTTATGAACAAAGCTAATGGCGTAATAATGGTAAGCCTACGTGTTTGTTGAACAAGAGATAAACGGAATTAGCCATTTAGCTAATGACGTCACAATAGTGTTGTAGACCAAAGTGATGTCATCAATAATGCCGCGACGCAACAAAATTGCATAACAAAAAGAACCCGTCACAAAACACGAAATCCATGGAAGAACTGATGTCATAGCATCATCTGTCCAATTTGTTCATAGACAAAGTTAGTGACGTCATAACAGTGCTTTATAAGAAGGCGATGTCCTCGCAATCGAATGTTCACAACACAGAGCTAATAACATTTTATTTCCATTTTCGTTGTGATTGTGTGGATCTATGATATTTGTTAATCCGGTCGTGTGTTGGTTGTGGAGATGGATGAGGGTAGATAAAGAGGGGGCTGCGTAGGTAGGGTTTAGCTAGGAGGACTCAGAGCGAGGGTCCTTGAACGGTGCAAACAGCGACTGACGAGACTGGGTCCATCGTCGGTTGAAGATTAATTGGTTGACGGTGACGTGTGTGTCGTCGATCGGTTACTCAGACTAGGATGCATGACGGACAGCAGCAGCAGCAGCAGCAGCAGCAGCAGCAGCAGCAGCAGCAGCGGAAGAGCGGGAGACGGACGACGACGGAAGAAGAACAAATCTCAATGGGGGGGGGGGGGGAAGAGGGAGAGCGCTTCATCGTTATCGCTTTTCTGACATTTCGTCGTCATCTCATCGACGTCGTCGTTCAAGGATTAATTCGTTTCTACCTGTCGTACAAAAACACAGACATGCATGTAATGTTATGATGATGATATCGTTCGTTTAGGCTGCGTGGCCTATAGATATAGTTATAGGGTAGATGGCCATGAGATATGACACGTGCTTCTTGTTATGTGATTTATAACGAATGACGCAAATCATTGGCTGTCTCCGCCGCTGACTTGAAACATTACTTCCTTTTCAGAGCTGAACGATTTAAATAAAACGCTGTGAACTTTGTTATGAGGCTTCAATGACTGGGTGCAATGTGTAGGTATACTGGCTCGTCCGTCCGTCCGTCCACCCGTCAGTTAGCCTACTAGGAGACAGCTGTAGGCCTAGCTATAGGCCAACTAGTTTTTCATTTGATTTCTGATCTTGGATCTATTGTAGGCTACGTGGGGCCAGGTGCATTAGCTCAACTGAACAGAAAGGGGTTTGCTGCTGATTTCCGTTTTTACTTGGCATCTGATAAGCCTACTTCTTCTTTCAGTGTTGAACAATGGTCTGTTAGTTCTGATAGGCTCCAGTTGCTTTATAGGCCTATAGTGCCTTTGTATTAGAGACAGTGGCGGCGCTAGGAGGAGGCTGGGGGTTAAGCCCCCCCCCTACAAGAGGCTCAGCCCCCCCCCAAAAAAGGGCCATCCGAATTTTTTACATTGAAATATCCACGATTTTCGGCTGACGACTAAAAAAAAGGTCGTCAGAAATTTTGGCGGCGAAAATGGGAAATTTTCATGAGATTTCGGTTCGCGAGTAAAAAAAAAAGGTCGTCAGAAATTTTTACGGATGAAAATGGGAAATTTTCGTCGCGAGGCTTTAGCCCCCAAAACTGAAATCCTGGCGCCGCCACTGATTAGAGACACCTTTCGCCAAGTTTGGGAGGCCCGCGGTGGCGCATTGGATAACACGCTGGCATTGGACAGCGAGAGGTAACGAGATCGCTCCCCCGCCTCCCCGTATGGCGGACATGCGTTGTAGGCTGATAGGCTATTAGCACGCACCGTATATTGCAGGCTGTATCTTCTGTTAGTATAGGCCTAGTAAGATTTTCGTATTCTGTGATCAGAGTTCTTGTGATTCGTTTCAATTGCATTATACCTGTACGCTGTAACCGGTTGCTGTCTGTCAACCGGATTGTTTCAATAAAGAAAATATTATTATCAAGTTGGTCACTGACTGCATCAAGATTAGCAGGGAACTTAAGGGAAGAAGTCAATAGAAAATGAATTTTAGTTAGGCTACATGTACAGTTAGGCCTACACTTCGTGCCATGTTTTCTATGATTGAAGCATAATGTTGTCAATCAACGAGACATCGTTGAGTCGAACTGCCACGGCGCTCGAGATCTGTCGTGACGAAAACAGATGTCAAGAACAGCTTGGATGCCTTCCATGCGATTTCCCTAACCCAGAAAATCTTTGTACCACTTAATTGTCATCAATGATTTGTATGATTATACGGATCAGCAAAATGTAGATCTATCTTAATTTCGACGTTAGAATATGTCATCTTGAAATACTAGGCCTATATTCTCAGGCCCAATTTAAGAGTGCTGCAACACCCGGGACCGCTGTTTTGAGGGGCCAGCATTTGCGGAAATTATGAAATTTCTTAGCGAGAATGCTCCAACATTATAAAAGTCATCGTCGACGAAAGGCTGCTTGTACTCTATCAGGGCTCTTTCTTCTCCGATCATTCCGAAACTTGGTACAAGAAGTAGCCTAAGTGAAGAAGAAAAAAATGAGACTCTAAAGAACGGTTTACCCGGACATTTTTGGAGTCTGCCAATGAAATCGGATGTTAGGCTATATTACATTAGACCTGAAAATAGGAAGAGGAACTTGTAAATTTAAAATATAGAAATTGTGATAAACTGAGAAGAAAAATTAACAGAAATCCGAAGAAACAGATAATAAAACATTGATGTGGAGTGTGGTATTGTATGGCTCAGAGACACATGGACCATGAGAAATAGGGATAGACCTACAGGGTGGGCCATAAAAAAAGACCCCCCTAGGTTTTTTGCCCATATCTTGACCAAAAGTAAGAATTTCGAAATGAAATTTTACAGGCTTACAAGCAATTCATCTTTACACATCGTGGCCAGATTTCATGAAAATATTTCAAACCCAATAAAAGTTACACCACTTTTAGTGAGGCCACCCCCCGTTTTTTGACGATTCAAAAACGAAACGCAAAAAAATTGTTTTTTTTGCCAATATCATGGCCATAAGTAAGAATTTCGAAATGAAATCTTACAGGCTCAAAGACAATTCATATTTACACATTATGGTCCGATTTCATCAAAATATTTCAAACAGAACAAAAGTTATGCCACTTTTAGTGAGGCCACCCAGCGTTTTTGGACGATTCAAAAACGAAACGCAACAAAAAGTAACAAAAACACGATTTCATTAAGTCTCATCTCAAATAACTGTTTTCATATGAACTTGGTATTGCTTCACGACTTGTGTTCAATGTGCCCACCACCCGTGCCAAAACATCTTTTGAGTCTCTTTGCAAAGTTTTTGATGGACCTGTTGATTAATCTGATAGATTCCTTATTTGCCAATTTGATTGTCACCTTGCTAAGTGACTTATCAGTGACGCGCAGCTACGCTGGTACCCTTTTCTTTTTTAAATAGTAATAATAATGATCATCTGGCTATACGAAGGCCATTTGATAACAATTATTTGAGATGAGACGTAATAAAATCGTGTTTTTGCTGCGTTACGCCTTTGAATCATCAAAAATGGTGGGTGGTCTCATTAAAAGTGGCATAACTTTTTTTCTGTTTGAAATATTTTGATGAAGTCTGGCCATCATGTGCAGATATGAATTGTCTTTAAGTCCCTAAAATTTCATTTCGATATTCTTACTTTTGGCCAAGATATTGGCCAGAATAAATATAGGTCGGTTTTATGTTACTTTTAGTTGCGTCGCATTTTTGAATCGTGAAAAAACGGTGGGTGGCCTCCCTAAAAGTGATATAACTTTTGTTCTGTTTAAAATATTTTGATGAAATCTGGCCATGATGTGTAAATATGAATTGTCTATAAGCCTGTAAAATTTCATTCCGAAATTCTTACTTTTGGTCAAGATATGGGCAAAAAACGTAGGGGGGTCTTTTTTTATGGCCCACCCTGTATATAAAAAAGACTGGAGGCCTCCGAAATGTGGACATATAAAACAATGGAGAAAACCAACTGGATGGAACATAGGAATATGGCCTATAACTGTTTAGCACAATCATGAAGAAGCCGTTCTTCCTTCTGTCACTGTAGACTTTAATAATTTCTGAAACTTTTTATGAAACAAATACTCTACCGGGTACCTGCTGCAAAGCTCATTTAATCCAGAATGTAACTTATGAATCACGTGAAGTCTCTACAGGGGGTAGGTGGGGGGGGGATGAGGACGCTTTTCATTAGCAATGCATCAGTTGTATTTAATTAGCATTGCTTCCACCTATTCTAGAAAACGGCAGCCTATCTGTTTTCCTAATATGAATCTTTCTTCTGAATCGATCTATTTTTAGGTGTTGATTGGAATCAGTTGATGCGGGATGTGCATCCTGCATGGTCACCTCCTCAGCTTCATCAATCGATGTATTGTTGTAGCTGCCATCAAATCGCAGCACTATCCGCATCATCATTCGTTGATGCTGTTGCTGATGCTCTCCAGCTAATTAGACCGACGCTTGTTTTCGTCGTCGCCGATCTTATCTGCGCTGCGATTCACGGAAGTGTCGCCATAGCAACAGGCGCTGACGCCAATCACTGCAGTGGCATAATCAGGTCACGCAGCTGCTGGGATGTGACGAGTGCTGCAGAGGCAGAGGATGAGGCTGAGGAGGAGGAGGAGGAGGTAGCGCCGCTGCCTTAGGAACGGCATGCATCGCGGCGGTCGCAGCTAGAGATGCATACGTGCGTCGAAGATAATAGGCCTACACATATATATATATATATATATCTTAACTATATGTACAATTTTATATATATATATATATATATATATATATATATATATATATATGGAGAGAGAAAGAAAGAGAGAGAAAGAGATGTCTATACGCATCCTTTCAGAACTTTCGAGCAACATTCGGTGAAGTGTCAGAATGAGAGCAGCGACGATCATTGAATTCATCAGATCGACGATCGAGTGAGAGAAGCTGCCATCAGATTCTGTTTACGAGCGGATGAATAGGAAATGCTGATCACCTTCGCTGGATATTATCTTCTACTCGACAATTATTGGCATAGATCGAGGGCTGTGTTAGAGAATTGCCACAAATCTGTTGAAGCTTCGGCATGCGAGTCTAAGGCGGTGAAACTTTCAGCCAGTCAGAAATCTGACAGAAAATCGTTTCCATGCTATCCGAAGATTTCACTTCCGTTCGATCGGTTGCCTAGGCAGCTAGGCTACAACGACACACAGGTCTACAACGTGCAATCGTGCATGCATTCTGGAATCTAATTGTGTGAATTTAGTCGACTACTCATTACTGAACGGAATTTGAGTTCAGCTCTGTTCACAGGATTGATATTCTTGTGTGTCTTGTTGCGAGCCGCTGCTGCTGCTGCTGCTGCTGGTGGTGCTGAAGTAGCTTTTGATCCGTTATTGCGTTGAGAGCATCCGTTGGCGTCGCAATGGGAAACGGTTCATCGATTGAAGTCAGCAAAACGATCTTCGTCGACATCAACGGTCGAAACGAAAGGGTTAATAACTTAATACAATCACCAAACGATCATCTCTCATGTTTCACTAAAAGCTGTTGAATAATAATTTATTGATTTCTCATCTCGTAGGAATTATTTGTGCAATTACAGGATTTCTTCCGTTGTGCTCTTCTCAAATTAATTATCCAAATAACTGATTAGAAACGATGATGATGAAGAAGAAGAAGATGATGATGATGATGATGACGAAGAAGAAGAAGAAGAAGAAGAAGAAGAAGAAGAAGAAGAAGAAGAAGAAGAAGAAGAAGAAGAAGAAGAAGAAGAAGAAGAAGAAGAAGAGGTTCTAGAAGAATGTTCAGCGCCTATGAAGGCAAATTATTATTCGAAGATCTGTCACTCTAGAGTCTAGATGAATATGCTATATAAATTATGTGGGATTCTCTGAGACGCAGGTGACGACATCGAATCGTCATTCATCGTCGATCGTCTGTTTTCAAGTGACGATCATCAAGTACAGAATCAGAGAAAATTAGCGATTTTTCTTCTCAATTAATTAATGACGAATACAGACTGTTTATACAAACTCAATAAGCATTTAATGATTGTTGTTTTAAATCACAGATTGTCTTCAATCGTCAATGCAGCTCGCAAGATATCGTTGAATTGCTGATGCAGGCGGCTGGAGGTGTCAGGTACGCTGTTCATCTTCACGATGATGATGGTGATGGTGATCGTGGTGGTGGTGATGATGATGATGGTGATGATTGTGGTGGTGGAGGTTGGGTGGTGGTGATGGAGGTAGTGGTGGTGGTGGTGACCGTGATAGTAGTAGTAGTAGTGGCGGTGATGATGATGGAAATAGTGGTGGTGGTGGTGGTGACCGTGGTGGTGGTATTATCATTATTAAAAATTCACCAAGAGACTATTGATTCTTTGAGGTTTAAATGGTTCGGCAACATTGTGAATAATGTGGGTTGGCTAAGTTGAGGCAGGGAAGAGGTGTTGCGATGGGCAATGAGTAGCATTTAAGGCGATGGATCTCAATAATTGAGAGGCGCAGGAAGATGTCACGTCTTTACCATATACGTCTCCATATGGATGCATTATATTCATTAGATGCATTAGAATGAATGCGTCGATGCTCAATTGCTCATAAAAGCATCCTTGATGTCAGCGTCGGTAATATGGTTAGAAGTTTTTATTTCCAGAGAATGTAAGCTTATCTCGTAGAAATTTGTTCTAACCCTCATGACTTATCGTGCCTAAAGAGGCTAAGGGCAAATGAATCAATTACGTCACTTGCGTGAAGTTGCGCCTCAGAGAATCTCAACGAATCAATGATGTCACCTAAAAGAGTCAAAATGAATCTATCACTAAATTCCATATTGATTCGGAATGGATGAATGGATTAGCTTATCTGCATGGCTAAGGAAGGGCGTAGGACTTTAGCCCCTGGACATCGTTGTAGGACACTAAACAAGTAGGCTGTTAATTACGCCCTACATACAATACCCACTCGTTCATTTCAAATCTAAGTCTAGGTCTACTGACACAATGATTAGCACCTACATGACACTAAAAACTTTCGTTTGCATGTGTAACAAGTCTTATCGGTTACGGTATTATTCTATGATTTGCACATGGTTGGGGCTTTTGTCAGAGGCGGCTAATGTCCTACGCAAAATCGGGGGTATAATGTCCTGGGGGTTTTTTGTCCTGAGGGATAATGTCCGGGAGGATAATGTCCGGGAGGCTTTTGTCCGGGGGGATAATGTCTGGGGGGATAATGTCTAGGTGGGCTAATGTAGTCTACGTTCCCCGCTAAGGATAACCGCTGGATTTTCGTTCGTTTTTCAGTCATAACTTTGGAACCAAACGCCAGGACTGTATTAAAACTAGTGCGTGTGTCGCGACACGCCGGTTGAGAACGTCTGCGTTAAATGAATCTGCAGTTATTGCTGCATTATCATTGGAACGACATTGATTTGTGGTAGCCTACCTGTTGTTGCCAATCTCTCATCAGGTCGACAGCTGCACGTAGGTCTACGTGTTGTACAGCAAATACGAGGAGTCCAGTGCTGTTCTTGATCATAATTTACCACCGAAGTAGCCGAGAGCCTATAACCCTGTGCTTTATTAATTAAAGCGGCGTCTTTGATGCTCAGCTTTGATGACGTGTCGCTGTGTTTTATGATCTTGGCATAACTGCCCCTCATGCAGTTGTGATCCAACTCTTTAGAAACCAATATGAAATGAGCAATGTTGTTGTTGTTGTTGTTGATGATGATGATGATGATGATGATGATGATGATGATGATGATGATGATGATGAAATGAGCAATGTAAGAAGAAATCACATCAGCAGATGGAATAAACTGTTGAGGCGGGGGTGTCATTGAGAAAGCTGCACTGTAAGTCTATGCGTCTATCTGTCTATCTGTGTGTCTCATAACACTTTAACGATAACGCATTCATGGATTCATGGATTCATAGATTCATAGAGTCATGGATTCATAGATTCATAGATTCGTAGGCCTAGAGGTCATATAGGGGAGAGTGCTCCAAGATGCCCATGCTAACGAAAATTGCGCTTTTCTTCTGTGCGGATTCCAAGAGAAGATCATGTTTGACCCTAATGCCAAGAGTGATCATTAATGAACCAATGACAGCAGCTGTAGAACTTAATTCAATAAGATCAATTGTGTAAAATAATTAAAAAGAGTAGACACCTCCAAAGTCCAAACTGGGCGTCTTAGGAACTCTATACTACAAGACGCCCATGGGATGGGCATCTTGGAGCAATGGAAATTGACTCAAGCAAGTGGTATTGCAGTCATACATTTTTAGACTAAACCAATGAACTGCATGAGAGCTAACAAATTGAACCAAAACGGCATGAGCGTCTTGGATACCATTAGCAATTATCGATCCTAGAGGTACAAAACAAATCAAAGCACGAGAAGCATAAACTCCAACCTCATGTTGTAAGTCATTAATTTTGTCATTTTCACTCTAAACACAGGCTAACGAAAAAGTCACACACAAATCTCTTGAATGTTTATCTATCTGTAGGTCTACATTCTTCATGACACCAACCCTTACACTTCCTGCCTTATATCCATTTCTCCCCCTAGCACTATCACCAAAACGTTCACCGAACATTAGACATTTTTCATCTCCTCTGGAAACAAACCTGGGCTTATTCTTATTTTTTTTAGGTAAAGTTCAAGGGCATCACAGATATAGCTTTTCTCCTCTTTCATGCGAATTTCTTTTTATTCTTTAGTTCCTTCATTTTTTTTGCCTGCAACTGTCTCTACAGATCTAGTGTCCTTAAAGATAGCAGCAGATTTAGTCTGTTGGCTTTATTCTCATCTGTGTCTTTCCTGCCTTTCTGGTATAGCCTAACTTCTTTTTATATGGAGAAATGACAACCTCAGATATCTGGGTTTTCTTTCTTCAATCTTTTGGTTTTGGGCGAGGGTGAAATAGATTAAATAAGCACTAGTAAATTTGTAGACTCAGAATATTGATGATAGAAGGTGGTGTCATGGTAGGCACCGGGTTTTGGCCATTTGCTAATGGTATCCAAGACGCTCATGCGCATCTTGTACTCTCTATGCTTAGCATACATTCAAGACCCCCCCCCATGGGCTTCTTGTAATCTCTATGCTTCCTACGTATTCAAGACGCCCATGGGCTTCTTGTAATTTTCGAGTCCTTCTCTTCTGACGCCATTTTATTTAACGACGGCGATGTTTACGAGTTAGGCAAAAACATTAAACGTTGAAATGCGTGAATTTGTACTACATAAGGTTAAAGAGAAATTCAGGCAGATTCATAAATGTGTACTTACAAACATGTAGTGAAAAAATAGAAAATTGATTTTTCGCGCCAATATTTTGGAAACTGAAACGTCGCCGCCAAGAAAAGTTCGCAAGGTGTCGCTACATGCAGTGAGACAACTAAAATGCGAAATGTGTCTATCCACGAGTTTCAAAGAGGGTGGGCGTCTAATTATTCGCCCTGGGCGTCTTGTAGCACTCTCCCCTAGTCTATGGTGAATGCTGGTGATGAGCGCTTTTGCGGTCGAAATGCGATGCATGAATGGTTTGTTAAATCATATCAAATGATTGTATTGCATTTATTGCATTGTATTGTATTGTATTGTTAGGAGTGGCGTAATAACACTGCGAGACAGTGAGGGCGCTCTGATCGCCATGTCGCCCACAATGCCAACGAACACTTTGTCGTGAGTTCTTCTTCCTCCTTCTTCTTATCTCTGTCTTCGTTCAACAACGACGACGGTTAATTTCTCAAGTGCATGCAATATGTCTGCGATAATAATATATCCATCCACGTATTTGCATCTGGAGAAGTGCCTCGTCCTATATTTAGCTGATCCTTTAAAAGATATGAGGAGAATCTGGCAGGAATAGCCCACGCATTAGACCTTTAGCCGTTCTATCGTTTTTGCTAAATCTTATATGGAATTTTGGCCAAATATCACGTGGCAGGGAATATGACGTCGACCAACGAGAAAATCTAATCAGCATTTAATCCTAGGCCAGCGGCGCATTCATCATAGGCTATATGCTTATGCTTCCTACGGATGAAAGCTTATAAATAGTCCTATTTGTGTGTTTATGCAACGCAAGCAGAAAGCCATACAAGCTGACGTGGACGGAACCGAAGAGGCCTCAAGATCGTAAGTGACGTCATAACTGTTCGTAGACTGCAAGCTGAGATGATGCATTGATGTTTTCTGTCTCTGCATCTGATTCGATTCTTTGATGATTTCATTCTATTTCATCATCGTCGTCTATTGGTGCAGCTGTCATGCAGCTGGGAAGACGAATTAAGAGCTTTCCTGTAATTGCTAAATGCAATTCTTCACTTATGATCACAATAGATCACAGATTATTCAACTCGTGTCGTCGTTCAAGTTCCAAAATAATCCCTTCTTTATTTTCTTTCTTCTATCAGCTTTTCCTCTATCCGTTTATAAATGTCCCCTCGATCGCAATCGTAATATCAAGATTTCCACAGCGCCCACAAAAGCGAAGTCGCTTAATTAGGCATTTGCACAGTGCACAGGCTCTTAATAAAATCTTCGATAGACAGAGGGCCAACATCCGGAGAGTCAGACAGGCAGCAGACAGTCGGATGGCGGCTAAGGTGCATGATGCTTAGAGTTGCAATGAGGAGAAGAGGGAGAATCGGGATAGGAGTCTTTCAATCTGTTTCCTTATTTTCTTCATAAAATGCTTCTAAACGTTTGTCCTCCAAGTTGTCGGGCAATTCTTTTTCAGTAATGCATCGGAAAAAGCCGATTCAAAAAGTCGGAATATTCCTCATAATTTTCAACAAGCTTTTAATATTATTGCAATATTATAGGTTTATTATACGAGGATGTTATATTTTGAGACTTAATCTTCGATGAGACTTGATGAACAATTCTTTTTTGCAGTGTTCTCCAATGAATTGTGGTGTTATAATTATAGATGTCATTAGAAGTTCAGCTGCTTTATATTTGGCCTTAATTCTGATGTGAGCAATTCTAATTAGCCTAGAATTCAACTCCCTGACGTTGCGACGATGTAGCCAAGTTTTGCCGGTCGTGCACTTTGCATGCTTAGATAAGAACCATGAGATGGTACATTGGTACACAGTGCAGTTGATCTAGTTGATTCTATTCTAATAGGAACGAGTCAGAACAGCCAGATGCTGCAGAGTGTCCTATCGCAGGTGTCCGATCACTTCAACAGGTTAGAAACACTATTCACAGACTTCGAGATCGTTTTGGTCATCCATCTTTGAGCTTCAATTTATTATGGTCTGCTTGTCTCTGGTTCCTTCCTGTCATTGATAGCCTACTACCGACAGAGCTATCGCATATAGCCTATAGTAGACTGACATTATTACATTTAAAAAATTAAAAACGGTATTATTATTTGTCTAACTTCGAGTGCTCTTAAAGGCTATGTATCGTGTGACACTTCCCTCAAAGCATATTCATGATATTCTTATAATCGTTTAAAAATAATTATCAATTGAATGCGAAGACATAATAAACCATCTAGGGCCTCTAGGCCTAATCTGTTTTGTAATTATAGCATGATAATCATGTACCGGTACTTAATCTAGTCTGTGATTTAGTTATGACTTAAAGACAGGAACAATGAATGATGAGCGCTATCACGACGTATCACGTGTTCAAATAGGCCAAACCTTTCATCTTTAGTAAATCAACCATGATTTCGTGCATTTAAAGCTGCAATTGGCCTAACTGTTGAAATATAGGCCTACTTGTTTAGCGCAGGTCTGTACCTCCAGATCGTGAGGGTATTTAATATAATTTATGCAAACTATGCTCATGTGGGTCTAGGCTTATTATAGGCATACAACTTGAATTCTGTCGCACAGGCGCAATTGTACGAAAAACATAAAACAAAATCAGTTCGGTGACAAAACAGAAAATCAAACTATAATGATAGGTTGATGGTATTGGCCTAAATCTAGCAACAACTACACGAGAGTCAGGAATTTATCTCCAAACACAGGACCTATGCCCTCAAACTAAAATACACGCCAGCATATATCCTCAAGCGAAATAGGCCACATGTATGACCAAAGAGGATAGGGCAAGGAATTAGCGTAGGCCTAAGGTTTTAGATCAAAGTACGCGTACGGTTTCAGTGTAGATTCAAGCGAGTAAAATAGGTGAGCTTAGAATATATGCTACGAAATAAAGATGTAAGTTGCGTGTTAGATAATCACATTGACAACCGGTTACATTATAGGTTCATGTTTTCCAAGAGATTTTCTCCGCTTGTGCGCTGTTTGGCGCTATATATAGGCCTACATTTTCTGTTGTTCTTCTTCTTTGTCTTCAGTGCTTTCAAAGTGGAAGAACTGCAGACGCAACTCAATGAGCGACTGCGCATGCTCGAACGCAAGATGGAAAGTAAGTATAATCGACCACAGTTACTGCATATGCTGTTTTCCACTGTATCCCACCAACATGTAGTCTAGTATCGATTACATTTAGGTTATATATTATATATTATATATATATATATTATATGTCATGTCATTTCAAACACCGACGTCGCCGCGCGACGGTTGGTCACATGCCTGGACTAGGGCTCTCCACTGACGCCTATTGCGTGCGGCAGCGAGAAGATAGGATCCAGAAAGGTCGGACCAGGAAAGAATGTCGTCTATCCAGTTAATACGCGGTCTTCCACGTTGTCGATAACAATCGACGTGACCCAGCATGATGTCATTTTTCAAGGAATCCTGAGGGAGCCTGATGATATGTCCGAAATAAGAGATTTTGCGCATAGGCGGAGACCTGCGCCGAGAATTGGGGGGACGGAAAGACGCGAGATTTTCCGAAAATTTCTGACGACCGGCGAAATCTCGGAAAATTTTCTATTTTCGCCGCCAAAAAAGTTGATGACCTTTTTTTTTTTTTTTTTTTTTTTTTTTTTTTAGTCATCCGGCCAAATCTCGACCAAATCCCGACGAAATTTTCTTTTTTCACCGCCAAAAAAGTTGATGACCTTTTTTTTTTTTTTTTTTTTTTTAGTCATCCGGCCAAATCTCGAACAAATCCCGACGAAATTTTCTATTTTCGCCGCCCAAACAAGTCTTGACGCTCAAACATTGGGGGGGACAAATGCATGGGCCGTCCCCCCCAACACTTTTATTGGGGGGGACCGTCCCCCCCTGTCCCCCCCTAGGTCTCCGCCACTGATTTTGCGAGCCTTGATGGAACCCAAGAATACGGGGGAAGTTCTAGCAAGCCGATAAACTTGCTCTGTTGTAAGCCTGAGCGTCCAGGATATGCGCAAAAGCTTTCGAATACATTTGTTTTCAAAAATTTGAATTTGCTTTTCCTCAGCTTTCTTGAGCGTCCATGATTCGCAACCATAAATTGCGACTGACTACACCAGGGATTTCATATATATTATATACTATTTATTATTATAGTCCTATTCGGATGAAAAATCTTCCTACTTTTTGCTCCTCCTTCTCCTCCTCCTCCTCCTCCACTTCCTTCTCCTTTCCTTCCTTTTTCGTCAATCGTGTTAATGTGATGAATCTGAAGCATGTTCTGATGTGAGGATGAATGTCGTCACAGTCTGTCGCAACATCAGTCTTCTGCTCTTGTGTCTTCTTTTTTCCTGCTATCCTTCCTAACTCCACTCTCTTTTCCTCTGATATCTCTTCCCCTGCCTTTATCTTTTTCTTCCACCGATGTTGCCAGTCTATTTATTTTCTCTTTAGTAGGCTATTAGCCAATTACTTTAGTCTTAAGAGATCACAAATCATATATCCGCTGTTTGCCATTCTCATAGTTGCCTGATACTTTAAAACGTTGACTGCAGTCTTGCACCTGAGCGTCGTTGCACGCCATACTTCAAACGTGCACTAATAAGCTGAGTGTCAGGTAACGACCAAGGTAACGCCTGAGCAATGTGAGCGTACCAACATGATTAGTTACTTAAGGGGGAGCGACGGCGAATCAGGAAGAGATTGGCATCGTCTCAGCTGTGATGAAGCAAAGGAAAAGAGGAAAAAGAAAAGGGAAAGGATGAGGAAGCGAGGGAGAAGTAGGAGGAGGAGAAGTTGGACGATAAGGAGGACAAGGAGGAGGAGAAGGAGGAAGAGGAGGAGGAGGAGGGTGCCAGTGGCAAAGAAAGGTGATATCTGCAAATGCTTTTAGAAAAGCTCTAGTAAACTGATTGCGTTGAATCTGTCGTCGCCACTTAGAGTTCTCTTCCTATTTTTCTTCCTATGTAAGAGCCACAGGTGACAGACGAAAGACACGCAGGCTAATCAGCAGCAGCACCCTCTCCGCAGTCTATCAGTGTATACCTCTGATCGTCTCTGCCGCTCATCTGTGTCTTCTTCGCTGTCCTGCTCTCTTTCTCTGTCTGTGTCTGCGTCTGCGTCTGCGTCTGTAGCCTATGTGTCTCTCAACCTTCCTTCGTTTCTGCTTTCGTCAGCTCCTATATCCTTCCTGTCTGCATAAGTACAGTCACACAAATGCACACCTACGCACATACTCGTAAATGCATTGACACGTGCATGTATGCACATCATTATACATAATGACATTGGCACACATTCATTCATGCATTCATCCAAACACAACAACTATTCATCTGATATAACATGAAACAGAAGATTGTATTGATGAGATGCATATGAATATGTTGCATTGGTGTTGGATGATCATGATGTCTTCTTCTTCTTCTTCTTTGGTCTCTCGTTGGTTGTCAGTCGAGAGTCTGAAGTTGGTTGAGATCGAGAAATGCAAGAAGGACATCGCAGACATTCGAGATCACATCTACAACAGTTCTTCACAGAAGAGTAGAATGACGACGACAGCCATGACGACGATTGATCTTCGCATGAGGTCAGACCGTCATCTCTCATTATACGATTATATGATTATGATTATATGATTATGTGATTATGATTATGTGATTATATGATTATGGTTATATGATTATGATCATGACGACGATTGATCTTCGAATGAGGTCAGAGTCATCTCTGATTATATGATTATGATTATGATTATATGATTATGATTATATGATTATATGATTATATGATTATATGATTATATGATTATGATTATGGTTATATGATTATATGATTATGGTGTACGAAACAACTTTTCTCTTCTCTTCTTCTTTTCTTCCCCTCCTCTTCCTCCTCCTCCTCCTCCCTCTCTATCTCCTGCTGCAACTGCTGCTCCTCCTCCTCTTCTTCTTCTTCGTCTGCAAATGTGTCATTCTTCTCTCTTCCCGCTTCTTCTCCTTTCCTCTTGCTTCTATTGTTGATGATAATGACGAATGGGCATTGTAGGCTACTTGTATTTGTCTCAAGACTCGTCTTGGATATGGTTTGCGAAGTCGATTACAGATTGTTGACTGACAGTGACGACTGTCAATAGGTAGGCCTATAGGTTATAGCAACCCACAAATCCAGCGAAACCTGTTTCCGCCTATGACCTTCGCCATGGAATTAATTATATTCGAATTATCAACAAAGGATGATAAGAACTACATATATGGCCTATCTCGGGATCTCTAGAGTAGCTTGCTAGAAATATCACCATCAGGCCTAATCCAATTTTAATTTTCCAATCCTAATCCTAACTTTACCAATTTTATATTAGGCCTATGACTTTACCATGTAACTATATACTGCGACTTGTCGACCTGATTTTATGAGACGAATCTATTATTAATGTGTATAGTGATTGAAGCTTAATTCATAACCAAGTAGGGCCTACCTACACTTATTCCGCAGACAGACTTTTCTCAGTTTGAATGGCTGAACAATGCCTTTGTAAAAAAAGAGTCCATTTCTCCTCTTGACCTAATCAGTTAAGATATCGGTAACAACCTACAAATCTACTGTATTTGCCTTAGTTCTACCTGCAAATATCTTCATACTACAGTACGTCTCCTCAATATATAGGCCTAAAATCACACACTTTGATAGCTTTCTACATACATGCATTTCATGTTTCTTTTTTGGTTAATTAAACGCAGTTCACGCAATGCATTTCACTTCAAAGTCACTTATCATATGAACTTGTATCAAAGGCCTAATCTCTTATACACAACTGCGACCTTATCTTGCAAACCGCAAGAAACTATCGCTGGATAATTATGTAGGCCTAGCTGCATTCAATTAATGGTGCGTGTGCATATTATGTTATATAGATCTCTGTCCCAAACGCAGTCCACGGAGAACAGATAACACGCTCTGCAGGCCTTTCAAACCGACTTAAAGTGGTTCAATTACGCGCAAAGTATACAAATCGATACATCAGCATACAATACAAATCAGTATAATCAGAGCCCACACACACCTAACCCACCCACCCCACGCACACAATACATGCCATGCTTATAGAGTATAGACATAATTATTTAGCTGCATTCAATCAATGATGCGTGTGCATATTATGTTATTTAGATCTCTCTCACAAACACAGTGCATGGAGAACAGATAACACACAGACTGGCATTAAATAAACTTTCACTGATCATATTTTCATTGCACCTAATAGCACCATCTCAGAATATATTGCCGGAAGCTAGCAGAAAAATCATCATATCGTTCGTTAGCCTACCTGTAATTTCGTCACAGCAAAGATCCGTTACGTACAATATATTATAATTACTGCACGCATAAAATTTTGACCGTAGCATCTGACTGATTGGGCCTATGATGAATGAAGTTACGTAGCCTACTTTTGTTTTGGTGAATTTCTTAAGACAGGTTTGAGCAGCATCAAATCGCGCAGCAAACTCTGCTGTCTTTACGAATGTTTTTTTTATGACTAATGAAATATGAATGACATAGACCACTGAGATTGTTTTTACTTTCGTTTTGGCTACTGCTTCAGTTAATGGTCTCAAGATGAAGGGACCATATATCATTATAGTAGGCCTCCTCCACATTAGCCTATATGATATTAGACTGAGAAAAAAAGAATCTAGGTTCAAGAACATAAATTTGCACCACAATTTACAAATAGGCCAAAATTCATGCAACTATTCTGGTGGCTGGTCTAGAGATCGTTTTCATCCCTTCCTTTTTAATCTGCTTTACTTTCGACTCTTTCCTACCACATTTTCTGTCTTCTTTCCTTCCTTTCTCCCTTCGGTTTTTACCCTTTCTTTTAAAATAGCGCCGATGATTGAGTCAGTCTCATGAGGTCAGTGTTCTGCGTGACACTGAGAATTTCTTTCCCCTTCCTTTCCTTCATTGCTTTCTTTCTTACTTCATTTTCTGCTAAAAAACGGAACTCTGCGACGTTGTCCACGACATGATTTGCAGTAATTATATTAGTCAACTCACTTGACGACCCTTTCAGAGCATTCAGAACAGCAAATGGTGTCTTTCATTTCAAGTTGATTCTCATTAATTTTATCCATTTAGATTGTATAGATCTTGCCGCTGTTTAAAAGCGTGGCATGGCTTGGCCTTGTCCACGTGCAAAGCAGACAGCCACGAACCTAACGATGCTAATTTTTTGCAATCTGCCTTCCTTAATAATGTCGATGATGACGATAATAATAATAATAATAATAATAATAATAATAATAATAATAAATAATAATAATAATAACATGTCATTTGCATTAATGCCATTTGCTCTCAACGTTTTGATGCCGTGGCCTTCGTGGGTAAATATGTGGATTTCAGTGGGGACAAGGCTCGGTAGTTCCAGAATGTTAATCTTAGGATAGCTTTTAAAAACCTGAGGGATCATATAGCCTACCTCGGGTAAAATAATAATGATAACGATAGCCTAATAATATTAAAAACAGCAACAACAACAACAACAACAACAACAGCAACACTACTACTACTACTACTACTACTACTACTACTACTACTACTACTACTACTACTACTACTACTACTACTACTACTACTACTACTACTACTACTACTACTACTACTACTACTGCTGCTGCTGCTGCTGCTGATGCTGCTGCTGCTGCTGCTGCTGCTGCTGCTACTACTACTACTACTGCTGCTGCTGCTGCTGCTGCTGCTGCTGCTGCTAATACTATTACTACTACTAATAATAATAATAATGATAGTAATAATAATATTAGTAATTATAATGACAATGATAATGATAATAATAATAATAATAATAAATTATTAATAATAATAATAATAATAAAAAATAATGATAATAATAATAATAATAATAACGACAATTTAGATGGCGCCGTGACACAATGGTGCCTTAATAACGGATAAGCATGCAGTTGTTCTCTGGTTTTGTTTCTAAAACTATTTCGGAAGATTGTAGGAAAGCGTCTCGTCTCTCTTTCTTTTAGCTGTAGTTCTTTCAGCGATGAGGAGAAGATGTTGCGCCTGAAACCTAAACGCGAAATACTCGCTTTTGAGAAGGTAATCAAAATGTTGTCATCAGCTGCAGGTCGATCATCGTTTATTCATTCAGTCGATGAAGAAGTCTTTCATCGTCATACAAATGAATGTTGTCTTCAGATCAGAACTAAGACCAAGCGAATCAAATCATTCAACTCAGCTGCATTGCCTATTCACTTCGATTTATTCAATATAATGGATTCGTCCAGATATTATTATCACGCATTCCTTTGGTAAAAGCTACGCGAGATTCGTATTAGCTGCCTCAATTAAATCCTCTTGTCAAAAGATCGCATGTAATTAAATCTCAATAAAATATCGCCTGTCGTCGCCCGTGACACTGTCCGCTTAATTGTAACTGTTTCACTGCTGACGTTAAACGATTGCATTAAGTAAATTATAAGTTGTCGAAATTATAACTTATTCTGTTACAAAAACTGCTAGATAAAAAGTCGTTCAGCAAAAAATCTTATCGCTCAGAGAATCATGTATGAAGCCTTAAACAAAGCAGCCGTTGGATGCAAACTGGTTCTGTGCGATTTTTATCATTTCGGATAGAAATTGAAGCGTTAAACAAAGGCTTGCGTTGTGAAGAACCAGCATCTTTTCATTTCTCTCGACTCACTGCGAACCTCTGTCAGTCTTTTTAAACTGGACGTGAATTGCGAGCCATCATTTTACCGTAGGCCTATCAGTTTCAACAATGCGACCACCGTAACAGAGATTTCCAACGGCTGCCCTACGCGTTACTATTATTATGTTAGAGATTGCATTATAAAACTAAAACCAAGATGTATCCATAATGACGCTTTCTGAGATTTGTTAGAGAGGTTAAATCCGAATGAACTGACTCGGACCTTGGTCGTAGATCTGAATATGATTTTATTCGAATGTTGTAATTTTGGCTCTTTCATTTTCAACTGCAGTCTATATATATCTAACAGTCCGACAGTCAGTCCACACTTTGCCCAAATGAGTCAATTGCTCTGATGAAGAGCGTTTCATCGAAGATCCACCGAAATCCTTTCGACGCTTTTCAAATTCGATGAAAGCAAAAACTGCTCATCACTAGAAAAACAAATCTTGTTGCACTTGCATGCGGCTTTTGCAGCTCGAATCAGATTGATGACTAGTAGACAGACTTTTTCATCACCTGAAATTCATCTTGCATGTCGCTGCATGGTTATAGCATGAAAAAGAAATTAAATGGAGACCATGCGGCCGAGCACTACATGTAGGCCTATAGGCCTAGCAAACAATTTATCAGCTACATGTATTTGCTGCTACAAATCTCCTCTGTTTCTATTGATGGCTGCATTAGCAAATGCAGCCAATCTCAAAAGCCAGATATTGATCTGATGCAATGGTCTCATCTGTCAAATTAATCGTCACGAAAAGCAACGCATTAACCGATGGATGACGTCAAAGTGACGACAAACCACCTGTACCAAGGCTTTCTTTCAATCAATCTTCGACCAATCGTAGAAGACCGTCCAAATTCTACAGACTAAACATCTATATATGATATATATATATATATGATATATATATATATCATATATGTAACATAGAAAAGAAAAACTGTGTTGTGGAAACTGAGTTCAGTGAACTTATAATTATTATTATTATTATTATTATTATTATTATTATTATTATTATTATGAATCGAGTGACTGTCGGTCGGATCATCATCCATCGTTTGATCGTTTGTCTGTCTGTTAAATGTCGTTAGATGTTGTCGCTATCGTCGTCGTCGCCAGAGTGACGTCATCTCTGACGGTGACTTCGATCATACGTCATCTTCCAAGATGTTTCAGCTGCTTTTGCATGCAGTTACAATACGTTTATTACTGCTGCAGTTTGTTTCATTTGTGTCGTTCATGAATGTTTAGGCCTACGACATGTACATGTACGCATACTTCATGCAAAGCATGCCATTAAATGCAGTTTGTGCATACATTTTGCAAAAGCAGTGTGCTTATTATTATGCCTGTATGCTGATGAGTGTGGGCTGTTGTGCGTGTATGCTATTAATGCATATTTTATTTCTGTATTGGTGTGTATATTGAATGTAGCCCGATTTCACCTACGGATGAAAAAATAATCAAACACAAGGTGAAAACGGTGCCATCTTTTCAAAAGGTAAACGAATTTCATTCTGTTTGCATGCGCTGCCCGTATAGGTATAGGCCTACCGTACTGGTATTGTCTTGTTTTACTTTGCTTGCACGGCTATTTTAATGGCCATTGTCTTTTGAATACGTTACATCGATGTCAATTAAGTCTCTTGCAGACTCCAGGGATCACTCACTGTAAATAATGAAACTGTTTTTAACGCACTTTTATGGATCGTGTTAGATTCTGTATAAAGTTGAAATTGACAAATATTGCTCCGTACGTTGAAGAAAACTGAAGGTCTTCAGATGGTTTAACGAAACGCGTTTGAAGTGTCACTTGGAAATAGTCAAATCCACTTTTGCAGCCAATTTTTCTCAATTATTAACTCGTGCGTCTCTATCGTCCGAAGTAATTCCACGACAGTCAATGACAATTTGGCTAATTATAATCAAATTAATGGGTTGGTTGCGTGTGTCATCTTTTCACGCACCTCCCATAGGCCTATAGTTTCCTTAATTTTTCTTAAAGTATAGAAGCGAATTACGTTCGTTGGAAGAGGGTGTGGGTCTGGATGAGATCTGGTAGTCTGAGGAGTAAACCGTTTGATGTCGCTTTGGTGTTAGATGTAGTGATGTCGATGTGTCTGTCAGTGCTTACAATGTCTGTTACATCGGAATTTTTAACCTAAAGAGTTGTTACCTGATTTATTTTGCAACTGTCACTTGTTTATTCGTGTTTAAAACTACGAGTTGCTTTTATCGGGTGTTTTACAACTGATGCATAAGCACAGTACTTGTGCTTTATTGTGAGACAGGAAAAGAGAAAATGATTATTGTTGTAAAACATGGAATCTGGTTGATGACAAATGGAGACAACGCAGCAAAAAATAAATCCAGACAGGGTCAGGACGCAGGATGTACAGAAGCAAACAATGGAAAGTGACCGGGGGAGGGGGTTGTCCGTTGTCCTTCGACCTGGAATTCTCCACCTCATCAGGTCTTACCAAAACTTATGCACTATACCGAAACTTAGTGTTTCCATATTGTTTATGGTTTTCAGCGTTTCCGGTTTCGTTGCAAAATTCATCTGCACAATAATTATGTGTTGTATCACATATAGGCTAGGCCTATTATATTACAGATAATGTGTGTCGTATCACATATATTATATTACAGATAATATGTGTTGTATCACATATATTACATTACAGATAATATGTGTTGTATCACATATATTATATTACAGATAATATGAGTTGGTTTGTGTAGCAAGAAAAACAATCGTCTTTCTATGCATCTGACAATTGCACCAAACGTATTACATCGAATACAACGCTTAGACATATATATATAGGCCTAGGGTGTGTCAGAAGTTTTTGTTCAACTTTGAAGGCCTATAACTTAGGCAGTTTAGCAAGAAAGTGTATGCTTAATGCATCAAATTAAAGGTCGTTATATCAGCTATTAAGTCGGACAAATTTCATTACGGTAGCTTGCACTACGCGCCATATAATTATTGTGTACCGCACCCACCTTGTTTTCTGACGTAGACAATAATTTCATCATGGCGCCGTTAACAGAAGATGACAGGACTTTGATTCGAATTTTAAGAATTGAAAAACATTTAAATGCATATCAAATGCTGAATGAATTTCCTGCTAGAAACTGGAGTAAAAACAATCTCAACCGATTAATTAGACAAATTGACGCGAGTGCAAGTTCTAAACGTAAACCTGTTACTGGCCGTCCTCGTTCGGCACGTACCGCTGACAACATCGCTCGTGTAGCTGAATTGATCTGTAGCCAAGAGGATAATCCAGGCACAAGTTCATCGAACCACATAACTGGCCGCCTAATAGCCCTGACTTAAACCCCGTTGATTACTCAATCTGGGGTGCTTTGCAGCAACGGGTTTATCGTGAACGGATAGTAAACGTCGAGCATCTGAAGCGCGTCATCACTCGTTGCTGGACTGAGATCAGCCAGGAACTCATCAATGGAGCCATAGATCAATGGGCACGTCGCATTCATGCAGTCATTCGAGCTCGTGGAAGACACATTGAATATTTATTTGATTAAATAATTCTTGGATTTCTTAATGGCTATCAATAATGCAAACTTGCAAAGACTAATTTTCCAAGTATTGTGTTTTGCAAGATAGACGAATTAAAAATCATTGTAAACTGATACATATTCAGTACAGTAGTTTTACGCAATTATTATTAAAGCTAAAAATGTAAATTTTCGAGCAGTTGTAGCTGATATAACGACCTTTAATTTGATGCATTAAGCATACACTTACTTGCTAAACTGCCTAAGTTATAGGCCTTCAAAGTTGAACAAATACTTCTGACCCACCCTGTATAATATGCCTACATTTTAAAAGAAACTAGAACAGACGCAAAATTATAAAGTCTCACGCGCAAAAACTAGACATAGCTAGGCCTATTGCTATATACATGTAGAAGCATTGGTTAACAAAACTGCTTTTCACTGCTACCATACGCGTCCGATACCATGTGACGTGAGAAATTGAGCAAAGGAAGGCAGTGCATTGAGTGCATGCGTGATTCTTGAATGAACAATCACTTGAAAAGTGAAAAGTGACGTCTAACTTCAACATAATATTATAGAGCCTATAGGGCGTGCTTTATCAACTGGTTGAGAAGAAACTATTGCTAATTTATTAGACTAACAGCGTAGTTAACATTCCTTGAAAATATTAAAAAGGTTAGAACGATGATTCTAAGCAGCTTAACTCTGCCCGGCCGCATATTAGCATTCTCTAGGCGATTTCGTAAGCCGGTTAGAGGCAGAGTGTGATTTGCCGGGGGGTTGGGGGGGTCGGACCCCCTCTTTGCTATGGCCCGACCCCCACACTTCCACCTCCAAAAAAAAGGTGTGGGGGTCCAATTTCGACCCCCTCTTTTGGCAGTGCGGGCGGCCAGTGCCACAAGAGGGGGACTGCAAGCAGTTAGTAGGACTTATTTGTTTCATTTCCTCATTCGTTCAACACTTGACAGGTCACAGTTGACACAAAGTTTCAAGTTGTACTGTTGTGACGTTGTCCGGTCCCGTCGACTCCCGTGACAGTGACACAATTTAAAGATAATCTGAAAGTAGGAATGCATCTAAAACAATTGCTGACAAAACTGTCCATTTATCCTATCTCCAGTGCAGATTGCGAGCGTGGTTTTAGTTCCATGAATCTGCAGCACACAGACACAAGAAACCGGCTAAAAACTGAAACTGTCAGTGCTCTATTGATGATAGCTGTTAATGGCCCTGCTGTGCAATTTTTCAAGTGTCACGAGTATGTCTTATCTTGGTTCAAAAAAGGCAGGCATGGTGCCAACGACAAACCAACAGGGAAGAAAAGGAATGTTGATGAGCTTAGACCAAGATATAAACTTTTTGCCATGATTAAAGACTAGTCACTACCACTTAGCTAGAGTTCATCACAAATTAGGCTACATCATACATGACAATTTCATTTCAATAATTTTCGCATGATGACTAGTTTATCATAAATAATTTGCACTTCGTTATTGATGATTCTTGTTTCTGTTGTCATTTGAAATTATTTCAGTTTTTAGTCCTCAATAGGAACACAAATATCTTCTTATTAAGAAAGTTCTTATTTGAAGTTATTTCTTGTGAGTTGTTATAAGAACAGTATTTAGTTGATGCGTTACAGCTTGTGACTTGTGAAGTTCCGAGCACTTTGTTCATCCTAGGACCTTACTATTGTTTTATTATTTTGAGTGCTGAGTCTGCTGACTGCTGAGTATTATTCTCACTTTGCGTTGTACTAACTATAGTGCAACATAAGTGATTATTATAGTGCCACTATGGCACTATAAATGAATACCCATATGTCTTTGCTCCATGTTTATGTGTTTTCCATGTTAAACAAAAAAAAAAGTAAAACAAAAATTTCAATTGGACTTTGTTATTTTTCTCATATTTTAAGTCCAATTGGGAGTGGTTTTTGTATTATTTTACTTCTAATTTAGAGCAAGTTTATGCAGTACTGTGTTTGTTTACAATGAAAGTTGCTAATGACAAGTTAATTAAACTTGAAAACTACTGGGTTAACGAACAGAAAAACTTCAAACCCTTTAACATAAATAACATGTTAACTGATCTTTAAAAAGGTGATATTATTCAATTCATTCAATTCACTTTCAATAGAAGATTTTGCTTTGGATTGCACCAAATCAATAGCGGCCGGGGCTCCGCCCCGGACCCCGCTGGGGGAGCTTACGACGCTCCCCCAGACCCCCTAGTCGGATATGCTCCACAGTCGCCGCGGCGTATTTTGGCCCCCCCCCAAAACAAGGACATTAAGCCGACCCCCACACTTCTTTTTTGACAAATCACACACTGGTTAGAGGAATAGAATGATTACATTGTGGAAGAAGCGAAGACCATAGGGGGAGAAGGTAGTTGATGTTAGCAGTTATTGGTGAAGCTGTAGACTATTAGCTTCACCAACAACTGCTAAAGAACCAACGGGAAAATCTTAAGAATCTAATGACGACACTAACCCTAATACTAAGCCTAACCGACCCTCACGACGCAAAATGTTAAGAATCTAATGACGACACTAACCCTAACACTAACCCTAACCGACCCTCACGACGCAAAAATGTTAAGAATCTAATGACGACACTAACCCTAACCGACCCTCACGACGCGAAACCTTACCCTATACGCGAACGACACCATGCTTAAATTTACCTATAAAGAGCCGTAAAGTGACACATAATTACCTGTCCAAATGTTCCTCCATACGTAGGGTAATTATTTGTAAGAAATTTGAAACGTTTTACATTGCAATTCGTGTAAAATCGTGAGAGCCTGCCGACGCGCACGTGTTGTTGACAGTTTAGAAAGGGATGGTCAGAAATTGTACTCCACAACCTTCTCCCCCCTATATGGTCTTCGCGTCTTCCACAATGTAATCATTGTATTTCTCTATAGCCGGCTTACGAAATCGCCTAGAGAATGCCAATAAGCTGCCCGGCCACTCAATGCTGGGTCAGTGTTTAATCTAGTTCCTCTGCTTGGGGGAAGGGAATTTCAGGTTTCTGGTGGCGGGAAAAACGTCCGTTTTTGGTGGATGACAACCGGTCGCTGAGCCGTCGGCGACACATGCATGTGACAGTTGTGACACCATGCATGTGACACCATGCATGTGACACCATGCATGTGATCGCCCATTGAATTTTTGTCTTTCGGTCAAAATCTCAGAAAATACCGTTTTCACTCCTCAAACACTGATGACTTTTTAAAACCATTCTTTCTATTATTTATCAAATTATCGACCAATATATCGATCATCAAATTTTGTTCGTGTCCAAGCATGCATGTATACAGGACAGGTCGATTTTTATGGGGGGAATGGTGGTTTGATACTGTTGCACGTTTAGTTTTCTGAGGGGAATAGTGTATTTACATGTAGACCTGTACAGCACCATGCGAATTTTTCTGGTTGGGAAAAGTTTATTCCTGGGGTGGGAACTTCCCTCAGAGACGTCTAGATTAAACACTGAAACCGGACAGAGACAGACACACGCCACTAGGCCGTCTGAAAATTGCGTCTACATTGAGTTTACTTTAGGTGGTCCACAGTCAAGCATTGCCAAATTTCTCATGAAGTCCAACGCTCGCGGCTTCAGGATTTAGTAGACACTTAAGTCATAGGTATAATGTACATGTATGCAAGTGATTGTCGCCACATAAGGTGCAGAGAGCAGCAGCAGATATTATACTGCTCAACAAACAGAACTGACCCTAACCCAGACCTTTCTACGATCTCTCAGTAATTGGTAACCAGTTGGGATAGCTTGCCATCTAATTTCACAGACTGTGTTCCACCGCTTAAGAGGTTACAGTCATCCAGTTAAAGATGTTAGGAAGAATATAGAGAAATTGTCTGTTTCTGGAGGAGAATGAGGTGGTTGATGGAGTCGAACGCCTTCGAAAATCCAATGAACGAATAGGTGTTTTGCTCAAGAAATTGAGTTATTTGATGTATAGGAGATGACCTGGAGCACACAGTGTTGTGTCTCTGTTATGACGTGAAGTGAACTGGTCGCGAGTGCTTGGAATTAGTTGAAGTGTAGGGTAACAGCTGGTATGGAACAGGAGTTTCATGCACCATGAGCAGGAAGATAAGATTAATGTAGGATCCATGCAAAGCTAAATGGAGAAAACATAGTTTTCTAGTAAAATTGAGCAGACATACATATTAAGAGTTTTGAGTTAAAGTATAGAATCTACTCAATCCATACAACACAGAAATCATACAATTTCTGATTTTGTTGCAGTACACACTTTCCGAAGAAACAGTTAACTATCTGAAGCAACCAACGTTTGATATCTGGTATTGGGAAGCAAACGAAGTACGGTTTGTTTGATCTATACACGTTTATCAGTAGCCTATATTTGTTTGTCTGCATGCGCACTTGCTATAGCACCCCCTTCAAGATCTCTACTCAGAGGTTCTCCAGACTACAGAGCGGACACTGCATCGAAGTTTCGCGCCGAAGCGCTGAGCAATTGCGAGTGAAGGACTTGCCCAAGGTCCCTACGCGGCGAATTGAGGTAGATTCGAACCTGCAACCCTTCGACTGCAAGGCGACATATCCACTACACCACCGCCCATCCCCACAGTGATATTGGGCTATATATAGCGCCTCTGTAAGATTATGTATTTTTGACGATCATAAAAGTAACACGTACGAATAACTTACACTGCCACTCTTGGGAAATTGCAAATTGCCATAAGTTAATTAAAAACATTAGGAATAGAGTAGGCAATACTATAGAAAATTCTAGATGTAATTAATAATTATATATGTATGCACGTATGTACGTACGCTTGTATGTATGTTTGTATGAGCACTTGCTATAGCGCCTTTTCAAGAGCACTACTCAGAGGCGCTCCCGATTACAGCGCAGTTGCTGAATTGGAGTTTCATGCCGAAGGGCTTGACGCTGTTGCGTTACTATTCCTATCTGTTGCCATATATTTTCTTTTGTATTGATCGCTGGGCATTGTTGTGCATAGCAACTGTTGTGAATAGCAACTGTTGTGTATAGCAACTGTTGTGTTTAGCAACTGTTATGCATAGCAACTGTTGTGAATAGCAACTGTTGTGAATAGCAACTGTTGTGTATAGCAACTGTTGTGTATAGCAACTGTTGTGTATAGCAACTGTTGTGTATAGCATCTGTTGTGTATTTTATCGTATACCATTGAATTGACGAGTTATCTGATTGATATGTTTGATTCAGATGCTGTGTCTGTTGGAACACATGTATCATGAACTCGGTCTCGTCCGTGAGTTCAACATCAATCCAATCACACTGAAGAGATGGCTGGTATGTATATGTATATATATTACCTCATTTTACACATATACAATACATACATGCATATATATAATATAGAAGATATAGGGCCTATAATATACATAGTTATAGTCCCGCATTGCTTCGTAGGCGGCCGTGGACGCGAAATGGGGCAAATGTAAAAAGAAACGGTCCGCTTACACTAGCTGCTCATAAGAATGACAACGATGACGTTGACTTTGAAATGTGATGATGATGATGATGATGATGATGATGATGATGATGATGATGATGATGATGATGATGATGATGATGATGATGATGATGATGATAGGCCTCTAATGGTGATGCTGTCACCAGCATCGATCATAATTTATATTATGGAGGTTCGTGTGATGGATGACATAATGCGTCGATGTTGTGTGTGTCGATGGTGTTTTAGCTTTGCGTGCAGGAGAACTACCGCAACAATCCGTTCCACAATTTCCGCCACTGTTTCTGCGTCACTCAGATGATGTATGGACTGCTGCATCTGTGCGGTCTGCAGGGAAAACTGGCGCCAGAAGATGTCTGCATTCTCATCACAGCTTGCATCTGCCACGACCTAGATCATCCGGGTTACAATAACACGTAAGAGATCAATGCATAACATATAGATGAGCGGCCTAGTATTACATTTGCATATTGTAATTGTAGCCTAATTGTAATTAAACATTTATATAGCGCCGCTCACAGATTCAGTAGCGCTCCCGACCCAAGTTAGCACTGCCGCTATAGCGAATAGTATAGTCTTCAGGCGTTTCCTAAACAGAGGGAGAGAGAGACTGAGAAACTCAAGGCGTAGTTTGTGCGGAAGACGGTTCCAGCAAAAGGGGCCAACATAGGCAAAGCATATGATGAGTAATTGTGTATGGTTAAATACAGTTTCGGGAAAAAAACAGATAAAACAGACACCTGCGAGAAATGCAATCTTATGTTATTCTAATGTACATTGGAACACGTTCCACGCAAAGTGGTCAGCTTCCCGATCATGTTTCATGTTACTTGTTTCTCATAACATAACGTTATTACCGTCAGCGTATACATATAAGACTTACCTCTTTATGTTGCTCCATAATATTATCTCTGTTTGTCTTTATCCTATCACCATCAGTCACCACTGCAGATGTTATTGCATCCGAGGCTATTGTTATGCTACTGGATGTGGTGTTGGTGTTGGTAGGGGATGGCTGTTTAAAGACGTCTGTCTAATGATAATAAATAATTGCTATGTGTTGTTGACACGGTTTCAGTTACCAGATAAACGCCCGAACGGAGTTGGCCATTCGCTACAACGACATATCTCCGCTTGAAAACCACCATTGCGCCGTCGCTTTTCAGATCCTAAGCAACCCAGAGACGAACATCTTTGCAAACGTCGACCAAAACACATTCAAACGACTTCGATCAGTACGAATTGATACATCAAATCAGACGCAACAGATCTTTGCTAGACCAAATATTTTGCACTCTAGTCAAACAAACGTAAAGATTATTGTAGGTTTAGATGACGGAAGAGTAGAATAACAATGGCGAGGATATAATTAGACAACTTTCCAGTAGTAAGAATTTAAAAGTCGGTTGGTCAACAAAGAAACTATTGCAAAATAAGCTTCTAAAGTCATCAAACGCTTTTCCAAAGATCATTGCTTGGCAAGGCATATTGTCCTATTCATTTCTATCAATAAAATCTTTCATTCTACTGAATTGTCATTTTACGCAGTAATTTTCCTTAAAAAATCTATCCACTTGAAAGAAATTATTGTTTTCCTACATGTATGCATGGTGCATTGGTGCAGTGATATTGAAGGCGAATAATCAGCTTTGAAAATGTGTTTAGGGTATGGTCATGTTGATACTTGCGACCGACATGGCAAGGCATAATGAGATTCTGGAGGCATTTAGATCCAAATGCGATGGCTTCGACTTCTCTTCGGACGACCACCTCAACTCGGTCAGTCAAATTTCTCGACCAGGGATGGGGGTGAGGGTGGGGTGGGAATGGGGGTGAGGGTGGAGTGAGGGTGCGGAGGGGATGGAGAGAAGGTGGGAAGCCATTTTACACTCGGTTCGTTCTCATGGCCGATAACAGTTGGAAGTCATGATCAGCTTTGTTTACAGCTTTTTAAAATCTCTGATAAGTAAGAGTTTGCCATGAAGTTTGCAACTAACATTATTGTTAACTTAGTATCTATAATATAGTGCTTGTTAAGAGAGCTGCAATTAGAAGAAAGAGAAGAAATACTCAGAAGGTGCAACTGACCATGGCTAGAAAACCGTTACAGTTTAATATCCTATATACAGAAAAAAACCAGAAAAAATGATGCGATGTGTTCTTATTTATGCTGAATTTTCCAAAAAGTGTTGTGATTGAGATGAATACTTTTGATGAAGGTATAAACTGCTGGAAACTGGTTCTTTTCCCATTTGAGATCAGTTTTCATATGTTTTTCAGTTGAAAATGGTTTTGATCAAATGTTGTGATATATCGAATGAGGTCAGACCATTTGAAGTTTCCGAGCCATGGGTCGACTGTCTGCTCGAAGAATATTTCAATCAGGTAAAGACGAAAGCTTTCCTATTCAAACACATGCAGGGCATTCGATCTAAGCTTAGGCTATCAATAATATTATTACTGTCACATGCATCAGCTGTGAGTCTGCATCTTCGCTTCTGATCAATTAATGGCCATTGCTTTCCTAGTTAACGTCTATTTTTCCACAAAATAAATTGTGACACGGCGACTATAATTCTCTGTTGCTATTCGTAATAATAATAATAATAATAATAATAATAATAATAATAATAATAATAATAATATTATTAATAACATTAATAATAATAAACAAATAATAATAATAATAACAATAACAATGATAATAATAATAAATTTAATAATAATAATAATAATAATAAATAAATAATAACAATGATAATGATTATAATTATTTTCGTTTATTCAGCAATCCGGATGACAGACCGCATCTGGTTGCAGTACATAATTATAGGCCCTATGCCTAGTTATGCGGTCATCTTAATTAACATCAATCTTAACTATAGCCTACTGGGTGAACACACAGCCTGCAATAAGCCTACAACAGCGCTAATAGCAGCCTACAAAACACGCATATCCTACGTGACTTCGGGAATCGAACTCAGCTACGCTGATCTCTGTGCCTGTGTGCTATCCAATGCGCCACGGGAGTGATGTAATGAAGGAGGGAGGAGGTAAGGAGGGATGGAAGGAGGGAGGGAGAGCTGACCTTAATGGGTCGTGCCTTACCTGCAGCATACTTCTTTACCGTGTAATAAATTATTATTATTAATTAGTGGAAACTGGCGCATAAGAAAGAACGTGGACGAGGCCGTGCAAAGCAACGCGAGTTTTTAATAATTGGAAGAACTTTAAGATTTCTCTTTATAATATAGGCTATGCGCTGTAAATGAAGGTTCAGTAAGTAAGATAAGATGATAGGATGATAAGATGATCAGATGTCATTGTTGTCATCATGATCTGTTGTTTGTTCAGTCTGATCGTGAGAAGGAGGAGGGACTTCCGGTGGCGCCTTTCATGGACAGAGAGAAAGTGACGAAACCAACGGCACAAATCGGATTCATTAAGTTCGTTCTCATTCCTATGTTCGACACCGTCGCCAAGGTAACGCTTCCATCCATCCAATCACCCACCGCCCCTCTCCTTCTCATCCTCCTCCTCCTCCTTCTCCTCTACACTTTTACCACCATAATCGCCTAAACCTAACACATGTTGCTTTTCTTTTAATATAATAATAAAATTATAAAACAGTTAGAAATTTCAATAGCGCCGCTCAGAGTCAGGCACGTACAATTGTACAGCCGTGTAGTGAATGCACAACATACGGGTGCTAGTGTTTCGCTCTTTGAGACACCAAATGACATAAAGGAACCCATCAAGTTCTCTTTCAAGGTCAACCTGCGTTGCATCCGAACCATTAGCAACAATGATTGGAGGAAAGAATGAATTCAGTTCAATGGCTGACTGCAGCTATCTTCATAAGACGTACGCTTAATCTAGTAGCCCTACATACATACATACATACATACATACATACATACATACATACATACATACATACATACATACATACATACATACATACATACATACATACATACATACATACATACATACATACATACATACATACATTCATACATACATACATACATACATACATACATACATACATACATTCATACATACATACATACATACATACATACATACATACATACATACATACATACATATACATTTACATTTACATGCAAATTGCATGACATACGTCCATAGTATTCATACAGCACTGAGTTGTATAATAGTTACATAATATATAGTCCTATATTATGCAACTATAGGCCTACATACTTGAATGCATACATACATGTATATATAATAATTATTATACATATATGCACGCATATATAATTATATATAGGCTATGCGTGCATGCGTATACATACATACATGACGCATACATAGTAATACATACATAGATGCATACATGTGTGTCATACATACATGTACTTTGCATACATGCATGCACGCATGTGTATATAAACCCATAATTATTATGACTGACGGGTAATTGTCAGAGCTTGCGACATAATAATAATATCCGCCACTCAGTCTATCGATTTATCGAGCGTGCGTTATGTTTATAAGTAGCACAGGTCTTGCATGCATGCATGTGTAGCCTACACGTGTGAGTGTGTGTGTGTGTGTGTGTGTGTGTGTGTGTGTGTGTGTGTGTGTGTGTGTGTGTGTGTGTGTGTGTGTGTGTGTGTGTGTGTGTCGGTGGATGTGTGATAATGAAGCCCTACTGCTGCCTCAATCCTCACCTGCTTCCATCCACAGCCACTTTATCAATCGTCACAGGCTTTTCCCATCACATCGACGGCTTGCATGCCTAATAATCATCGACATTGGAATAATATATCTGCAGTGGATAATAAGCCAAACAGAATATCATGCGTTGCTCGTGCTTTCTGATTTTTTTTTATAAACTTCTGTCACAACAGCATTTCGATTTTTTTCCACTACCTGACGAAATGCATAATTAATAATAATGTATTTATTAACACAGTACAGGTGCAGCTGCAATTAGTCCAACCGTGCAAAATATACAATTTATACATGCATCATACGTGCGTGCATAGGCCAGGCCTACATACATATAATTTACACATGCAGCAGTGCAGAATCTTGACGCAAAAGTGATGGGAGGATAGAGAAGATTGGCAGCAATTATTGAAGAAGATATGAAGTCCTCTTAATTCAACTCTGGCAACAAGAAAAAATCTCTGCAATGTGTTAAGTGGTAATTAATTAATTATAGTCGATTTAATTAGCTCAAAATAGGTGAACGGATGGCCAGGCCTCCCCTTCTCTCTCCCCGATATGCATTTTAAACTATCGCAACAGTCGGTATATACGATATTTCGGAGGCTAAAAACCGCGGGATAATCTGTTCACAGATGGGGGGACTTAAATGGCGTGGCGCCCAATCAACCGCAAGCGGTGATAAGGAATCTCACCCGACCAAATCCATTTAAAATGTAAGCAATATGTAATCCTTAATTACACGGTTGCTATAAACGTGAGTGCATTTTACAGGTGAGTTGGTTAAACCTATAAGGGGAACGAAATGATTGGAAATCTCTAAACCAATTTCTGCCCTGTTGGGAATTTGAAGACCTGACTTCTCCGTTGACAGTGTGACACTCTAACCACTGGACCATTGCAAACCCCTCCCCGCCCCTCCGCCCCCCGTTGATCAGTCATTCATTCATTTCATACATTTATACATACCGTCTCTTCAAGAGCATCTACTCAGACGTGCTTCCGACCCAACCACGGCTAAAGAGAGAAGTCTTAAGAGCAGAGTAGAACGTAGTCTCAAAGGCTATAGGCATTAGACGTAGTTCCACAGGAAGTCCATTCCAGGTTGCATGGCCAACGACAGAAAATGCACGGCGCTGCGTAATAGAAGTGCGCAACCGGGGTATAAGAAGCTCAGCCTGTTTAGAAGAGCAGTGAGAGCCACGGCGCTGGACGCTTAGGGTGGAGCAACAGAGCTCCTGCAAATAGACAGGGGCCACACCCGCGAGACAGCGCCAAACCAAGGAAGATATCCGGTGACTCTTTGTGAGAAAGGGAGCCAATGCAAGACGTCACGCATAGGCTATAATCATTAATCAGTGATCAATCTGTATAATGTGCGACGAAACCAATTATTTTTCAAAAGCTGCAGATGTCGCGTGTTTATTACATTCAATGTATTTGGTTTGTTCTGTGGGGGGCACTGTTGTGGAGTGGCGCTGTTGTGGGGAGGGGCATTGTCAGTCCCATTATATAAGAGACTCATTTGTGAAATGAGTTTCTTTGTGAAAATTCGATCTCTCTTTCTTTCTAGGTTTTCGCAGAATGTCTTGTCATTACCTGCATGCGCTGGGGCACATCTTGCGCAAGCAATTAGCAATTACGGTCATCGCTCGACTTAATCAGCCACTGTTTTCCAGACCATACATCAGCATAGGTTTCAGTAGTTGCACCTGCAAAAGATCACTCAGAATCTGCATGGTAGGCTACAGGCCTACCTCATCCGGTGTATATCGGCCTGTATATACCTGTAAGTGGCTATAAATGGCGAACGGCGTCTAATGACAATCACGTATTATGGTCTATGTTTTGTTTGCAGCTGTTTCCGCAATTGTATGACGTCATTGTGAAACCTTTGATCGACGCCAGAGATCGTTACGAAGTGATGAAAGAATCGGATGAGAAAAAGGTCAGAGTTGATTTCCACATTCCGCCTTCCAGCTCAGACTGTCATATATGCTTACGAATAAAGACAGTCTTGTTAAATTGCAAATCGCTCAAATCTTCTCCATCGTCGTTTGCTTCAAATTCGACGTTGACATCAAGTTGGCCATGTTATACTCTGGCACAACTGTAGGCATATTCAAACGATAACATTGTAATCTCTCTGGTACATAATTTATACGCCCCACTGAAATTTGTATGGTTAGCGGAGTATCACTCTGCCTCATTAGATGCTCAATAACATGACCAATTAATATCTTTAACTTGCCTTCCACTAAGGCATAACTTGCTTATGGTGAAAACTAGCATGACTAAGCTAACATGGCAAAACTAGCCTAACTTGCTTTTTAACTCAACTAACGCTTATCTTATTATGTACCTTGTCTTATGATTACCTTATCTTATGATGTAGGCTACATTAGGCTATCCTATGATCAGCGCAGGTATCAACCTTTGCCTGCACGGTCCTGAAGTTCAGGCTAAGCATTCTGGGCACGCATAGGGTTATAGCACGGATTCCACAAAGTATAAGGACCGCTGGAAAGCCACTGAAAAATCAAACCATCCGAAGAACTGGAGAAGACCTATGATCATTCGCTGGATTAGAATCGTGGATGCATGGATATAATTATGGGAGTAGAGAACAGCATAATATTATGTCGTAGGAGAGTTGTGAAGACTACACTCACGCAACAAAGTTCACCAACAATAATTCTATTAATTTATTATGCATAATTTTCACCTCAGCTTCACCTCAGCGTCTAGTGAAACTATACGGACTATAGTCATTATGCGTGTGTGTGTGTTTCATCAAATGTGTCTGTGCATCCTGATTCCCTGATGTATCTTGCATTACTCTACTCCTGAATTAATCCTCCTGTACCTTATCTTATGATGTACTTTATCTTATGATGTACCTTATCTTATGATTACCTTATCTTATGATGCACCTTATCTTATGATTACCTTATCTTATGATGTACATTAGGCTATCCTATGATGCACCTTATTATCTTATGATGTTCCTTATCTTGAGTCTAATGTTGTCGCTATATCTATCAGTCAACTTTGACTTGGCGTCCGTATCTGGCGTTACCACTGCATGGCGCTTGCCACGTAGCCTAGCTCTCACACATTGCTTTCTTCATGTTGCGCATGCTGTCGATATTTTGCTGCCATTGATTGCAATTCATTTTTTGACCATTTTGTGGTTTGATGTCTAATCTAGGTTCTACAGAAGATCGATGGAAACAAAGAAAATGCTTCTAAGCAGAAATCGTCTCAACCTTAAACGCACATTGTACGTGTCACGACGACTGGATGAAGAAGAAGATGATGAAGATGAAGAAGATGAAGAAGAAGATGAAGGAGATTGCAGAGAACGAATGATTATTCGTTAATCGTCTGGTTAGGAATCGTCCTCCTCCTCCTCCTCCTCCGTCGTGTTCATAGCAACCAGTTGCAGAAGTTTCATTTCTCATGACAGACAAATATTCATCTTCATTCTTCAAAGTTATTCGGAAAATTGAGAATTCAGATTTACACAGGGCTTAAAGAGTGGCTGGACGGTCATGGACGGCGTCCATGCACTTATTTTAATATACGAACGCCGTCCTGCCACTTATTGGTCAGCACAATCTGGAAAGATAGGAACGTCCAGGTACTAATTTTGGAAAGTTACGAGGCGTCCAGGCACTTATTTTTCCACACTTTAAGCACTGGATTTACACGATATGTTTATAGATTAAGCACTGGCCCTGTCATTTTGAAAGTGCCCGCATTTAAATGAAGGCTACGTGGTTGGTTAATAACCATGGTTATGGCTATAGCATATATAGGTCTATATCGACCACAATGGTCGATAATGATGCTCGTCTCTCAAGTTCATGAGCGTCGCCAGTTTTAAGTAAGTAAGTAAGTTAATTAAATAACCTTTATTGAAGAAGAAATGGATCTTGACAGACGCAGTTCTATACTCAAAGTCCCCTCTATACATGTAGATCTACTCGGCTTATTGTCAAATCAGCAAACACTGAGAAAATCGCTTCTCATAAACAGATTAGTCGAAACATTTAAAACTCGTTGTTAATAAACTCATTCATAATTAATTTGTTCTTAATATAATTTTAAAAAATACAATCATTCAGCTAATCGTTTTACGATCGTGATTAGCTTTAAAAAATTTGACGAAAATCGCTTAGAATCAGAAGTAGTTGCGTGTGTAAATTTTGCATCAGCTAATTGCTTAGAGCAGCGGTTCCCCCAACCCGTGGCCCGCGGGTCAAAAGTGGCCCGCCAGGCCTAAAAAATGGCCCTCGTCTCTCAAAGAATACGAAAAATTGACAATTTCTTCAGGTCCAGGATAGGACACATAATTATTTTCATTTGCAAATTATTTTATTTTGACGTCTATAAATAACATCAAGCATTCTATTTTGAAATAATTATAACAATTTTAAATGTTTTATTTAAGTAAATTTTAGCCTTGTGGCCCTCTAATTTTCTTCAACTGTGAAAAAGTGGACCTCGTGTCCTCCAACTTATAAAAAGTGTCCCGAAAGTCAAAAAAGGTTGGGAACCACTGCTGGCTTAGAGTAAATGATTAGACTCCGATCGATTAATTACTCATAATATCTGAACAAACCCGTTCTTCTCGGTGTTCGTGTGTGGTTCAGCATTTTCGACATCAGACAAAATCTGAAACGTGAGGTGAGATCTGGGCGCAATTGAAGTGTTGGATACTACAATTACGCCGAGACCTGTTCCTAGCTAAGTTGAGTTTCCTTCCGGATGAGGAGGGGAGGAGGGGAAGGAGGCAGCTTCTTCTTCTTCTTCTTCTTCTTCTTCCTCCTCTTTTTCTTTTTTTTCCTCTTCTTCTTCTTCTTCTTCTTCTTTTTCTTCTTCTTTTTCTGTCGGTCGAAGTGGAAATTCGAAGTCGACCAGTCTTCAATATGGGAGGAAGGAATAGCAATGAAGGAATATGAATGAAGGATATACGGTTCGTGCAGGTCTATACGAAAAGACGACGCAACCGACGAAACATAATAATTATAATTATTCTTGTTATCAGCAATAATAATTAAGTGAATATTATCAGAAATCGTATACATCTGCGATCGTCAGATTCAACCGTTTGAACAGATCGACAGATAATGACGATGACGTCAGCAACAATAAGACGAAAGAAAACAGAAATATTGTCAACGCATTGCATGAAAACGTTGAAAGTCTGTTCTAATAAAATGAAACACGTTAGACGTGTTTAAAAACTGGCATTAATAATAGCAATATTACTTTATACCGTATGTATTCTTTTAATATGGTAGTCACGTGTCTGTGGCAGTTGTTGTCTAGTTTTATCCTCTCTGAAATTCTGCAATTGCTGCTCAGCTTATTCATTCTCCAATCTCCTCTGCCAATATCATCTCTCTTCTGCTTTAACTCGTCTCAGCTACTTCCGCTCACGTCTGAAGGCAGAATTCTTCAAACTGTCATATACTGAGTCTACTCGTACGCCACCACACCACCCCCGCCACCATAACCAGCGAGTTTCACCGAATCACCTCAGACCCCCAAAGCTGCCTCCTCGGATTGACCTTCTCAGATTTTGACCTGGCATCAGTAGCCTACAAACAGGGCAATGCGACAGCATTAAATTTCTCCGTGCAAATTGAAAGCCGCTGAAACAAGCGTGCTGCCTCTTGCGGTCTTACTTTTGTGAACTTGAGGTGATGTTGCTACTTGTGATTTACATGTAATTTGGCACTTTATAACGAGATAAATTATGAAATAATAAAAAATAAAGATAGAACTGTGGGGAGGGCGGTAGCGCGTTAGATAACACACTGGTATAGAGAGCGATAGGTACCGAGATCGAGCCCCGTCTATGCAGACGTGCTTTGTAGGCTGCTATTAGCGCCGTGTATTGCAGGCTGTCTGTTTTTGTACGTAGGCTACAGGCCTAGTAAGATTTATGTATTCTGTGATCTGAGTTCTTGTGAATTGTTTCAATTGCATAACTGCACGCTGTAACCGGTTGCGGTCTCTCAACCGGATTGTTTCAATAAAAAAATAATTATGATCAAATTATGGCCCATAATTATTTTCTTAATTACCATAACAAATAAAACTTAGATGTTAGATATTCGTTTAATTGACAGAATAACCAGTCGACATAACGCGACAGTTAACATATTGTTTTTATTGGTTAATTCAAATGGATGCGGCCTAGGACGCAGATTGTATTTACCAGGACGTCTATAAGAGAAATTTTTTTGAAGAACATGATCATTGTAAAGCTGTGGCTGGGCTGGGATCGCCTCTAAGTATGTTTCTTGCAGAGGCGATATATAAATTCTCGAAATGAATGAATGAATGAATGAATTGGTCAACTCTCCATTCAACGTCTAAACCTGTCCTGTCGATCCTCGCTGCAGATGTCGCTCTCAAACGTTGCTCGTCAAATCCTGTCTATCCAAATGTAAATAGGCCTAGGTCTATTATAATTGAAAAGAAACTTATCATCACTTTTTAACAAACCTCACTCACCAGTCACCACCACTTCATAATCATTATTAGACTTAGTCTGAGCTTCTGTCTTCGTTGAGACTCATGGAGTCATGGACTCGTGTGGCAGACTAATCGTATGTGTAAAAATGGGATGCCAGAGGTTTTCAAACAATCTTTTTTTATTTCTTAAAGTGTACAAAAGTTTAATGATGAAATCTAGAAGAGACAATTATTCAGCTAATAATTAATTTACAAAAAAAGAAAAGAATATCCGAGACAACAATTCTACTAATTTAGTTTACAGACATACGCACACTGCATGCAGTCGGTTTAGAGTCAGAGGTATCCTGACGCAATCGTTAAGTTCTTAGATAATTATAATTATAGCCTAATATTGGCATCAGACTATCACAAGTCGAACTGAATAAATAAAAAGTATATTTCACCAGTTTCAATACTTAGACTAAAAATAGGCGATTGGATAGTCCTATTCTGCTCCTATCGGTTGGGCTGCAGCTATTTTTCGGGACTAGCGTAGATGTCATCCTTCTTGAAACTTCTCTCTTATACATCAAATAGGCCTACATCAAATAGGTCTACATCAAAATAGGTCTACATCAAATAGGCCTTTATCAAATAGGCCTATATCAAATAGGCCCACATCAAATAGGCCTGCATAAAATAGGCCTACATAAAATAGACCTACATCAAATAGACCAGGTCTATTTGATGTAGGCCTATTTGATGTAGGCCTATTTGATGTAGGCCTATTTTATGTAGGTCTATTAGACCTACATAAAATAGGCCTACATAAAATAGGCCTACATAAAATAGGCCTACATCAAATAGGCCTACATCAAATAGGCCTACATCGCTTGCTTTGACTGGTTCTCTATTGCTTCCGATATATATATATATATATATAGGCTGCTGTTCAATGTAAAATGTACATGATACACGATACATGACACATGATGCATGATACATGATACATGATACATGATGGCCATGCATGTTCAATCTGTAAAACTCGTAAGATCTTTGACACTCATCTATTTTCTCGTTGAAACAAGTCAACACGGATAGCGATCTTTAAGAGCAAAAGAATATGGGATTATTTTCTGACCAGTCAGTGAAATGTCAATTACTTTCTTTCTTTTCTTTGATGTAGCTCTTGCAACCAATAATTACAATTATAATTGTCAATTTTACTGCTTTCCACTCAGTTTGGAATAAATCATCTCCGATATTCATTTTATGTGCGACAAAAGCAACTTTCCTTTCAACCGGAACATCTTGGTCACCCATGAATTCCACTGCAGTGTTATAAGCCTAGACTGGCATTTGCATCAACCGACAATATCTACATGTAATTGCTAGGCTGCTGCTAAAAATATTGATGAAAGACATAACTAGTGATAGTGATGCATCTCTTCCTCAAATCGGTTCTCCTTATTTTCACAATAAAACGATGACTTGCATCAAGATCTATTTTCATATTTTGCGCTTCTATTTAACTTTCCTATAATTGTAATATCACCGGGAAAATCAAGATCAGTTTCTCTTGGATTGTTGCTCAGCATCTAAGCTTGCAAGGATTGCTCCATAGTGCCAGGATGACGCAAACAAAATCACATGCAGACTTGATCTGCTCTTTGCTAATTCCTCGCAGAGAAAAAACTAGCCAAGACCTTTGGGATTATCCACAGGAGAAGTAGTAAACTGCTGGACAGATGAATCTCATTCTGCATAACTGATTCTGAAATGATTCTGTTTGCACTACGTTTGCATAGAGGAATAAAGCGCTCAAACAGTATGCATTTTCGACCAACGCTTTCACATAAATAACCAGAAGATGTATACCTATGAGACATCGATCTAGGTATACAACAGACTTTGCATATAACTGACCAGAAACTTGATCCTAAACGAATCAACTGCAAAACGTAACAATGTCCATAACAATGCTACACAGTCACTGCGTCCTGTTCGCATCACAGGACACTCCGTCCGATGCATACTGCTGCATACAGCAGGACACTAGAACACTTAGATCGAAAACGACACATAGAATTTATCGTGTGCAACGCAAATGTTTAGTCTACACTCTACAATAGTCAGGTTGCAGGGCAATTTCTTTCTTTTCTTTTTCTTTCAAAGTCTGCAAGTTTCGAATAATTCTACCATATGTCTGCAGAATTTCATAGCGTCACTCACAACTCTGTCGCTGAACAGAAGGTGTTGCAACCGTTACTTCTCTGATGAGACACATGTGATGGAGAGACACATGTGATGGTGAGACACATATGTGATGGAGAGACACATGTGATGGAGAGACAGGGAAAGAAGCTGAATATGAAGATATGCGATTTACATTTTAAATCGATTCGCAAATTTAGCTCAACGCTTCGAGAATCTTCTTCGTCTGGTTGAGTGCAGTTGATCAGTTCGATGGTCGGATGTTGTGAAGAAGAACAATATTTGGTCAAAATGTCTTCTAGTTAGTGAAAGTCGGTTGCAGAGACCAATGACTAAGAGACGGAGGAGCGTTCTTCATTTCTATGGCGGTCACTTAATTAGGATTAATCTCTGGCGAAAAGCTGCGAAACTGTTTTTGGCAGGAGACGAATTAGAAAGTGTCTGCAAGTGTCGAATAGTTTTACCATTTAATTCTACAACGTATGTTATTATTATATATACCATCATCATCAGATTTGCTGCAATGAAGAAAATGGTCGTCGTGCTTAGGTGTCCACTTCTTTTCTGTCGTCGTTGCTCAAACAACTCATATTATATTGGCTGCACAGCCGGAGATTGACCTGTCGGTTGACCTGTCGGTTGACCTGTCCTCCTGCTCCGTCTTGTCCGTTAGATTTCCGTTGTCCATTGAATTTGCCGGAAGAGTCTTATCATCTGACGTTTGAGTTTCACTTCTTCCAGTCGTCCAGTCAATGGCCCCCACCCCCACCCCCGACCCCACCTCTGCCACCGCCGCATTGGCCTCGGGCGACGACGACGACGACGACGTCTCATTGGTGTAACGATCCGTTGCAGCATTAACACCGGTGAAAGCGGGTGAGTCATCATTCGGATCATCATCATCGTCATCGGCTTCGACATCTGAACTTCCGTCGATGAGTATATGAACCCCTGAACTGTTGACTGGACTGCTGCCACCGAGTGGGTTTTGCAGACGGAGGTCGGAGTCGGCGTCGGTGGCCCTTGTCGCCGTCGTTGTCGTCGTTGTCGCCGGTGGCACCGACTCCCTATCCTCCTCTTCACAACCGAAGCCACCGTCTTCATCATTTGCCACGGAACCAGATCCACCGCCATCTTCATTCGCTTCGATGACCGGCTGATGATGATGGTAGGTCTTTGATCCGGCGGCGCCATACTGCTTCCGCCCGGTCTTCGCGTACGCCATCTTGCGCTGCTTGCTACCGGAAGTAGAGGCGAGACTGTCCTGAATGATGGGAAGGCTTTCGATTCGTGGCAGGGGGTTGCGGCGTTCAGAGGATCGCTGAGGAGCAGCAGCAGGGTCTGCAGGGTCTGCCTTTGTCTTCCTTGGACCTAGGGCCTTTGGTAGGGCGGCCAAACCGTCTTCATCGAGGAGTCGTGGTCGGTAGATGCCAGACGACATGAGCATCGTCATACTGACGGACAGACGAGCAACCGACGACAAAGCACAAAGCGTCGAATTCACCTGACGATTGTCTGCCAACGAAAGAACAACAGACGTACAACAGTCAATCAATCAATCAATCAATCGATCAATCGATCAATCAATCAATCAATCAATCAATCAGTCAATCAGTCAATCAGTCAGTCAATCAATCAGTCAATCAGTCAATCAATCAATCAATCAATCAATCAATCAGTCAATCAATCAATCAATCAAACAGTCAATCAATCAATCAATCAATCAATCAATCAATTCTTAATAATAATATCACAGCAGCAGATGAGACACAATTCAAGAGAAGAGACGCTCGGAATTAAGATTTGAAATCTCACTTAAATGTTATTTTAATGTATACATTATCATTTGAAAATAATTTAAACATGGCAATAAAATTAACCAACATTTCCTAAATAGACAAGTTTACAAGAAGACTCATCTAAACATTTATAAATATTGAGTCTTTTATGGCTCTTCTATGTCTATTGTAGCCTATATCTATTGTACATCTATTGTATATCTATTGTATATCTATTGTATATCTATTGTATATCTATTTTATATCTCTTGTATATCTCTTGTATATCTACATGTATTATAATCATAAATTATTGTATTATCTCTTGTATATCTATTGATGAGGATGTGGATGTGGATGAAGATGAGGATGAAGATGAGGATGAGATGTGTCTTACGTTTGGGTGCACAGGCAGCGATGTCTGCATCGGTGATTCCCGCCTTCGCACAAAGATCCTTCAAAGCTTCGATCTGTTTCTGAAAGAGATTAATTATAACAGCTGTGTAGGATGACTTTAATTTTCCGATTTGTTGTTGCTTAATTTTGCTCTGTGGCGTTCAATAATTATTTGCTGACTACCGAGTTCGATTTCAGTTTTTTTTCGCAATATTGATAGGGTGCTAGGACAAAATGTCCCGGACAAAAAGTCCCCGGACAAAAAGTCCCCGGACAAAAAGTCCCCGGATAAAATGTCCCCGGATAAAATGTCCCCGGATAAAATGTCCCGGACAAAAAGTCCCCGGACAAAAAGCCCCCGGACAAAATGTTCCCGGACAAAAAGTCCCCGGACAAAAAGTCCCCGGACAAAAAGTCCCCGGACAAAATGTCCCGGACAAAATGTCCCGGACAAAATGTCCCGGACAAAATGTCCCCGGAAAAAATGTCCCGGACAAAATGTCTCGGACAAAATGTCCTGGACAAAAAGTCCCTGACAGAAAGTCGTAGGGCAAAAGTGATGTCGCTACACTACGTCCCATAAGGTTTTTGTTTATTATTGAGAATATGAAATGCACGGACACAAACCGTCTCCCCCCAATCAAGGACAAGAAACCCGCCTTCATAAAAGGAATTTAAATTTGAGCAATTTAAATTGAAGCAAGTTAAATTGGGCCTAAGATTGATGGAAAATTAAGGTTAGGGTTAGGGTTGGTAGTAAAATTTACATAGGGTTAGTTTTAGGGTTAGGGTTAGTATTGAGGCTATGTTTAGCCTTTAGTATAATTATGGAGAAGGTTAGGCTTAGAAATTTAGACCTTTTTAAATGTTAATACTAACCCTAACCCTAAAACTAACCCTAACCTTAATTTTCCATCAATCTTAGGCCCAATTTAACTTGCTCCAATTTAAATTGCTCAAATTTAAATTGCTCAAATTTAAATTTCTTTTATGAAGGAGGGTTTCTTGTCCTTGATTGGGGGGAGACGGTTTGTGTCCGTGCATTTCATATTCTCAATTCTAACCTTAGCCAGCACCTTACTGTTCTTGCAACCTAATCTCGGCGAGATCCTGCCTCTTAGATTAACTTAGAATTATTGTGAAATCCCCAAGGGATCTGTTTAGCTCGAATAAGTAATTAATTAACTTAGAATTATTGTGAAATCCCAATGTGATCTGCTTAGTCTGCTGTGAAACCTCAAATGGTTTCTGTTGTGATTAACTGCTTTAAATGTCGTCAAGTTTATTGTGAACTGCTTTAAATGTCGTAAATTTTGTCGTGATTAATCGCTTAATTAAGGTTTTTTGTCGAATTTTAATTAAACATCATTTTGAATGGATCTTGGCGACGATTTCTGCGATTTCTACCATTTTTAAACAACTTTATGTGACTTGGATTGGAATGGAATTGCCGTTTAATTGCCGTTTGATTTCCGAAACACATCTGTAGAAATATAATAATTTTCCTATGTTAACCCCGTCATCACTGATGTAAATGTAGGTTAGGTCTAATTTTGTTGCTTAGATGTGCCACATTACATGCAAAAGGATGTAGCCTAACATAATTATGGACTCCATATATTAGACCTTGTGTATATTAGTGTATTCATTCGTTCATTTCAGACATTTTTATAGCGCCTCTTCAAGCGAATCTACTCAGAAGCGCTCCCGACCCAACCACTGCTAAAGAGAACAGTCTTGTAACATTGTAGTGTGGTGTAGTTAATGTTTAAGGTCCCCAAGCCTTTCGAGTGTCCAGGGGCCTAGGGCTGTCATGCTACTGCCTAGTTAGGCTACGTCCTCGCGCTAACGATCGAGAAATAATTTCTCGACGGATCGATTGTCTCACCAAAAAACCCTTATAATAAGGATAATATATAAACTATCAAAATAATGAGCGATCCGGATACACACCTTCAAGACTGCCTATATGTAGGACCAAAAAGATTCTATAAAAAATAGCTGAACCTGAACCCCTTGGCAAATTTGTACATTTCTGACGCAAGAATCGGAATTCTTCTAAAAGAGTGAACCAAATGCAGCTTGCAATTGGTTGATTTGCTAAGAATGTTCTGTTATATTCAAAATGACTCGTTTTCATGCATTTAGAGAAGGTAGTTCTCTGACATAAGGACTCTTTTTCTCAATGTAGGTGTGCCTACTGCTAGGCGCCCATGGATGCGCTGGGTTTAGGTAGTGTAGGGACATTACTTTGTCCGGGACATTTTGTCCGGGACATTTTGTCCGGGACATTTTGTCCGGGGACTTTTTGTCCGGGACATTTTGTCCGGAACATTTTGTCCGGGGACTTTTTGTCCGGGGACTTTTTGTCCGGGGCTTTTTTGTCCGGGGACAATTTGTCCGGGGACATTTTGTCCGGGGACTTTTTGTCCGGGGACATTTTATCCGGGGACATTTTATCCAGGGACATTTTGTCCGGGGACTTTTTGTCCGGGGACTTTTTGTCCGGGGACATTTTGTCCAGGGACATTTTGTCCGGGACATTTTGTCCGGGACATTTTGTCCGTCCACGGAATTTAGCGAATTAGCGATGTCGCTTCAGTAGGCTATCAATTAAACCGATTCAGCGTTACATGAAATTAGACCAGGCCTACTATGGCCGAGTCTAATAATTGTGTAAATGTGCAGAATATCTGGAGTATCTTCCTATGATAATTAATTCCTATGTTGATACCGTTTTGGCGTGTCTCTCCTCCTCGAAAGACTCCATCTTTTTCTCCGCCGTTCTTCGCGCTCTTTTCTGAAGACGAATGCGAAATTCCTGTCGCTGTTTGACGGTCACAACGATTCCTTTCAAAACAGAAATCAAGTCCATTGGTACATAATAATAATAATAATAATAATAATAATAATAATAATAATAATAATAATAATAATAATAAAAATAATAATAATAAGAATAATAATAATAATAATGATAATAATAATAATAATAATAATAATAATAATAATGATAATAATAATAATAATGATAATAATAATAATAATAATAATAATAATAAATAATAATAATAATAATAATAATATATAGAGAGGCAAAACACTATACCTAGAATCTACAACAGGACGCGTGTGTGACTTGATTTTACATGTACTACATACATGCCATTACATGGCCGGACAGACATGCTATCAACCCTGCCCCTCTTGGGGTGCCCCAGGGTTCCGTCTTGGGTCCGCTGCTGTATCTTCTCTATACTGCTGATATTTGCTCCTTACTATCATCTCAAGGGCTTCTGCACCAGCTATTTGCTGATGATGTGCAAGCCTACATCCATACCTATTCGGCTGATGCGGTGGCCGCTGTCAGCCAGATGTGTAGGAAAATGGATGTCCTCTCTCTGTGGATGGCCTCCAATCGGCTACTCTTAAATCCATCCAAAACACAGTTTATTTGGTTGGGTGGCCGTAGGCAACTCCAGGGTATTGACCTCTCACAACTTGCTCTGCTCTTTCCCCATATCTCATTTTCCCTCACAGTTCGTGATCTGGGTCTCACCCTCGATTCTGAACTCACTCTGTCCCAGCATGTGAACTTGGTTGCTCGGAGTGCCTATTACCAGCTTCGTCAGCTTCGGGTGGTCTCCCGCTCTCTCTCTCACGACGTGGTCGTCGTCCTTGTTCACGCCTTTGTTACAAGTCGAATCGACAACTGTTGCTCCTTACTTGCTGGTCTTCCCATTGGGGTCCTGGGGCGACTTGATCGTGTATTGCGCTCCGCTGCTCGCCTTGTTGGGCGGCTTCCTAAATTTGCTCCTGTCTCTGCATATATGCGTGATGTGCTGCACTGGCTGCCAGTGTCCCAGCGGATCTCATACCGCATTGCTGCTGTGGTCTCACGCTGTGTCCTTGGCTGTGCTCCGTCATACTTGCGTGATCTTTGCTGTCCAGTCTCTGACGTTGCAGCGCGTCGTGTACTACGCTCTTCGGCTAGGGGTGAACTTCTGGTCCCGCGGGCTCGCTTAGTTATTAAGCAGCGCCGTGCTTTCTCGGTTGTGGGGCCTACTGTCTGGAATGACCTCCCGGTTGCGCTTCGCTCTTTACTTGTGGCCCATCCGGCTGGGTTCTACAAGTCTCTCAAGTCTTATTTCTTTGCTCGTGGTTGGGCTGGGAGCGCCTCTGAGTAGTTTCTTGAAGGGGCGCTATATAAATGCTATGAATGAATGAATGAATGAATGAATGAACAAATCATAAAATCAATGAGTCAAAATTGAACAATGAACATGGCTATACACCTGTGTATTTCCCAAAGTGGCAAACTGATCGCTTATTTAAGGATAGGCTACAGACATTCAGCGCTATTGCATATCTGCGCTAGAGAGATGGTCGTCTCAGGCAAACTTCTGTGACTCTTTCAATTCCTTTTCTCTTTCTCACTCTCTCCCTCCTCTTCTTTATCCATCTTTATCTCTTTCTTTATGTTCTCTTTTTCTTCTCCCTCATTCATCAAATTTGCCCATAGCAGATGCTCACGTTTTCATCTACTGAAAATAATGTGAGTGATAGGCCTACTCTATAGATTTTCTCCAGTGTCGTCGTCGATTGCTCCTTAATAATATCTAGATTGAGCAACGGACCCAAATATTCAGTTCTTAAGCGACTGCTATTTAGCTGAGAGTACGAAAGAGCCACAGCATACAGTACCTACCGTCCACAACCCTGGCTATTCTCCACAGCAGGAGAATGACAAGAACGGCAGCGGCTTTGGGTCCCTCCTCACCAGAAACGCCTCCCAGAAAGATGAGGTCAATAGCAAAGGACGCCATTATGATCTGTGCATCGAAAATCTACGAACGCAGAAAGTCTCAGGTAAAACATTAACTTTAAATTATAGAAAAATACAAGTTTTTAAACATATAGATCAAAATTATAGTCAAGACGTCTATGATGATAATAATAATAATAATAATAATAATAATAATAATAATAATTATCATTATCCTATTTTAAAGTCCTCCCATTTTTTCATAACGATAAAGTGCTCATTCTCATTGATTTTAGTAAAACGCGATTTTTTCTAAATATACGAATCATATTGCTTTGAAATTTTGCAACATGTCTTGTAATATACTAATCTACTAATATCCAGGTTTACTCCAAAAAATATATCTTAACAGCAAATATAACTATTTGATGAGAGTAGATAAGAAATCTAAAGTGCTCACGAGCGTCGAACATAATAATCGCTTTCGCTTTCATACCTATTGACTCCTCTTCTTATACTTTCTCCCACACAAGGGCGACATATTAGCCGTTATACGCTAACGTAACGCTTAAGCACTCACCAGTGTCGCCCTAATCGCGATTGTAATTCTACATAACATTGTATCCATTATAAACTACGTCCGTCAGGCTCCATGTCTGTTGGGCTGTCCTGCTGCTAACTGTCCGTCTGCGTGTGTTCGTCTATTTATGCCTGTACGTGTGCCCGTTCAACAGACTGACTGACTAACCATCCGTCTATGTGTCTGTCCCGCTGTTTGTCTGTGTGTATGTCCGTTGGTCAATGCGTCTGTCTACCTGTCCTTCTGCGTATCTGTCCCCCTGTCTGTCTGTGCGTATGTCCGTTTGTCAGTCCATCTGTCCTTCTGTGTGTCTGTGTCGCTGTCTGTCTGTTCGTATGTCCGTTTGTCAGTCCATCTGTCCTTCTGTGTGTCTGTCCCGCTGTCTGTCTGTTCGTATGTCCGTTTGTCAGTCTACCTGTCCTTCTGTGTGTCTGTGTCGCTATCTGTCTGTTCGTATGTCCGCTTGTCAGTCCATATGTCCTTCTGTGTGTCTGTCCCGCTGTCTGTCTGTTCATATGTCCGTTTGTCGGTCCATCTGTCCTTCTGTGTGTCTGTGTCGCTGTCTGTCTGTTCGTATGTCCGTTTGTCAGTCCATCTGTCCTTCTGTGTGTCTGTCCCGCTGTCTGTCTGTTCGTATGTCCGTTTGTCAGTCCATCGGTCCTTCTGTGTGTCTGTCCCGCTGTCTGTCTCTTCGTATGTCCGTTTGTCAGTCCATCTGTCCTTCTGTGTGTCTGTGTCGCTGTCTGTTTGTTCTGTTCGTATGTCCGCTTGTCAGTCCATCTGTCCTTCTGTGTGTCTGTCCCGCTGTCTGTCTGTTCGTATGTCCGTTTGTCAGTCCATCTGTCCCTCTGTGTGTCTGTCCCGCTGTCTGTCTGTTCGTATGTCCGTTTGTCAGTCCATCTGTCCTTCTGCGTGTCTGTCCCGCTGTCTGTCTGTTCGTATGTCCGTTTGTCAGTCCATCTGCCCTTCTGTGTGTCTGTCCCGCTGTCTGTCTGTTCGTATGTCCGTTTGTCAGTCCATCTGTCCTTCTGTGTGTCTGTCCCGCTGTCTGTCTGTTCGTATGTCCGTTTGTCAGTCCATCTGTCCTTCTGTGTGTCTGTCCCGCTGTCTGTCTGTTCGTATGTCCGTTTGTCAGACCATCTGTCCTTCTGCGTGTCTGTGTCGCTGTCTGTCTGTTCGTATGTCCGTTTTTCAGTCCATCTGTCCTTCTGTGTGTCTGTCACGCTGTCTGTCTGTTCGTATGTCCGTTTGTCAGTCCATCTGTCCTTCTGTGTGTCTGTCCCGCTGTCTGTCTGTTCGTATGTCCGTTTGTCAGTCCATCTGTCCTTCTGTGTGTCTGTGTCGCTGTCTGTCTGTTCGTATGTCCGTTTGTCAGTCCATCTGTCCTTCTGTGTGTCTGTCCCGCTGTCTGTCTATTCGTATGTCCGTTTGTCAGTCTATCTGTCCTTCTGTGTGTCTGTGTCGCTGTCTGTTCGTATGTCCGTTTGTCAGTCCATATGTCCTTCTGTGTGTCTGTCCCGCTGTCTGTCTGTTCGTATGTCCGTTTGTCAGTCCATCTGTCCTTCTGTGTGTCTGTGTCGCTGTCTGTCTGTTCGTATGTCCGTTTGTCAGTCCATCTGTCCTTCTGTGTGTCTGTCCCGCTGTCTGTCTATTCGTATGTCCGTTTGTCAGTCTATCTGTCTTTCTGTGTGTATGTGTCGCTATCTGTCTGTTCGTATGTCCGTTTGTCAGTCCATATGTCCTTCTGTGTGTCTGTCCCGCTGTCTGTCTGTTCGTATGTCCGTTTGTCAGTCCATCTGTCCATCTGTGCGTCTGTGTCGCTGTCTTTCTGTTCGTATGTCCGTTTGTCAGTCCATCTGTCCTTCTGTGTGTCTGTCCCGCTCTCTGTCTGTTCGTATGTCCGTTTGTCAGTCCATCTGTCCTTCTGTGTGTCTGTCCCGCTGTCTGTCTGTTCGTATGTCCGTTTGTCAGTCCATCTGTCCTTCTGCGTGTCTGTCCCGCTGTCTGTCTGTTCGTATGTCCGTTTGTTAGTCCATCTGTCCTTCTGTGTGTCTGTCCCGCTGTCTGTCCGTTCGTATGTCCGTTTGTCAGTCCATCTGTCCTTCTGTGTGTCTGTCCCGCTGTCTGTCTGTTCGTATGTCCGTTTGTCAGTCCATCTGTCCTTCTGCGTGTCTGTCCCGCTGTCTGTCTGTTCGTATGTCCGTTTGTCAGTCCATCTGTCCTTCTGTGTGTCTGTCCCGCTGTCTGTCTGTTCGTATGTCCGTTTGTTAGTCCATCTGTCCTTCTGTGTGTCTGTGTCGCTGTCTGTCTGTTCGTATGTCCGTTTGTCAGTCCATCTGTCCTTCTGTGTGTCTGTCCTGCTGTCTGTCTGTTCGTATGTCCGTTTGTCAGTCCATCTGTCCACCTGTCCTTCTCTGTGTCCGTCCCGCTGTCTGTTTGTTGGTCAGTACAACTGTCCTTCTGTGTGTCTGTGTCGCTGTCTGTCTGTTCGTATGTCCGTTTGTCAGTCCTTCTGTATGTCTGTCCCGCTGTCTGTCTGTGTGTATGTCCGCTGATCAATCCCTCTGTGCGTGTCTGTCCCGCTGTCTGTCTGTGCGTATGTCTGTTGGTCAATGCGTCTGTCTACCTGTCCTTCTGCGTATCTATCCTCCTGTCTGTCTGTGCGTATGTCCGTTGGTCAATGCGTCTATCTACCTGTCCTTCTGCGTGTCTCTCCCGCTGTCTGTCTGTGCATATGTCCGTTGGTCAATGCGTCTGCTTGCATGTCCTTCTGTGTGTCTGTGTCGCTATCTGTCTGTTCGTATGTCCGTTTGTCAGTCCATATGTCCTTCTGTGTGTCTGTCCCACTGTCTGTCTGTTCGTATGTCCGTTTGTCAGTCCATCTGTCCTTCTGTGTGTCTGTGTCGCTGTCTGTCTGTTCGTATGTCCGTTTGTCAGTCCATCTGTCCTTCTGTGTGTCTGTCCCGCTGTCTGTCTGTTCGTATGTCCGTTTGTCAGTCCATCTGTCCTTCTGTGTGTCTGTCCCGCTGTCTGTCTGTTCGTATGTCCGTTTGTTAGTCCATCTGTCCTTCTGTGTGTCTGTGTCGCTGTCTGTCTGTTCGTATGTCCGTTTGTCAGTCCATCTGTCCTTCTGTGTGTCTGTCCTGCTGTCTGTCTGTTCGTATGTCCGTTTGTCAGTCCATCTGTCCACCTGTCCTTCTCTGTGTCCGTCCCGCTGTCTGTTTGTTGGTCAGTACAACTGTCCTTCTGTGTGTCTGTGTCGCTGTCTGTCTGTTCGTATGTCCGTTTGTCAGTCCTTCTGTATGTCTGTCCCGCTGTCTGTCTGTGTGTATGTCCGCTGATCAATCCCTCTGTGCGTGTCTGTCCCGCTGTCTGTCTGTGCGTATGTCTGTTGGTCAATGCGTCTGTCTACCTGTCCTTCTGCGTATCTATCCTCCTGTCTGTCTGTGCGTATGTCCGTTGGTCAATGCGTCTATCTACCTGTCCTTCTGCGTGTCTCTCCCGCTGTCTGTCTGTGCATATGTCCGTTGGTCAATGCGTCTGCTTGCATGTCCTTCTGTGTGTCTGTGTCGCTATCTGTCTGTTCGTATGTCCGTTTGTCAGTCCATATGTCCTTCTGTGTGTCTGTCCCACTGTCTGTCTGTTCGTATGTCCGTTTGTCAGTCCATCTGTCCTTCTGTGTGTCTGTGTCGCTGTCTGTCTGTTCGTATGTCCGTTTGTCAGTCCATCTGTCCTTCTGTGTGTCTGTCCCGCTGTCTGTCTGTTCGTATGTCCGTTTGTCAGTCCATCTGTCCTTCTGTGTGTCTGTCCCGCTGTCTGTCTGTTCGTATGTCCGTTTGTCAGTCCATCTGTCCTTCTGTGTGTCTGTGTCGCTGTCTGTTTGTTCTGTTCGTATGTCCGCTTGTCAGCCCATCTGTCCTTCTGTGTGTCTGTGTCGCTGTCTGTTTGTTCTGTTCGTATGTCCGCTTGTATGTCTGTGTGCCTGCCCCTGTCTATGTCTGATCGTTAATATGTTGGTCTGTCAGCCTGTCAAGTAGGCTAGACATTTGGATGTCTGGCCGTGAAGTAATAATTATTTGCAGAAGAATGGCAGGAGATAACCATTAGGGCTACAAGATGCGTCGTCCTTCTCGCGATATAAAGGCGCTTATTATTCCAATACTGGATTCACGTCAAACTCTTCACTTCGTGTAGACTTAATAGTGATTTCAAACACAAATACTGTCATTGGAAGCCTTCTTCAACTTCATTGAACTGTTGAACGGCACGAGTTTACTTTTAAGGCCGAATGTTCGTCTCTATATCTGCCCTTCCCTTTCTCTCTCTCTCTCTCTCTCTCTGTCTCTCTCTCTCTCTCTCTCTCTCTCTGCCCTTCGCTGTTTATGGCCGTTTTATCATCTGCATGTTTGCTCTTGTCTCTGCAGTCTATGCGTTCAAGAAATTTTGCGTAAGGGTGTGTCGGGCTGTCTGCACGTTTGTCTGTTGGTTTATCCGCCTGCCAAATTGTCGGTCTGAGTGTTTGTCCCTCTGTCTGTCTGCTCATAAGTCTGGCTGTCAGGCTGTCCGCCTGCCAATCTGTATAACCGTCGCCCTTCCTTCTCCATGTCTAGGTGTAAGTCTGTTGATCTGTCCTCCTGCCTTCCTGTCTGTCCTCCTGCCTCCCGGTCTGTCCGTCTGCTTGCTACTCTCTATCTAGGCGTAAGTCTCTTGGTCTGTCCTTCTGCGTGCTTCTCTGTCTTTGTGTCTATCAGTCTCTTTTCGTCCATGTCTGCTGCATGTGTGACTTCCCGTTGGCCATTGCCATTAGGGTAACAGTAGGTGATAGAGGAATAGAAACGACTTCAAACCCCCTGTGTGTTGCATTGATGTATACTTGAGTTGACTCTCGGCCACCTAAATACCAAGTGAACCCCGCATGGCTTCACCCAGCCCCTACCATCGAAGCGCACATCAAACATATCTTATTCTATCCATGTGTCCGCCTATTACACACCACCGTTATGACACACCACCGTTATGGAAGGCCCTGAAATTGGATTAACAAGTATGTTCTCAGTTAATGAGCGTTTTTTTATTACTATTAATATTCGAAAGACTCTCGTCGTCATGTAGCATCCATGCAAGGTGCCGACGACTGTAAAAAATTATATACAATGCAGTTAAAAACAAAGAATTCATTGAGTAGGCCTACAATGCAGTTAAAAACAATGAGCACCAATTAAAGGCATCAAAATAGTGCACGGTCTTCAATGTCACTAATCTTTGTTATTTAACAGCATGATAATTATAATTTCGTAAATAATTTCTGTTTTTTGTATTGTGATAAGATGGTCTTTAAGGCCAATAATAAAAATTTCCAGTCATTATGAAACACACAAAATAAGGAAATTTAAATGTAAATGTAAAAGGGTGAACTATTAATCAACTTGCCATCTTAATTTAGTTTTTAAACTATAATACAGCATCGGCTAAAAGTTAACAACATTTGTACTTGTGAAGTGAGATTTTATAAGAAATTTGTATAATTAAATCTCTCTCATTGAATGCAATCACCAATCATTATAGATATACATTGTACAAACAGAAGTTGAAAATGTCAGTTCTCTGTCATATAGGTCCATTATAAACATGACTATGTCAGTCCTGTAATTCAACATGATATACTTAATCTATAACTTTCTATTTCTAATACAGCATATTGTTGCTTATTATTGCAATGTTGACATGAGATTCTTATTCAAGTTATAAATGTTTACATTATAATAGTAATAGCTAGGTATAAGGAAAGAACATTAACCTTAATATAATAGGCTACATTCAAACGCTTAAAACGAAAATAGTTTTAAAAATTATAAAACATTAATAGTATTAGTAACATATAACAGTCCAACCGCCTTCAAACTCAACGCAAGGCCTTTCCTGAGCTTCATTGCACAGGATTCACAGGAGAAAAACAATAAGGCCGTACGTTTGTCTTCTCCACATTTCTACAGGGCCTATTATGTCTTTCTGATTTTCCGTCTGTTTGCCTAGATCATTCAACCGGTGCAGAATAATTATTTTTCATCAATCCACCTTCTTATTTGTCACAAATCCTTTTCATCAATAATTTACGAAAAAAACAGCGTGTATTAGGGCTTTTACTATTTTAAGCAGAAACATTTTTATCAATTCATATTTTATTTAAAGAATTAGTGTCCAACTGTCCATCCAGCTAGTTCAAAGTTTCATCGGTAAATCTTCTCATCGATTCCACTTAAATTTAAGTAGAAATTAACTTACCAAATCGACATTTATATTGCAAAAATTCTTTTCACCTATCCAAGCGATTAACGACCAACGCTAAAACCCATGCGATGGCGAATAATTTATAATGCTATAGCGATAGATTGCCTAAAACCTGTAGCTCAACATACTGTTTCAGAACCCGAATGACCAATAACAACATTAAGGGCTTAGCTGCCAAATAAAAATGTTAATGTCCACCTTCAACTAAATCAATTTGACTTAGTCTCCTGCAGTGCAATGGACTTCAAGTGATAAGCTTTTTAAATTGGCATCATTAAACATCATCTTCTCTGCTGACTTTATTTGTCACTTGCACCCTAAGTTATAAAGCAACGATGATAGACCAATAGCTATCGAGACTGATGTTAAAGATCCTCCTATAAAAAATAAAATGCTACATTAACATGCACATTTGAAAACACAAGACTTCTTGACAAAGTCCAGCTGCAAAACTCGAAAGTCAATAAAGTGGTGGCAGCCGATTGACTCATTGCAAAACTTGCTGCATTCTTCTATCAGCACGGCGCATTTCATTGGCCTTGTCATTGATGATTTTTGTGCGAATAGACTGCCATGGCTTAGTGTATTGTGGATGGAGTTCCTTAAATTTCTCAATGACCACTTTTCCTGAAATAGAAAGTATACTAAAACATTTTAAATATTGATAAAATGAGAAAAACATTGTATACTTGACACTGTAGTTTAAGTAGGAATAGTGCCATTACATATCTAATTCTAACAAGTAGGCCTGCCTAATCTCTAACATATGAACATATTTTCCTTTCAAAAAATTGTGAATTATTCCGATTTGGCAATGCCCAGCACAAAATTCTTCTGCATGCCATCAGTATAGGCTACTCATGATTCAGAGGAAGTAGGCTATATAGCCAGCTTCTACACTAAGGTTAAAAAGGTATACAGACTAACTCCACCTCTCGCTATCTCTCCACAGGTCTTTCACTCAAAACTGAAAACATTGCTCTTTCACAAATCCTACCCTAATTCTTCCTCTTCTCCTCACATCCCTCCCCATTTCAACTCTAAACATCACCAACCTTAGCCGTCCATCTATCTACCTGCCTGACTCTCCGGACTTGACCCGCTGCCTATCGATTTTGTTTTGATTGAGCGCCTGTGACTAAGCTGGTTCCCGCGACTTGGCTTTTGTGGGCGCTGTAGAAATCTCGAGATTACGATTACGATTAATTGTATTGTATTGTATTGTATTGTATAAAAAGATTTATAAAGCGCCTCTACTAGGTTGAACCGTTCAGAGGCGCTTCCAGTGCGCAAGGCCACGAGAGAAGAAATAGGTTTTAAGGAAAGAAAATGAGGAGGAGGGATTTCCTGTCAGAAGTTGAGATCGAGTAGAAGGAGAGAGCGTATTCCAAAGAGAAGGACCAATTGATGTAAAGGAACGGGACTGAGCCATAGCCGTTCTAGTAGAAGGTACTAGAAGTTCAAATCTGTCTAAAGAGCGGCGTGGACGATGCGAGGAGGCTGAAACTGGCCTGCGAATTCCATTGGTTAGATATTTTGGGGCAAGACCCCGTTGTGCTTGAGAGACCAAAATGAGAATTTTGAACTTAATGCGCGCAGTTAGAGGAAGCCAATGGAGCTGCTCAAACATAAAAGTAGAGATAATATTATGAGAGTAGCGTGGAAGGCGTGCAATTAATCGGGCGGCCGCATTAAGGACCGACTGCAAAGGTGAGAGTCTAACCTTGGGAAGACCAATTAGAAGAGAATTACAGTAGTCAATTCTGGAGCAAATGAAAGCATGGACCAAAGTGGTAAAAACAGAAGGCGAAACAGAACATCGAATTGCCCTTAGGCGCCTTAAATGAAAATATGAAGAGCGTGTAAGATTAGATATATGGTCTTTAAATGAAAGGGAACTATCTAAAGTAACACCCAGATCACGAACAGTTGAGGAAAAGGTATAGTGAGGAAATAATTCAGACAGGAGAACAAAATCAATTTTCAATTATTACAGAGGTATTGATTTTATGCTCAAGGATGGACATGAATGGTTGTACACAGTACATATTATTATTTTTATTATTATTTATTTATTGCCAAAGAAACAAAAAGAACAAGTGTACAAGTAGTAGATACAGAAACGGTCTCTGAGCAACAGGAAGCCCGGAAAAAGCTAAAAGCTTATATCAACCTGGCCCCTAAATTACATTTACATTTCAGTCAACGATACATGTCACACAGCTGTAAACAAAAAAGTTCTGTTGAGACCATATGAATTGACCAATATTATACAACAAAATAGCAACACAATCAGTACAAAATTATAAAACAAAATTAAATTGAAACACAGGTGCAGTACCTAGCCTAGTAAAAAAAAGGATATATGAAAGCAAAATTAAGAAAACAAGAACCAAAACTAAAAAGAAAAGGTGCTGAGGTATGCATAACAGCAAGATAATCGGTACAAAGTTAAGCGATGAATTGTTTAGAAAGACCTGTTTAGCATTCAGTTTATTTCAGTAAAAAGCCTGATTTCACTTCCCTTTTAAATGCAGGTAAAAAAAATTCTCGTTTAAGGTCATCCGGTAGGGAATTCCATAAACGAGGACCCAGGACCTGGAGGTTATGTGCTCTGGAGGCAGTTCGTGCATAAGGGACAACATAGTTGGACGCGGTCCTGGTATTGTAAGAATGGGTTTGATCAACTGTCATAAAATAATTACAAAATTGATTAGGTAACAAGTTGTGTACAGACTTGAACATGAACACAAGTTTCGATAAATGGGATAATTCATAAATTTTTAATATTTTCAGCTTATAAAACAAGGGATTTGAATGAGAAAGGTAACTGGAACAGGTAATAATTCTTACGGCAGCTTTCTGGAGCCTTAGGATACGGTCTAAATTCCCAGTTTTATGCGGTGACGACCATACAGAGCAGCAGTATGTCAAGTGTGGCTCCAGTAAAGTGTGGTATAGTAGTTTTAATTTATCGGCATCAAGAATATGGCCAACCCTATAGAGTATGCCCACGATTTTAGATACCTTGTTTACTACCATATCTACATGTTTCTTCCATTTAAGGTCATCAGAGAACACCACTCCAAGAAATTTGATTTCATGCACTCGATTCAAAGAAACTCCGTTTATAGTAATATTAACATCAGTATCAGAAAACATTTTTCTAGTAAATACCATAAAGCAAGTTTTTTGCAGGTTCAGAGAAAGTAAGTTAGCTGCGAACCAATGACAAATTTCCTCCAGTTTACTATTTAATGATGCAGCCAAAAGGATAGGACAATGACCAGTTGCAAAGATGTTCGCATCGTCTGCAAACATGATCAAGTTCAAGTCGGTCACAGATTGTATATCATTTACATACAAAAGAAATAGGAGGGGGCCGAGAATTGAGCCCTGCGGGACGCCGCATATTATAGGTAAGAAAGATGAAGAGGTATTATTGAGAGAAACATATTGGTATCTATTAGATAGATAACTAGTGAACCACTTTAGAGGGGTACCCCGTATTCCGTAGTGTTCATGAGAAATATTCTGACAGGAATAGCGTACTTCATCATCAACCCGTGCAGCTTCTGTTGGTGGTTGATTTTAATTCTTTACCAGAACAATAATTAGACTTGAGTAAAGCAACACCGCGTTTAGATCATTTAGATCATTAGCGACGTCCTCTTCCTTCATCCAGGCCTATTACCCGGCAGACTGGTTCGACCCAAGGCACAGAAGCGCTGTGGCGGTGAACAATTTCTATTGCTGTCGTCATAGGCGCAACCACCCTATGGGACCCACGGGACGCGTCCCCTCAACTTTTGAGTGGTCCCATTGACTTTATCATTATGGTCCCCCCAACTTTTAGGACGTGATTCATTTGCCCCCCCAACTTTCAGGACGTGATTGCACCTATGGCTGTCGTCGCAGATATTCGGCAATTCAACACACATAGGCTACTGGTATGGCTTGAGGCTGTATGTAGCATCATCCACAAACGATCAGTGGCGTCTCATATAGTTGGGTTTCGCGTGGAAACCTATTTGCCTACATATGTTGCAAATGAAGTCCGGTGTCATTTGTACTAGGAGTGTCTGACAGCTCCTTCAATGGCAGTTTAAATTTATATTGAGTTACTTATGCTTTCAGACATCGCGCAATTTGACGTATTCTAGTTTGAAGTATCAAACTCAGATTTTTACACGCCACCTGCATAGAACTGAGTAATCGTAGGCTTACTCCTGCAAGAAATCACTGATGCACTTTTTCATGATCTCTTCTCATAGCCTACACAGCGCAATTCACGCGACGTTCGACAGTGCTATACAGCATCGTCCAGTTGCTATGATGCACTAGAACAGTGCTGTCCAACCTTTTTGGCCTCACGGGCCGCAGAAGCAATAATTTTTAAGCCGAGGATCGCAACAGTGAACTCAAAAGCAACGGCTAACAATTATTATAATTATTATCAACTAGCTGGGGTACCCGGCGTTGCCCGGGAAATTTAGGATTCGACCCACTCCCGGCCACAACCCTACCCCACCACACCAAACCCACCCCACCACACTCCGACCTCCACCGGTACGCCACCCGTGAAATTTGGGTTTTCGGAAAAATATTTCCCCTCCCATCCCCACCCCCCAAATTTCTGGCTGTCCTACGGCAAAACAACGGTGAAGGCAAAGGGATTTTATTATGGAATGCTGCTGCGCCGCCACTGTTTTACAAACTAAAATATATTTTCGCGCTTACGCCAGTTGCAGACCCTTGCTCAAACTCCATCCTTCCTATGTGAGCTTTTCACCCGGGCTTCTGTCTCTCTGGACCGCCGCTCAATGCGCTCAGCTACCCGTTGAGACTTGCTTGGCTTTTTTCGTTTGCTGTGACCATGCAACGAGCAGCATTATTGGTAGAGGGTCGCAGTATGGACAGCACTGACTAGAAAGAGCAAAAAACTAAGATACATGACAGCACTGCATTTGAGCTAGCAAAAAACTAAGATACAGCAACCTCAAACACATACCTGGATTTTTCTCTGCATTGAACCAAGATTTGAAGTAATCCCGGATAGTGTCAGTTTCTCCTTTAGACCATCGTAAATAAGCCCTTCTCTTCCTTTTTCCCTTTTTTCGAATGACATCTCGTTCTTCTGAAGAAGGATCAGACTCCGTATCACTTAGGAAATCCTCGTCTAAAACGAAATTGAAAGAATATCTTGCAATAATTTATACACAAAAAGATTACAAGAACTGTTATATTTAAACTGAATTTGCACTTTCATCCTGGAGTAAACGCCTGCAGCGGCAAAAGCTGCTGTCATGGTGAACTCCCTTCAAGTATATTACAACGGCTATTATAGCCGCAAAGCCGAAAAAGAGTTAGTCGAGAGTTTCAAGTCTCTGATTATACTGGTCTGAGTTTAATACAATTTCATTCGAAATAATTTATTCATCCAATTATCATCTTATAAAATGCAACACAATACAATTCGTATTTGATATCACATTCCTTACAAAGCTCAGAAGCGCACACACGAATCAACGGTGTAACTACAACTGCAAACTTATTGGAGAGCAATTATGAATGACGGACTTGCTTAAGGTCCCTACACACTGTACACAGTTAGCTCCTATGAAGGAAGGGGATCGAACCCGTACTATCTGCATTACAGGCTCTAACCAATCGATCACCGTGCCTTACCAATCGACCACCTCACCTCACCTTACAGTAATCTTTTCAATGTTGCACACCATCTAAAATATGATTAGTGCCTTTTACACATTTGAGCGGTCTACATGACAAAAAGAAGTTTCTGTTTCGAGAAGTTCAGCGAATTGCTATAACTTTTGCTGTTGACATTGCTAAATGATTTCCTTTCCATGCTCATCAATATGCCTCAGTATGCTGGAGAAAGTAAATGCCACTGTGAAACTTATTTCCGTGCAGAAATATTAGATTCATTATAGTGAAAAGTAATGCCCTACACCAAGTTTTGTTATAAATAAAAGTGTATTTGCAAGTAGGCCTGCTTTTTTTTATTATAGTGTGGAAAATAATACCATCACCTGGTGATGATGCTGGGTAGGGTAGAACGAAGACTAGATGAAGTTACAGTAGGTTAGGTAAGGTTGTATTAAAGCATGATATAAGTTCTTAACTAAAAAGGTAGGAAGTAAGTGGGAGATTCTCATTAGAATTACAATACTTTTTTATAAATTTTTCTAGATATTTCGTAAGTATGGACATAGATAGATATATCAATGGATGGACGGACGGACGTACTTAGGTAGGTAGGTAGGTAGGTAGGTAGGTAGGTAGGTTGATAGATAGATAGATAGATCATAGATAGATAGATAGATAGATAGATAGATAGATAGATAGATAGATAGATAGATAGATAGATAGATAGATAGATAGATAGATAGATAGATAGATAGATAGATAGTAGGGTGCCACTCAAAAAATAAATGTTTAATTTTTACCTTCCCACCCTCCAAATATGTTTCCATTGTTGAAACAATAAGGTTCACAAAATTATGAAGCATTCTAAAAATATTTACTGGTAGCTCCACGTGGTTAAAGTTTTTAGCATTGAACAATGTTAATTTTCATGCTGTTTCAATGGCTAAGATACATTACTATGAAGGGTCTTCACTATTGCTAAGTTAGTGATGAGCAATTGAGCACAGCACTACTGGTGAGCAACAGTAGACTCCTTAGTAACTAGAAATGTCGTGCAGCGCCTCTCAGCAACTTATTGCAGAAAATGATTCTGTTTTTCATAGTGACCAAGGACACCATTGAATGAATCAGCGGCATTGTTGACCACCATCAGACTCTCTGCTCATATTGGAGCACTAGCATACTCAGAAAATATGCTCTCTCAAGTGCTAGGGTGAAGGTCTTAAAGACAAGAAGTCATGTGATATTCCAATTGCCACATGAAGCTGCTAAGTATGTTGTGAAAACCATCGCTGCATTGGTATAGCAACAGTGCCATGCTGCACAACATGTCAAGGAGTTCATCCATGAGTTTCTTGACTTAGGGCTGTGACCATTGCTTCCTTCCAGAGGAACCATTGTATCAAAGAAAGTAAGACCATTTAAGATTTCACCTAGATGCTACAAATGACTACAGAGGGACTTGATTGCTGAATCGGCAACAGTTTGGTTGTTTGTCTGTATGCATCAAACTCATGCGGAAGATTCAAGTCGTTGCGAGGATCATGCATGTGCGTACAGACACTTAATGTACAACTTCACAACTGCTTTGAACTCTTGGAGAGCTGACAACTCACGTTTGGTGACGTTTATTGAGAGTGAAATAAGTAGCTTTTAAAACTGTATGTGACCTTGTCATCCATCTATAGGCTAACTAGCTCTATGGGATGCATGGGCTCCAGAGGCATGGATACGCACATATTCCCCACTTTCCACTCCTTCTAAAAATATCAGTGCCAGGTGAAAGAGCTCATAGTGGTCCTAACAGTCTTGGCTGAATATCATTGAGCTGGATGAGCTCAATAAACTCACTTTGCATCAGATTCAAACCAGTGCAGTTGTTATCACCTTTATACCGTTTTCATACCGGATCTGCTTCATATATGTATACGTGAGTATCTAAATCTGTTAAATTATATCTTGATGTTATACCACTGGAGTTCCCATCTGGTTTTGAACGCTTTGGCATCGACTAATTCCATGATTTTGGTCTACAAACCAAGCTCATACGCTTTTGTACAGACAAAACACAGGCACCATCATGAAGGCATGTAGTGCTAGTTGTATGAAATCACATAGACAGTACGGAGTCTTTGTTTAGCCTTTTTTGGTTTATCCATGTTATTATAACAACAACCAAGAATTGGTAAAGATTAAAAATTACAAGAAACATTATTATTCTTAGTCAGTATGAACAATGAGTCACAGCACAGTCTGTTCTCTGTAGATATAAGTTATTTCCATACACGATTTCGAAGAAATGATGTGATACGCTACTATAAACTACTAACGCACGGAGCTACCTCTAAATATTCATCAATCTGAATAAAATATGTAACACATGAGTTTTGTGTCATAGAAAACATTTTGAGGGGGTGGGAAACAGGATTAGTCAAAATTATTTTTTGCCCATGCATTTCGTTGGCACCCTAATAGATAGATAGATAGATAGATAGATAGATAGATAGATAGATAGATAGATAGATAGATAGATAGATAGATAGATAGATAGATAGATCAGTGGTTCCCAACTTTTTTGACCCGAGGGCCACTTTTTCTAAGTTGGAGGACACGAGGGCCACTTTTTCTTAGTTGAAGGACATTAGGGGGCCACAAGGTTAAAATTGTATTAACTAAAAGCATATAAAATTGTTATAATCAAAGCTCGAGGGTACGCGTACCCTAAAATAGAATACGTTAAAATACGTACGTACCTTTCAAAAAATAGAATACGCGTATGGTACGTACGGTACCATACATGTGCACAAAAAATTTGTTTTTGGCTTACTCGGCGACCCATAGCCAGTGGCGCGCTAGGGGGTGTAGGGAGACTAAGCCCTCCTATAAAAGGCTAAGCCCCCTAAACAGGCCATCCCGGTTTTTTACATGCAAAACTGAAATATTGGCACGATTTTCGACCGGATGACCAAAAAAGGTCGTCAGAAATTTTGGCGGATGAAAATGGAAAATTTCCATGAGATTTCGGCCGGATGACTTTAAGAAAAGGTCGTCAGAATTTTGGCGAATGAAAATGGAAAATTTCCTCCGGAAGCCTTCAGCCCCCAGACTCAAATCTTGGCGCCGCCACTGCCCATAGCCTACATGTACGTTACAGTACGTGTACATGCAGTCAACAGTATGCCTCATTTAAATCGGTATTTCCGGTGGCGTAGCAGTAAATTTAATTCGATAAATTCTTCTGTAATAATTAGGCTAATTGGATGCAACTGGTTAACCTTTTCCTTAGAGTTTGACTTTTAAGCGCTGCAGCAGAACTGAGCCGACTAACTGACATTAATTAGTAGGCCTACATTAAGTGCAATGTATGCTGGATAAACATAGATGTACAACATAGCATTGCAACAATTCACTACGTTGTGCACTTGGCTGTGATTGTTTGCTTAAATTAAGTCCAACATTCTTATAATGAACAATGACGAGGCTAACGTATTTTATTATTGTTTACGTACCTTAAAATAGGGTACGTTAAAATACGCACGTACCTTTCACAAAATAGAAAACGTACGGTACGTACCCTCGAGCTTTGGTTATAATTGATTCACCGGTACGCCACCCGTGAAATTTTGGTTTTCGGGGAAAACATTTTCCCCTAAAATTTCTCCCCCCACCACCACCCCACCTTCCACCCCTCCACACCACCTCCACAACACACCACCACTAACTCTGACCTCCACCTCTGGGAGGAAGTGTCAAAATACATTCGGACATACAAACAAACGGAAGGAGAAACTTTGAGAAATATATTTAAAGATAAATATGATATCTAATATATATATATATAATTAATTATATATAATATATGCAATCTACAAAGCAACATTTGCAATGCAACTTTGTTAACCAACTGTCCACTGTCAGTGTGCGCCTTCACTTCAATCAGAGACTCAAATGTAAGCCTCTCACACAATTGTATTGTGAAATAAAAACTTTGGAAACCACTTTCACGAACAAGAATTTGATCATGCTTCTAAAAAAAACCTATTGGACCCATTTGGAAGTATTTGCTCAATAAAGGACATTCCTGGCCTTATTCTACAAATCTTCTTGTGACAGTTTCAAAATCGATTGTTCTAGCAATATTATACTCAACGTCTTCAAAGGTCAACCTGACCAAATCCACAAGATGTGAATGAGACATTGTTGGCCTTCAAAAATGTTAATCTATCATTTTGTGTTTGTCAAATGATCTCTTCGCAGAAGCTACCGCTGATGGAATTGTCTAAAGTAAGCCCAAGTGTTACCTGACACACATTTGCAAAAAACTAAGAAGGATTTTTTATATAGGCCCCTATGCTAAAAGTTCAACAGATTCAATGAGCACATCCAAAATTTGCCTTTTATAGACCTACCAATGGTAAATGTTCAATTACTGTTACAAAATTCTGACCATTAAGGACTGCAGGATAAAGCTAGAGCTTTTCCTGCCAAATGACATGTAGGCCTATGGTTAGGTTTAAAATGATTAGATTTAAATATTTCCGCAAGAATTAAAGCCCTTATCCAGAGTTAAATAAAATATGCAACAAATATAAAAACTTTGATTGCAAGCTCCTCATAGTCCCTGAAAATGTACGACCAATTTTTAAATTTGTGCGTTCTTAGGAGCTTAGACCACCAGCCCTGATAAACTCTGCCCATGCCTATAGTAGTGCAATCCTTGTAGGCTATACTGCGTATACTGAATTCTTTTTAGCAATCTGATACAATCCTGTTAAAATGCGTGTAACTTACTCTTAATATTTGCACAGATACTATTTTGTTCAACTGAATAGCTTCTCTCCAGCGCTATCTTTCAAATTTTAAACCTTCAAATTTCAAAATGTTTTCGTTCTGTTATTTGAACATCTGAACACCTAGTAAAACAACATCGTTACTACATGACTTTCAGATATTGGCCCCCGGAATTTATTAGGTCTTGGCTGATTTGTGTACCATAATTATTTTTTAACTGCAAAGTGTGTCCTGGTCAGCAATTCAAGGCCATATTAGGAAACAGGGATAAGCTGATTCCAGTGCTGAAAAGTCAGCTCATGTAATATAATTATACTCATGTCTGAAATTATTCACTATAATAACACAGCAACAGTAGAACTGAGCTGCTGAACTCGAAACATACAGATATTATTATTATTATTGTAATTATATATATATATATTTTATCAGTACTGAACAAATTGAGTAATTTGGCTAAAATGGCATCTCACAAGGGCACTGTTGCAGTTTGGAAACTTAAAAAAACCTATTTTTAAGTATAGTCCACATTTATTGAGATCTTGTGGCTCGCTTGTAAGCACTGAAAAGTACAGCTATTTTGTTAATATGACACCTTAAAATGCTACCATTGCAATGTGAAAATTCAAAAAGTTTCTGATGAGGAGGGGCAAATCCCCCTCCCCATACCCCTGATGGGAAGGGGCAAATCCCCCTTCCCATACCCCTCCCCACCACTCTCGGCGCTACGCGCCTCATGATTGTCATCCAAACGGTCAATTATCTACCCCTACAGAAACCTCAATCCCCCAAGAAGAGGGGCTAAATCAATCTCTGGTTTCAGCCAAACGACTAAAAACGGTCATCAGATTTTTTAGCCAAAGATCAACGAAAAATTTTCCGGCAAAATCCAAAAATATTCCCCCCCTTCGAAAATTTCTGTATCCGCCCCTGAGGTAGGGAGGCTGGGAGGGAGAGAGGGAAAGAGAAGGAAACTGAGACATAGATATAGACAGAGAGATAGATTGACAGGCAGACAGATCGAAAGACAGACAGACAGACAGACAAATGCAACATATTATTGCCATCAACTACAAACAGACAGAAAAACAGTCATGCATATACTGACAGATAAATAGATAGTTAAATTTAATAGTAAAGGTAAATCAGTGACCATTCAAATGTCAGTATTTAATTAATGCACAGTCGTAGTACAGGTAATAGCATTACTACCACTAACAGACAGGCAGACAAACAGACAAACAGACAGACATACAGAGAGGGGAGGGTGGGGAGGGGAGGGAAGGAGGGAGACAGCGATAGACAGGCAGACATGCGGACAGACGGACAGAGAGAAAGATACATAAACACAGATAGAGACAGATGGATGGATGGATGGATGGATGGATGGATGGATGGATGGATGGATGGATGGATAGAATAGATAGATTCATAGACAGAGATATGTATATGAGTGTATATAACTATATATATATATTTATATATATGAATGCATGTATGCATGTATGTATGTATGTATTAAGGTGGAGTGAAAAAACCGAAAATCAGAATTCCGAAAAGTAATAGCAACCAAAAGTTGCCCAATGACATGGGGTCAAGAAATGTGTAAAGACTAAACCGTGGGTATCAGCTTACAATCGATCGATAATCTTTTATCAGTAGTTGGAATGAGTTTTTTAAAATTAGTTCTGAAGATGATACAAGTTAGTTTTATTAAGGTTAAGAAGAGAGTTTGTTTGCTTTGAACCAGTCACTAGCCTGGGCTAGCTCCTCATTTATAAAGAAATAAGCTGGCCATAGGAAGAAATAGATTTTAAAATGCGTTAGTGTCATCTGCAAATAAGATACATCGGAGTACGGTTGATGAATTAGGCAGGTCATTTATGTATATTAGGAATAAGAGAGGTCCTAATATTGATACTCCATACAGAATTAGGTCAGGGCTTAATAGCACAGAAGCATATAGTATAGATGAATAGAATATATATGTAAAGCATAGCATAGGTCAACTGATAGCAGCAGAAGAACACAACTAGAAATCCCATAGGTCAACTAAATGTAGCGCAGAGGCTCGAAAGAGTCATAACAGTTTAACTAATACAGTTTAGTAACGCACAAAAAGAGAAACACAAAGAATATACAGGCATAATCATCACACAATAAACATAGGGCAGAGTCAGATCACTGCTATAATAACTATGTAAGGCATATCACAGGTCAACTGATGACAGCAGAAGAACACAACCAGAAATCCCATAGGTCATTATTAGGTCAACTACATATAGTGCAGAAACATAGTTTAATTAATACAGTATAGTATCGCATTCCAAAAACGAACAGAACATACAGGCAAGATCATCATTCAATAAGCAGAGGGCAGAATCAGAGCTGCGCCATCTATTCACGCATTCATGGTGAGATAATGTTCTCACAAGGAATCCATCAATGACTCGATTTCTCTGGATAGATAGATAGATAGATAGATAGATAGATAGATAGATAGATAGATAGATAGATAGATAGATAGATAGACAGACAGACAGACAGACAGACAGACAGACAGACAGACAGACAGACAGACAGACAGACAGACAGACAGACAGACAGACAGACAGACAGACAGACAGACAGACAGACAGACAGACAGACAGACAGACAGACAGACAGACAGACAGACAGACAGACAGACAGACAGATAGATACATAGACAGACAGACAGACAGACAGACATCATAACCGGTTGCATTTTATGTATTCCTGGTGATTGAATCAAGCCAGACAAGAACTAACCTGTATTCGATCATGCAGGTGTCTTGACACCGATTCTGCTTTGTGATGGCACAAGACACTGGCCCTGTAAGGAAATACACAGAACAGAATGAGTATTATCAGATTGATCATGGAGACTCAACACCCTAATATTACAGCAATAAAATCTAGCAATTAAAAAACTAAACAGCTGCCCGGTTACAGTGTCCTCTCCAGTGGCCTAGACAAGGGGGTTTCGGGGGTTAAAACCTCTCCATTGGCCTTGGTAAAATGTTTATTATGGTTATTTATCCACATAAATAAGAAAAACAAAACAATTGCTTGTAGTAACAATTGTTTTTCTTACTGTATTGCCTTTGTTACTTCATCCCATTTTTAGTTACTGTAATACTGTTGAGTTGTCAGAAATGGCATCCAGCTAGACCATAAAATCCCTAAACCCTGTCATCATAAATTCCTGGCTACGCCACTGGTCCTCTCCCACGCCAAGCCTTATGCCACTGACAGTAAACGGTTAGTGCACTCGTTTTAGCTAAGTTTATGCTGGCTAGCGATAGCATGCAATGTGAAATTAAAATATAGGCCTTACATTCGACTTCAGACTGACTTCAAATCCAGAAACATCAGCTTAGTCAAACGCAGGCTTTTTGTTAAGAGCCTTGTAGCATTTGGTTACCGATAAAAGCCTAATTTAATTTTTTACTTGTTGGTGAATGAAACCGCTGCCAAAAATTAGCAAAAATCTTTTTAGCTTTTCCAGAGGCATTGTAGAAGCCCATGCAAGGAAGCTTTTTAAGTGTCATAGTCATGGCAATATAACTAAGCCACAATAAATAATTATAGTGCCAGATGGGTTCCTTTAACGAGGTCCTTAGCACCGCAGTGACTGCCAAAGAGAGCTAGTGGCGTCGCATTTGAACCTTAATAATCTCATTCTGTGGACCCACTTATTAAAACGTAGGAAATCACCACGTAAAAATTGTTTGAATTTAAAAATGCACATTTGCATGAAAAAGGAACAATATAATATCGACGAAAATTCAAAATTTTCCAATCGTAATCTTCAGATTTCTACAATGCCAATAAAAAGAAGTCGTAGGATCCAATTTATGCACAAGCGCAATGCATAGTCTCTCTGTGAAAAAATTTAGACCTGTTGGCGCTTTTTGAGAAGTAGAAAATTGGAATACTTAAAATGATGGTAACTCACCGAGATATTTCCTGTTGCAACCTGCACGTAGTCGAAATAAATAATTCGCCTTCTCACACGAAACGAAGTCTCTCAGACTGGTGGATCTATAGCTACTAGCAACCACATTTAGGATCGACACTTCTGCGTGTCTTGCTTTGAGAGGAACCGTTTTATATCGTGATTCCTTTGCATTGAAATCTAGGCCTAATCACCTTCGCAGCAGGAGTACCTTACACCTAATACCAACAGCTGCTATTCTATCTTCCTCAGTAGCACAAAGGGATCAGTTGAAAGATCCAAACCTTCGTAAGTTCTCGCCTTCATCACTAGTCTTGACGTGGCCTTCGTCGTTAGGCGCAACCCGAATTGAGCAGAGAAGAGGCTGGATTTCAACCTCCAGGGTGCATGCTTAATTCATGTTTGTTCATTGGAGCAGACATCAAACGCATCCGATAATTGGCCCACACGGACCTGTGATTAGCGAAGTCTTCTGTGATGCTGCGCAGATAGTCATGTAGACTTGTAAACGCATAACTAGCCAACAATTCACGTTTCTAAATTAATTTTAGGATGAACACGACAAAAATTTTAAATGTTTTCTTAATGGTTTAAAAATTGGGAAGTCTATTTTTCGTCTGTCCAAGGACAGACAGACAGACAGTCTGTAGACACTCAGAGAGACAGACACTCTGACAGTCTGTTACAGTCAGGGCCGTCTTATGGTCATTGTAGGCCCTAGGCACTTTTGCATATTAATCTATTCGTAGGCCCCTATGGCCTACGAATAGGTCTAGATTAATTCCGCACCCAGACTTTCTACGTGATCATAGACATACTTATAGGCCTATGTGTGTGCCAATGAACCCTCTACAGCTACCTAACACGTCAAAATTTTATTTCAAACGGAACAAGTTTGAATTTGTGAAAAACCTTGGGGTGGCAACCACCACTTGGTAGCCCGAGGGTTAATACCTTACTATACCTTACCTTATACCTTACTTAGTGGGCAACAACGGTTGCATTTTTTCCAAAGCATTTAAAACTAACTTAAGTCATTGCTGTACCTACGTTGCTATCAGAGGCGGATCCAGGGGAGCCAATCGGTCATGGCCCCATTCCAAAACTCCATGAGACTTGTGTCCCATCCATGGGCGCCCACATGATTTTTTTGCAGGGGTCAGTCATATATCAGGAGAATTAATATATACATGTAAATGTAATTAAGATCTAAGCCTCTCACACAATTACATTGTCTTAATATGATACAACGAAAAGAAACAATCTTTCAACAGTATCCGACTATGATATATGGCATGCAATGTATGTCTATTCGTGTATATATTCATAGTAAAATGTTAAAATATTAAGACTAACAACACTTACAACTAGTTCTAAAATTAACTATTAATCAGGGGCGAATCCGGGGGGGCAATCCGGCCATGACGCACAATTGAAATTTTAACAGAACTTGGCCCCCTCTCATTACTCAATGTGTCGTATGATAGAAGGTTTTGGCACCACATCTGCATATACTTCTTCAGCAATTAAAGCTTTGAATTCATGTCCTGCTGATGCTCTTCCAACAGTGCAGTACATATATTTGCAACACTTCCAGTTTGTAGTGCTAGAGCCGAAAGAGTTTTCTCGAAAGTACAGCAAACGTTAACTAATAACTACTATCCGGAACACAATGACAGAAGACCGACTTAATGTTCTACTGATGTTGCAGAGTGTAGACTCATTGTGAAATAATATCAGATAACAAGTCCATATATCCAGTTATTTTTCAAAATAGACATATCCATGGAGGGCACAATTTTTCCAAAAGAAATAACTTTTTCCCCAGAAAATTTTGACAAAATGATAATAAATTTTAATTACTGTTTAACATGAATTGTTATAATATACCATGATGTTATTTACTAAAGTAATCATGGTTATGATATTATTATTATTATTCACTATCAAATAATTGTATGACACTATTATTTTACAAAAAAAATTAACCACTTTAGTACAACCAAGCAAACATAATTTTGTAGGCAACTGAAAAGAAGCGTAGTAGATCAAAATCTTGTGAACCAAACTGCAGCTTGCAATTGGTTGGTTAATAAAGAATATTCTATTCTATTGAAAATCAATAAAGCATTCACATACATTTGGAAAAGCCAGTTCTCTGCCAGAAGGACTCTTCTTGTCAGTGTCGGCTACATGCTGATAAGAGCCTTGTAGCATTAGGAACATTTATCCTGGGACTTTTTGTCCGGTGACATTTTATCCGGGGCATTTTTTCCGGGGATATTTTATCCGGGACACTTTTTGTACAGGGACACTTTTGGACATTTTGTCCGGGGACTTTTTTCCGGGACATTTTGTCCATGGACATTTGCCCCATGTCACCGGACAAAAAATCCCAGGATAAATGTTCCTATAGAAAAAAGGGTAGCGCTACAAAATTAGGCCTAATATCCCCATTAGACTTGTATTTCAGATTAAATATTCGGGCATCTTGAATGACCATCTCGATAATTGGCATTCTCACAATAGTCAAAAATAGGGTTGCTAAATCATTAGGAATAATGAAAAGGCTTAACATATATTATCCTTGTCTCTACACTTGACCCTCATCCTACCAAGTGGAATCCATTCGGACCCAAGCACATAAACTGCTGTGCAACTTTTTGTGCTATAAGTTACTAAAAGTTAGCATTTCGTGAATTTGTTTATAAGTTTGTTCTACATGATTTGATATAGCTATTTTTTTAAAAAGTTATTTTGAATTTCAATATACTTATTTCTATTGGGGTAACCTAACGTAAAAAAACTTACGTATCACTATGAGCCTTTTTAGCCAATGTAGCCTACAGCCGGATTTCGGCAACTTTGCATTACAAGATTTGGGTTCTAGGACGTTTTCACATATCCAATGACAATTCGTCAAGGGAGTGCTATGTATGTATGTACCTATATACAATGTATATAGGTACATACATACATATGTATGCATGCATGTATATTATACATACATGCATACATACACACAAACATACACACAAGCATTGTCAAACACACATACAGACATACATGCATACATGTATATGCATGTATGCAGAGCCGTTTTAACGCCTAGGCACGCGAGGCACATGCCTAGGGCCCCACGCAACAGGGGGGCCCCCGCGCAGGGCCGTGTTTAAGGTACTTCGAGTGTCGGTGCAAAGTGTTGCCGCAGGGGCATAGTGTCGCTCGAGCGGCCGTTTGTTTTTCAAAAGCTACGGCCACGTGTAATAAGTATAATTATAATCACAAAGAAATTTATATCATCCTATAGGGTTTTTATGGTAGCTACACTTTTAATTAATGTTTCCTTACACTTACTGATTTTACAAAAGGTTTGGGCCTAAGTAACACAGACTCGCTGCACTAGCATAAGACATTTGGCCAATTATATAGCAACAAAGCTCTCGGCTCAAGGGCATTCGGTGCACCGCACCGAATGGACCTATGTTAACCCTCGAGTGCCCAAGGGGGGTCCGACCGGACCCCAGGCCCGTTTTTACCGGATAACTTTTTAACGGCTATAGATATGCAAAAATGCTTTTAGGTATTCCTAGAGCAACCATTTGGGCATCGAATGGTATATTTTGCGTGAGTATTTTCCAACCCTGTACCCCACAACCACATCGTATACTAAGGGTACCGCAAGATTTGCTGCTATTCCTTCGGTAAATGACGCAAGCAAACATTATACTGTGTATCATGAGATTTTTACACTATTATTTTGCACCAGGTGGTGCTATTGTGATATAAGATACAGCAGTCGACTGAAAATTCATTTTGGATTACATAGAACTAAATTCTGTTATGATATTCCAATCCCTTCTCAAGATTTTAGCATGAAAACGATAGACTTCCTTCGGTAAATGACGCAAGCAAGCATAAAATGTGCATCAAGAGATTTTACACTATTATTTTACACCAGGTGGTGTTATTGTGGTATAAGATACATCAATCGATTGCAAATTCATCTGGGAATGCATAGAACTAAATTCTGTAACGATATTCCAATCCCTTCTCAAGATATTACCATGAAAACGCTGGGGTCCGCGCGGACCCCCCTCTTGGGCCTTCGTGTACCAAAAAATACCTTGGGCACTCGAGTGTTAAACACGCCCCTGCCCCCGCGGCGACCCAAACATACTATATCGCATAACAAATTAGCAACATGTTTTACGAAGTTTGACGTATGTTAAACTTACATTTATTTTACACTGCGTACCACAAAGCTTGCTGTGCTAGCTCTACGTGTCAGCAGCATACTAGCCTATAGCCTATTATGGAAAAAATTACACACATGCACATAGAAGGCATGAATGCAAAACTCTATATTCTGAGACTGAAAGATTGAGGCCGAAATCGTGTTACGTTCAGTGTTTGATCTAGGCATCTTCCTGGGGGAGCTCCACCTAGAAGTGACTTCCCTAACAATTGATCAAACAATAATAATTTATAGTTGCTGTTTGCATTATTGTAATACCTGAGCTCAAATAATATAGGCTACCGTGATATTTTTTTAATATCATGTGATTATAATGATAAAATCTACTAATATAGTATATGACACTATCACATTACAATGAGAATAGTTTACTGTTAATATTTTTACAAAGACTATTTTTTACAACTAACACTTAGAAAAATAGCATTGATCCTTATAGTCTACTACTCTTCTACATGGCTTCCCGATTTTGGTAGTTCTTCCTTGGTTTGTGTAACATTTGTAACAATTTTGATAGGCCTAACTGTGTCCTGGTCAGCAATGCTATGGACCTTTTTGAGCAACGAGAATAAAATAATTCTAGTTCAAGGAAGTCGGGCTTGGACTATACACTTGTCTGCAGTTATTCATTATACCGTACTACAATGGTAGTACAGAGGAGGCAGAACTGAGCTGCAAAACTTGATACGCAAAGAAATTATTATGGTAATAATAATAATATTATACTAATGAAATTTTTCAACCACTCTTTTTATTAGCATTGAAATAATACAGTAATTTTGTTAAGACTGCAGCTGAGCTTACAATATGCTACCATTACATTGTGGAAACTGATAAAGAAATAATTGTGGTTGTAAGAATATTTATTGAAGTCTTAGACTATTCAGGTCAGCACTGCAGTAGTCGAGGAATTTTGATAAAATGTCTGCCTAAAATTTGCCATTGCAATGTAAAAATTCAAAATGGTGGGGAGGGGTACATTCCCTCCCCTTGCCCCTCCCCACTCGGCGCCACGCGTCTCAGTGACCGACCGGCAAATACTCCTTATCAAGTTATCCGTCCTCCAGAAACCTTGATTTCCCTCAAAAAGAGGGGGACTAGATGAGACTCATATGGTTATAAAATTATACGCTTAGAATTAGACCTATAGAATTAGAATTAGTGTTTGTGCCTAGGGCCCCAAAATTCCTTAAAACGGCCCTGCATGTGTGTATATTATACATACATCCACACATACACACAAACATACACACAAGCATTGTCAAACATACATACAAACATACATGCATACATTCATATATCACCAACGTATGCACATAAAAGTAGGGGCGGTGTTTGGTTTCCGTTTTGAGGGACTGAAAAGCTGGTCGAGAACGAGCGGCGCCGAAAATATTTTCTCTTGTCGGCTCGAAAAGTTGATGACCTTTCTTTTTTTAGTCGTCAAGTTAAAATCTCACAAAAATGACTATGTATTTCCCGGTCGAAAAAGTTGATGACCTTTTTTGGAGGGCTAAGACCGAAAAACGATACCATTTACACGGTCAAAAAATGACTATTGGTCTTCTTGGAGGCTAGCCCCTGATAAACTCCGCCCATGAATAAAAGCAAAACTACACGCATGCATACATGCATACTGAACACTTAAATATATCCAGACACGCATACATAAAAATATGCAACACATGCAAGTATACGTACAAGTATACAAACATACATACGAACTTACATACATTCATACACGATTACACACATGTTTGACAATTGTTTGTACATCATGATGTATAAATATATATTGATGTGTGTATCTATGTATGAATGTATGTATGTATGCATGTATGCATGTATGCATGTATGAATGTATGCATGTATGCATGTATGCATGTATGCATGTATGCATGTATGCATGTATGTATGTATGTATGCATGTATGCATGTATGCATGTATGCATGTATGCATGTATGCATGTATGCATGTATGCATGTATGTATGTATGTATGTATGTATGTATGTATGTATGTATGTATGTATGTATGTATGTATGTATGTATGTATGTATGTATGTATGCATGTCTCAAACCCTCTCCTGCCCTGCGCTACGCGCCTGGGTTAAAGTCCACCGGACTTTCGTTTGTATCTCCCAAACTTCCTTGATTCCCTCCCACACAGTATGGTACAAGATTAAGCACTGCGCCTCTGTCTCTACGTCATTACACACGTACATCCTGCACGCGCGCGTTCACACACACACACGCACATCTCTGCTGAAGCATGAGGGGTTGCATAGTTACAGTCCAGATCTCCCTCTGGGGCTACAGGTCAATCGGATAAACAATATCCAGGCAGCGGGGGTCAAACGAAACCGTACAAGCCTCATTAATTATCAACGGTGGTCAGATGCTACGACCCTGCACCCAAATAAACCAGTCACCTCAACGACACATGTAATCGGCCCAGTTGTCTGCAATGGGCTCACACAGGGCTACGTCTGCTTCCTGGGGTTCTTACTGAAACACTTTTTATTAAACCCAAAACTTTCCGTTTTGTCGTGCTGAAGTCGGGAGCGCTTCTGAGCAGTCCCGTTGAAGAAGCGCTATATAAATTCTTGAATGAATGAATGAATAAATAAATGAATTAATTAATAGTGGGCTCATAATAAGGGTTGTAAAATAATGTAGTTTAAGGGTTGTAAAATAATGTAGTTCAATAGCAAACGATTACAATCAAAGCTGCAAATGCTGCTATAGGTTTAGTGACTAATTGCCTTTCTATCTTAACTTTTTTAAAGCTGTTCATTTGGAAACAAAGTATTTGAAATACTACCTGAGATACATTGAAGTAGGTCTAGTTAGTTTCCATGTATTTGTATTTCAACCACGTAATAAATTGTGTGTTCTATATGTTATATGAGATGCTTTCACAGTGTTTTGTCTTTGACGGGTTCTTTTAAATTATTGACACAACAGTCAGCGATACAGGTTGCCTCCCGAAATAATTTGATTATTCCCTGCTTTCCTTCCACCACCTTCAATTTCTTCCAGAAAAGCGTGATTCGCTCAAATACCCCTCTTTCCAATTTCGTGTCTTCACTCTGCTTTTACCCAACTAATTATTTCTAGTCTGTTTAAAAGATACTAGGACCCTTCACTTTGATATGACCACATTAATACTTTGGCAATGCCTTACACAGTCCTCACCACCATCCTAAATACCGTCAGAACGCAATGATGACGATCATTGTAGCTACAAAATGATGATGATGTCGACGATTATGATGATGTTGATGATGACGATGATGGTATTGTTGTTGCAGTTATTGTTGTTGTTGTTGCTGGTGGTGGTGGTGGTGGTGGAGGTGGTGGTGGTGTTGGTGGAGGTGTTGGTGGAGGTTGTGGTGGTGGTAGATGTGGTGGAGGTGACAATAATGATGATGTTGATGGATGATTGAGGACATGATGATGATACTGATGATGATGCCGATGATGTTCTTTTGATGGTGGTGACGAAAATTATGATGGTGAGAATGACGATAACGACGACGACGGCTCTTATGGTGATAATTTTGACAACGATGACGACAATCATGATGATGGTGATGATGATGATAATGATGATAACGATGATGATTATGATGAAGACGACGAAGACGACGACGATGATGAAGATGATGATAATGATGATTGTGATTATGACGACTATGGTGATGATGATGATGATGATGATGATGATGATGATGATGATGATGATGATGATGATGATGATGATGATGATGATGATGATGATGATGATGATGATGATGATGGTGATGATGACTATGTGGTGGTGATGATGATGACGATGATGATGACGACGACGATGATGATGGTGATGATGATAATGATGATGATGGAAGAGCGGACAATGATGATGCTGTTGCTGATGATGGATGATTGAGGAGATGAAAAGGATACTGATGATGATGCCGATGGTAAAGATGACGATAACGACGACTTTTGTGGGGGCTACGTTTTATCCGGACACAATGTACATTGTCTTGATATGATACAACGAATAGAAACAATTTTTCAAAAGTATCCGACTATGATTTATGGCGTGCAATGTATGTCTATTCGTGTATATATTCATAGTGAAAGGTTAAAATATTAAGACTAACAACACTTACAACTAGTCCTAAACAAATAACTATTAACCCTCAGGGTATACCAAGCTTTTTTGTACCATGGACAACCAAGGGGGTGGTTGACACCCCTGGATTTTGGGATTGGTTTGAGATATCATTACTTGCAATACACCGATGGATAGAGCATTCATTTCTGCACAAAATGATTTATTTAGGTTTTAAAATAGATGCATCGACCTCGAAATTATACAATTTTTACCTGGGGACCCTTTGATTCCACAAACGTGCACGTACTTATGCATGAACAGAATATTAGATTCTGTGTGCTTTGAACATTTGTGTTGACAATTATATATGTATTTTTGTATGTATGTATGTTTGTATGTATGTATGTATGTATGTATGTATGTATGTATGTATGTATGTATGTATGTATGTATGTATGTATGTATGTATGTATGTATGTATGTATGTATGTATGTATGTATGTATGTATGTATGTATGTAGGTACTAGGTAGGTAGGTATGTATGTATGTATGTATGTATGTATGTATGTATGTATATATGTATGTATGTGTATACACATGTATGTATGTATATATGTATGTATGTATGCATGTATGTTTGTAAATATATATACATATAAATGTATGTACGAAGGCATGCATGCATGCATAATAAAATATATGTAATTATGTATGTAAGTATATTTATATGCATGCATGCATGTATGCATATATGTATGCATGTATGTATGCATGTATGTAGCTGTTAAGACATAAGTCATCATTTCATAACCAGAAAAGTCAGAAGCTGCAAAACTAAACTTACCTTTTTTGTATTTTGACGACGATACTGAAGATGAAGATGATGATGAAAATAAATATTACGGTGATGGGGAATATTAAGCCCATAAAGGGGATGATGATGATGGAGCTGCTGATGAGGACGATAATGATGATGATCATGATAACAAAAAAAGCTTGGTAGACTGAGGGTTAATAGTTATTTGTTTAGGACTAGTTGTAAGTGTTGTTAGTCCTAATATTAACCTTTCACTATGAATATATACTATATAGCCTACACGAATAGATGATTATGGCGATGAAGACGCTGATTACGATACTGATTATACTTATATCATTTTGACGATGATACTGAAGATGAAGATGATGACGATGATGAAGATGATGATGATGTTGACGATGATGATTATGATGATGATGATGATGATGATGATGATGATGATAGCAACGACATCGATACCCAAACCTTTCACTGTTCGACGTAGCGTGATTTGGCGATTGTCGCCAGACGGTGGTTGGTTGTCTCACGAAATCTTGGTTTCAAGAGGCGAGGGGAGGGTGTAAATTAGGCACCATTATTGGGAGATGCTCCACGAGAAGATATAAGAAAAATATTTGATTGTAAAAGAATTTGCCAACAGTTTTAGTAAGAATGTGCGAATAAGTAAGTCAGAAAGACCCTCTTGTCTAGTCGCATCTGAAATTACATAATTATGCTGGGCATGTAACTGCATGCGTCTGAATATAGGAGCATCTAGCCGTAGCAGTTTATAATGACAAGGATGCGCAAAATAAAAATGTCGCAGCAGACGATAGTCTATCTATATAAATAAAAAGAAGATTATGTTTGTCTGTCTGTCTGTGTGTCTGTCTGTGTGTCTGTGTGTCTGTCTGTCTGTCTGTTTGACCGGGATGCATTTCCACAGTTTTTTTTAGCTTTTCACTCCAAACCTTAACTACTGTGTAGGTCTCGGCATGAGACACCCCAACGAGAGGTTGGCGATTCTCTACCACCATGGGGGCCAGGGTGTGGGCGAAACCCCCAAAATTTCACTTTTTTGGCAATTCCTCTGAAACTTTGTACCTAGACAGAGGACCATCAGAGTCACCTGGTGTAGTGGTTGGCGAAACTCTACCACCATGGGGCCACGGTGGGGGTTGCGAAAACTATAATTTTTGCTATAAATTTCCTTTCTTTTCCCATTTCTTTTTAGTTTCGGGTCTTGTTTTCTTAATTCCGTTTTCATATCTCCTTTTTACTAGGCTAGGTATTGCACCCGTGTTTCAATTTAAAAAAAATTATTTTGTACTGATTATGTTCCTATTTTGCTGTACAATATTGGCCAGTGCTAACATTCCTATGGTCTCAACAGAACATTTTTGCTTACAACTGTGTGACATGGATCGTTGACTGTAATTTAGGAGCCAGGTTGATATAAGCTCTTAGCTTTTCCCGGGCTTCCTGTTGCTCAGAGACCATTTCTGTGTATCTACTACTTGTACACATGTTCTTTTTGTTTCTTTGGCAATAAATAAATACATGTTGGAGGTTCTTCACTGGCTCCCGATTTGCCAGCGTATTGAGTTCAGGTAGTTGCATTGGTATGGCGATGTTGTCAGGGCCTCGCGGCCCTCGCCCCAATTTACCTCCGAGAGCTATGCTGCCTGACATTGGTATCAAAGGACGTCGTCCGCTACGCTCTGCTGATAAGGGAGTCCTCTTATTTCCTTTTGCTCGTACTGCTACTTTGAAGAATCGAGCTTTTCTGTGGTTGGTCCAGTGGTCTGGAATGGCCTTCATTTTGAGCTACGCCTACACTCTGAAAATCTACCAGGATTCTTCCTTAAAAAACTTCAAACTGATCTTTTTCGGCGCGCTGGAGATAGGAGCGCCTCTGAGTAGTTTTTGCTTGAAAGAGGGCTATATAAATTATCGAATGAACACTGACCGCCACGGAAAGTTTTTGCTTGAAAGAGGGCTATATAAATTTTCGAATGAACACTGACCGCCACGGATATTTCCCCGCTACGCCAAGACATATATGAGCAAAATTTTAAACACACGAAATTCACGAGAAATATAATGTTTAACTTTTATTTTCAACCCGGCTCCGCCGTATTACATACCCCAACCGTACCCACCTCACTCCACTTTTACCCACACAAATCCTGGTCCACCACACCAAAAACTCCATCCTATGCTGCATCCCAACCCAAATTGGGAAATTTTCAACATACGGAGTTTATGGAAAAAATACTGTTTTACTTTGTTTTCAACTCGGCTCCATCGCAACCCCACTCCAGCCCAATCCCACCAAGCACCACCTAATTCCTTTCCATACCCCGCTCCGGCGCGCCACCCACCCTAAGTCCCCGACATCCACCACCCCATTGATAATTAGCGATGCAACTCATGCTATCCAGATGTCCAGTTACGGGTATTCACCCCGCCCCTCCACAGCCCTCTCCCTTCTTGCAACCCAACCTAGGCGGGTCTTTGTCTAGCTGGAAGGATTGAGGTGAACAGGTGCGATAAGCTTGCGTGGCGGCTGTGGGCTGGGCGGGGGTGGGTATCCTCGGCGGTTTCTATCATTGTTCATTGGAACCCAGAAATTGAACTGTGGGTGTGCATGCTGGACTAACAAACATACATGGACGCATGCATACATGCATGTGCATGCCTACCATCATACATACATTTATATATATATACATGCTTAGACCTACTTACATATATACCAGTGATTCTCAACCTTTTTGACTTTAGGGTCACTTTGTTGTTGTTCGATGGATGTGAGGGCTACTTTTTCTTAGTTAGAGGACATAAGGGCATTAAGAGGCCACAAGGTTAAAATTTAATTAACCAAGAGCATATAAAATCGTCAAAATTGAATAAGAAATAGAATGATTGATGCTATTTATAAACATCCAAATTAAATAATTGGTAAAAGATAATAATTTTGTATTAATTTTATCCTTCCAAACTGTCAGAATATTGTAAGTAATTAGGATGCGATGCTCTGAAGTCTTACTACTTAAACCATGAGTATCAGCATTGAAAACTGAGCCATTATATTAAGATGACAGCCTGAATTCTTACAATTACAATTTTTATGGGAATTTTTTTTTTAAAGTGTTTTTGATGATGATGATGATGATGATGATGATGATGATGATGATGATGATGATGATGATGATGATGATGATGATGATGATGATGATGATGATGATGATGATGATGATGATGATGATGATGATGATGAAAGAAGTTTTGGCACTGTTGGTGGGAACATCGAACACAAGTTGTGAACCACTATCAAATTCAGTTCAAAACAGTTATTTGAGATATGACTTGATGAAATCACGTTTTTGTTATTTTTTGTTACGTTACGTTTTTTAATCGTCAAAAACGGTTGGTAGCCTCACTAAAAGTGGTATAACTTTTGTTGTGTTAGAAATATTTTGATGAAATCTGGCCAACATGTGTAAATATGAAGTGTCTTTAAACCTGTAAAGATTCATTTTGAAATTCTTACTTCTGGCCATGAAATTAGCAAAACGCCTTTAAAAAATTGCGTTTCGTTTTTGAATCGTCAAAAAACGGTGAGTGGCCTCACTGAAAGTGATATAACTTTTGTTCTGTTTGAAATATTTTGTTGGAATGTGACCATTGCACGTAATAATGAATTGCCTTTAAGACTGCAAAGTTTCATTTTAAAATTCGCAAGTTTGGCCAAGATATAGGCCAAAAACTGTAGGGGATTACTTTTTTGGTGCACCCTGTATACCTATATACTTATTGGCCTATATATACCTTTATTCATACATATATACCTATATAATATATATATATACCTGTATATACCTATGAATACACTGTGTCCGGAAAAAAGAGACCCATTTTGTAAACATGAAAATAAATAGTAAACATTCATCAATTTTCACAATTCAAACAGCATTTTAATCCTGACATATTTATCTAATATTGGTGAAAATACAAAAGTCCCAGTCACAATGATGACGTCAAAATGACGTCATTTGCATCAAAGTTCATTTAGCCGGCCAGTATGCATGGTTTCGGCTGGTATATTGGCCCTTGGTAAAACGGAAATTCATTTAATTGAACCAGGAGTGAAAATAAATGCAGCTCATTACAGGAATTGTCTGCTCCATATAAAATTGATGCCTAATATCCGGGAATACTCGGATTTATAAACAATTCAAAAAGATGATAATTAATCCAGCTCACTGAGCTCGTTAAACTGTTGACTAAGGAGACTCTAGATTTCATTCCACCTATAATCTTTTACCGCCAAACGGCCCGAACTTAAAACCAGTTGATTATAAAATTTGGAGACTATTGCAGGAGATAATGTGCATGACAAGAAAAAGAGACATTGAAGAACTTCGTGAGCGAATTGTTAATGACTGCATGGAAGAATTTTGATAAGCTGGTTAATTATTGATGCTGCTGTTGGCTATTAGCGCGACCATTGTGGAGCTTGCATTGAGGCCGAAGGTGGACACTTTGAGCACAAATTGCAGTATGATATAATTCAGATATAAAAATAAAAGTAAACTAACATTTATTATTGATAAATAACATCTTAAAAAAATTGAAATGTTGGCTAATTTTGTGCACTTATCTCTTAAATTTGAATTTTTATGCAAATGACGTCATTATGACGTCATTATTGAGACTGGAACTTTTATATTTTCACAATTGTTGGACACATATGTTAGAATAAAAAGGGTGTATGAATTGTAAAAATCGGTCAATATTTACTATTTATTTTCATATTTACAAAATGGGTCCCTTTTTTCCGGACACAGTGTATATGCCTATATATACCTATATAGTATATACCTATATATATTCCTATATATACCTATAAAACTATATATACATAAACCTATATACCTATGTAACTATATACATATGTGTGTATATATATATACGTACCCATATATTTATATATATAACTACCTATATATTTGTATATATATATACCTACATGTATATATAATTCATATAATTCTTATATACCTGTATATATTCCTATATATACCTATATAACTATATATATCTCTATATACCCATGTAACTATGTACCTATGCATATATACATACCCATTTATCTATATATATATATTTATATTTTTATACCATTAGACCTATACATATCTAATAGATATGTATAGATATTATCTATACATATATATATATCCATATATACCTATATAATTAAATATAATTCTTTTATACCTATATATTATATACGTATATACCAATTTTTTTTGTAGCCAGGGCATAGCCAGGGCAGTCCCACAAGTAACCAGGGCAGAGGGCGACAGCGGCGGTGCCAGGTTTTCAGTTTTGGGGGCTGAACTCCCCGCGGAAAATTTTCCATTTCCTGCCGCCAAAATTTCTGACTACCTTTTTTC
>OX457037.1:47044356-47130333 GCA_949752735.1 Lumbricus terrestris
CCGGGGAGGTAACGACCTGAGCGCCAGGATGGCCAATGCTCAAAACAGGGTCCACTTTTCCACGGGCAGCCGATCCGCGCTTGGAACTCCCTTTCACCGCGACCGCCTTTGCCTTCTTCCCTACGCGGTCTTCTCTCTTTCGTACCATGTAACAACGAACGGTCGAGGCGCCTTCGCTCCCGAGAGGCATAACCTGAGTTTGGCATCCAGTCGGCCATAGGTAACGGAACCAATTCCACTCTAGGGGATTTAACCCTATACGAAGTAACGACACAGGCATTGTCTCGTATGCCAACACGACAGTCAATAAGTTTGCTTTTCTGGTACCAGGCCTTTAGGGAGACCACCCTTGTATCGCTCGGAGGCGATTAACTTGTACAACGGCCGAACACGCCGAGATCAAAATAGCCGGGAGACGCGGCGGTTGCCAAGCGCGCGCGACTCTCTATCACGGAGCTTCCCGCACGCTATCCGAAGGAAATGCGTACGGTCGACTGTTTACTTCACGTAAACCGCCGCAACAGGCGTCAACGGTAACTGACTTTCGTAACACTTCTGGCTCGTGGTCACTGTCAACAGACCAGCATCGCTCCCGTATAGGGGGCTTAAAAATTAGCTAAGGGATACACACTTCCTTAACTAAATTAACTTAGGGTAACGAACCGGTAACTGATGCAATTAAAGGGAGCTGTCTAGGCCAGCTGAGTTCTCCTAGACAATGCGTACGCGATTTCCCTTGGTCGCGGAAATGCGCTTCTCGGTGACGACAAGCTTTCACCGTTTGCTACCACACGATATTCACCAACAGACGTTACAGAGATATTACACTGGGCGTGCTGAGCAGATCAACACCCCGATCGTACAAGTCGGACTACAACTGTCAAAGATACACGTTCTCGACCGCTACGCTTACGGTCTCTCGCGGCCCGTGGGAAACGCCGGTGGCAACCGTATGACGCTTCCGACACGAACTCGAATCACTGACACAGGTCTCTGGCTCTCGACGTAGCTAGAGAGCGCTTGATTTACTGAGCAATATGACACCAACTTTTCGTTATTCGCACAACAACTCACAAAGTTACACTCACCCGACCAGTCGTGGCCGGTATCTACCTTGGACTTCAACCAACGCTGATCAACGGCGGCTGATATAGCCAAGCGATCGTATCAACAGGCTCTGCTACTAGCCGATTCAAAGACCAGAGGTGAAAGGAAAGATATTCGGTAGTCAAAGAATATCGCAATACACTCGCAGACCTAGGGCACTGCGCGTTGCCCACACAGACCTGTCGGCTGCGGTCGCTCGCTTGGCCGCGGCGCCGCGTAACCGAACTCTACGGGAAAAGCACGGGGGAAACTCTTCGCGAGCTCCTACCGTCGAAACCCTTCCAGATATCGCTTAACTCTCTTCCGACTAACTTGTCCCACTCAACGAGACGCACAATCTGACACCAAGATTGCAAGGATCGGGTAACAATTGACAAAGTTTTTCGGAGACCGGGTCGTTCGCTGTCGGCCTTCGCGGCGTCAGGCGAAAAGTCAAGAAAATCGGCTAAGTCCTTTTCACGCGCGAGGCGCTTCCTCCAGACTATACCGTTGAAACCGTAACAGATACAGACAAACCTCTCACAGGGCAAGTCTTCTTCTCGTCGAGATGAACCAGATTGTCGCTTAGTTCAAAACGATCGGACCACAGGATACAAAGTTATTTAGTGCGCAACTACTTCGTCCGGGCGACCGCTGGGATAGCACGCGAACAGAACAGCAACGCACTTTCGTTGGCGGCCGAGTAGGCCGGGGAAACCAAGTTTCGCGTCGGCTAAGTCCACTCACGCGCGAGGCGTTCTCACTAGACTGTAGCGTCGAAACCGTAACAGATGCTGACTAACTCTCAACAGGAAAAGTCTTCCACTCGTCAAGATGAACAAGATTGTCGCTTGGTTCGAAGCGATCCGATCACAGGATACAAAGTTATTCAGTCAGACCGGGGACTAGGCCGGTCGTTCGCGGCCGCGTAAGAAAACTACACGCAAAGACCCGAAAACGGCCTTTCGCGAGCTCCTACCGTCGGAACGCCTTCAGATATCGATTAGCCCCTCACAGGTAAAGTGACACCGCCGCCGAGGCGCACAATCTGACACCGAGATTGCAGGGATCGAGTAACAATTGACCAGGATATGCCTCCCGGCAGGTTTCGCTAATGGATTAGAGCTGGGGGTCACCAACCGCAAATCGCAACTGTAATTATGCGTCGCCTAAGTGCAGCAAACGATGATCCCACGACGTTCGCAGAGGTCACCAAGCGCCGCCGTGTGCAGTTACAAGAGGCACCACAGCTACAGATACCAGGAAACAAGGATTCAGAATTATCGAGGCCTTACCGCTTTCTGCGGTTGCGCGCTCGCCTTGGTCGGCCGTGCGGATTAACCGACGCGGGCCGCCAGAAGTATCGATTTTAGCTCTGTGTCACACGTACAGGGCAATTCACTGCCGCAAACACTGGAAGTTTAACCAGATACGATGGAAACGCGAATTGTCGCAGGAGGAAAGAACCAGTTACTGCACGAGGCAATACTTTCTATCGAACCTCCGGCCGCTCCGAAAGCGAACGGCGTATTACAGACAACAGGGAACGATTGTCACTGAGGGTCAGATAGTCCCGAGCAGCAATGTCCAGAACAGCCACTCGTCTTTCCGGGTTCAAGGATTAGTGCACCAGCGACGCCCGAAGCGTTCTCGATGCGTAGAATACGTTATGATATGTATGATGCTGACGGGCTCGTGGCGGGTAAGGTGCCTAGGCTTACACGACGCCGGAGCCTCGATCAGATGCGGTAAAACTGCTTTATTTTACGTTACAAGCACTCAACGGGTCTGATTTTCAACACGGCACTAAATGCCAGGAGATATTTGCAAGTAAGACGGGATGAGCCACCACCAACTCTCCCTGGTGCGTCGTAGCGAGGCGATGCCCAGTCGGCCGTCGCTCGATCGTCACCGCAGGTAACGTTCAACCTTCGCGTGTGCGAATTCGATTCGGAAACAGTATTTTCTCTCAGATTCACCAGAAAACGCTTGGACACCAACAAACCAACGTAGCAATGTCAATTCAACGTGCCAAGATTGCGTGGAGAGCAATGAAACGAACAGAGTTAATATTCATTGCCCATAGAGTGATCGCCATCACTCTACACTAGTAGCAGAACATCGTGTGGCAGGCTTTATTCCACCGGAATATCGCTGTCTGCACTCTATGCTTTGGCTTGAAATAAATGATCGGTCTTCCGTATAGAAAAACCGTTATTATTTCGCCAAAAATCCATTTCTTGTCCGATCGTCACCAGGTTTCTTTCTGTCGCTTCCCAAACGACTTCTCCGTAACTTACGCCCTAAATTAAAGTTATTGGACCTACCTAGAATTAATTATGGAATTAAAACTAAGATTAACCCTACTCGTACACGCGTTTGAGATGCGGTTTGGCTGTGTTATGCCTCGCCGTCAATCTCGTCTGCTTCCAGCAACGTTCTGCAGACTCTGACTTGTCGGTCGCGCTCTAATTGCGCGTGTTTCCGTAGCGCATACGCCGTACATTTCTTCGCTAGGGACATTACGCCTTACCTATTATTGATTCTAATTAGACGGTTTGGCTGCTTTAAGAGCGTAACCGTCGCTCCGGCCTTGTATCCAGCTTCAGTTTGACAAGGCAGCCGGTCGGAGTATCGTCTTGTGGCTGAAAACGCCACACTCTCCTCCTCTCCGGCTGATGCGGAGCATCGGGGTCAACTAAACTACGATCTCTTCACGAGATATTTACCCTCCCGTCCCCGGGACTTATCTACCTAGATTTAAGCCCCTCGGAGGAAAACACTAACACGCTGTCCCCCGATCAAGGTAACAGTCACATACAAGTACATAACATCATCCAAAATTTCACAATGTTATGCAATGTAATTCGATGTAGGCGTTGTTCTCAGCGTGTGTACTCGCTGTTTCTCGCCCATCGTCTCCGCAAATTCGCTTTTCTCGTCACCACAGTCATTTCTCGAGCTCCAGTCGCTCTCGCTACCACGGCTTCACCTGTAACACGAAACACGAAACATTCTCACGCAGGGCTCTACTTAAGGAGTTTGTCCAACACCCAAAAGTCGAGTTCCCTTAGATTACCTGTACCAGCTCCACCAAGGAGTCCACTCTTAACGGTACTACAGTGCTCACTCACCGGTAGGTTCTGCGCTACCAAACGTCTGGCTCGCCCAAATCTATGTGATCAAGGCGTTGTCGAGACGCCAGGATCAGAAGTGGGGCCATGTTTACCACTGTCAACTACCGCCAACTTCTACACGACCAAGGCGCTGCGTGCCGCCAGAGTCAGAAGTGGGGTATCCTTTCACTCACGTCGTTTCAACGACTCTTTCTCTCGCGGTAGGGTCTGCTCTACCGAATTTTTACGACCACCAAATCTATCGACTGAGGCGCTGCGAGCCACCAGAGTCAGAAGTGGGGTTATCTGCTCACACTCATTCACCGTCAGGTCCACCTCGTTCCCCACACCTCTACGCGGTCAAAGCGTTGACGAGACGCCGAGACCAGAAGTGGAGTACTCCGTTCTCGCCGTCAATTCCTTTTTCCGTTCCCCTCATCTCCGTGCGGTCAGGGCGCCATTGAGACGTCTAGACCAGAGATGGGGTACTCCATTCTCCGTCGTTACTCCCGTCTTCCGCACATCCAGGCAGTCAAGGCGCTAGGGAGCCGCCAGGACTAGAAGTGGGATAGATACGGCCTTTAGCCAACACAGATTGTCACATGGCAAACTTCTGTGCTTCCTCACATCTGTAGATCAGGGCGCTGTCGAGCCGCCAGGTCCAGAAGTGGGGTCTTCATCAGCTCAAAAGAAACGCGTGGTCGAACATGCGTAGGACCTAACACGAATACATAGGCCAACCAAGAAAATCAGGATCGAACCTACAACAGTTAGCAGTGAGTCCACGGTTCGTTACCAGTAATTCGAACGTAAATTGCCCCTTGAAACGCTAAGCAGTGTCGCGTTTCATATACGATCGATTCATCAAAAGAAACATAACCATCGTCGACCCGACGATTTCAATAATCTTCGCATTACGCGAACCAACGATCTGTGTCCACTGTATCTTTCCGTGCCGTTCATCGACGCTACGCGCCGGCTTCAGGATCAGAGATTTCACACGCGACAGAAGCACCTCAACCCAAGTCCGATTAGAGTGCAAGGAACCGTAAAGACAGTTGTAGAGCGCTCACCAAAAACTCCAGGTACACGGACGATTACTCCAATCCGCGACCTAACGAGAATCCGCAACCAAGCACTGACTGGCATTTACGGCGCAAGACCTCAACACACAGGAAAGCTTGACTTAATACCCCGCCCGACGTTACCTACGTCCGTCAGCTAGGCAGGTGCAAGACGATCCCAACTACCACCGGACATTCTCCCCAAGCCTACCTGGCATTTACGGCGCGAGAATTCCACTCACTCTACTGGTAGCTAGCCTCGCCTCCTAGACTACCAACCTCAGATGCCCCTCTGTCTCGAGACCTAGGCTCCACCTAACCCGTAGGCTAGGGGACCTTAAGAAGAGAAAAGTCGCCACACTATCTCTTCACCTGGGATGTCCGTCCATCCCATCACCTACCATTAAAAGAAACAGGTGATCAAAACGTAAAGTGACTCAGACTTAGAGTCTTCAGGCAACTCGCACTGAAAGTCCCACCGTGATCAACGGTCAGCAGATTCAAAAGAACTCATCGAAACTTCACCAGTCTCAGGAAACCATCGCCATTACGCGAAGATAAGAAACGCCGAGAGCGCATCTCTCATCTTCTGTGTACCACTGAAATGACAGGCGTATAACTGAAAAGATGTTATCAAAAGGAAACCAAGTACGCTGTCCACCGACAGATTCACAAACCACCGCAATTAAGCGGTGTAGAGACCCAGTTCGCGTCTCTCGCACCACCTGGCCCACACTTGTTGCCAGAACGAAAAAGGATATCATCAAAAAGTAACCGAGGCACTCACATTTCTCAAATCCACCGCAATTAAGCGGCAGGCTCACCAAAAGCCAACGGCTTCACCGCACGCTTACCCTGCGAGGATAACGCGTACTACGCCGACGGGGACTTTCGGCGCTGTCCAGTTCCGGAGCGGATGGGGCCGCTATCTCCTCTACAGTCTCGTCGTCGGTGTGGCCACCTTGGGACGAACTGTCTAGACCTTCCTCGTTAATCACAGTCTCTGTGTCTACACCAGGCAACCAGCTCTTAGGAGGATTCCCGTAGAACACTTTTAGTTTGTCCACATGCACAACTAGTGCGTTTGCTCGAGCGCTCCGTTGAATCCGATACAAGACAGGGCTGATTACCTGTACTACGAGGAACGGTCCCGTGTAAACTTTATTCCATTTGACCTTACTACCGCCTCGCCGTTGCGGATAGTAATAGTACACCCACGTACCCTGAGGAAACTTGACCGGTTTCACTCGCAAGTCGTACGCCTTCTTCCGGCGCTCGGCGACTCGTCCCAGCTGAGTCCGTACCAACGAATACGCAAATTCCATCTTTTCCCTCTGCTTCGCTGCATAATCTTCGACGTCAGGGTAGGACGGACGATCGAGATCAGCAAATTGGGCAAGAATCAAATCCAACGGTGAATGGTTTTCACGACCAAGAAACAAGAAATTAGGAGTCCGCTGCGTGGCCTCGTGCTCAGTAGATCGGTACGCCGCCATCACATACGGAAGATGGACGTCCCAATCCTTCTGACATTCGGACACAACTTTACCAAGCAACGAGTTCAGAGTCCGGTGGAAACGCTCGATCATACCGTTACCAGACGGATGATACGGTGTCGTACGCACCTTGTCAATCTCCATCCGTTTACATAACTCCTGAAACAACTCTGATTCAAAACAGGGACCTTGGTCTGTCAAAATCTGTCGCGGCATTCCGAAACGGGAGAACACGTGGTTCATCAAGGTTTCAGCGATTGTCGCAGCATCTTGATTTCTAATAGGCAGAGCTTCCGCCCACCTAGAGAAATAATCGATCGCGGTCAAAATGTACTTATTCCGGTTATTTGAGACGGGATGAGGACCGGTAATGTCGATCCCCAACCGCTCCATAGGTTCACCAGTCACGGGACACTGTAAACAACCTTGCCTCGGCGGCTTCTCACGCCGATACCGGGCACACACATCACATCGTTCGCCCCAACGTCGCACATCATCTTTCCACGCCGGCCAGTACGCTCTTCGGCGTAACTTTTCTAGACTCTTACGTATTCCGAAATGTCCACCACCAAAGCTACCGTGCGTTAGCTTAAACATTTCATGCCGGAGCACGACGGGCACAACCAACTGGTGTCTTTCTGTCTGACCAGTAGTCCCTCGGATCCACTGCCTGAAAAGAACGCCTTGACGAACTTCCAGTAAATCCCACTGACTCAACACTGTCTTCGCCTCCCCACTCAACGACATCCGCTCTTGCTCGGTCGGCCGATGGCCTGCTTCCTTCCACGCCAAAACGGGACCAATTTGTCGATCGGCTAACTGTGCCTTGCGTAACGACTCCGTTGTCCAATCGGTAACCGGACACACGTCTTCACCAGGTGCGGCCGCAACAGGCCTTGCCTCGGCGACGGGACAGATCCACGCTGCGCTCTCTTCCGCAGCTTCTTCAGTCTCAGGCCCTGCTCCCATTGGACCTCTGGACATCGCGTCCGCATTACCGTGTTTTGTACCCGCACGATGCACGATCTCAAAGTCAAATTCCTCTATCGTTTCGAGCCAACGAGCCTGTTGCCCAATGGGTTCCGGAGTCTTCCGTAGCCATTGCAACGCGGAGTGGTCTGTTCGGAGACAGAATCTCTTACCTAAGAGATACTGGCGGAACTCCTTAAGAAAGTAGATCACAGCCAATAGCTCCCGACGTGTCACATTGTAGTTACGCTCAGCCGTAGACAGTAACCGACTAGCATAACAGATCACTCGCTCTTCACCATCCTGTACTTGAGACAAGACCGCGCCTATCGCGTAGGCAGAAGCATCAGTGTCCAAGACATACTGACCTTCATCTTCAGGTAACGCCAGAATTGGAGACGACACCAATCTCCGCTTCAACTCCACAAATGCGGTCTGGCACTCTTCAGACCATCGGAACGGGACATTCTTTCGAGTCAACACGTGCAAAGGCTGCGCTACTACCGCAAAGTCATGAATGAATCGACGATAATAGGAGCACAAACCGATGAAGGATCGTACTTCACGCAGGTTCTTCGGAACACTCCAGTCCTCGACGGCCCTGATTTTACTCGGGTCCGTCGCGACACCTTCCTCGCTGAGGATATGACCAAGGAACAGTACCTCTTGCTGCATCAAGTGGCACTTAGACGGTTTCAGTTTAAGATTGTATTCCTGCAACCTCTTAAACACCATCTCTAAACGTTTCATGTGAGTTTCGACGTCACGGGAAAACACGATGATATCGTCTAGGTAAACCAAACAGATATCGTAATTGAGACCAGTCAACACCAGGTTCATGAGTCGGCAAAACGAGGCGGGACTGTTACAGAGACCGAAGGGCAGAACCTTGAATTGGAAGCTACCTCTTCTCGTAATAAACCCTGTCTTATGCTTATCTCGCGGGTGCAAGGCCATCTGGTGATAACCTGCCCTGAGATCGAACGTGCTGTACCAACGGGCACCACCGAGAGTATCAAGACTCTCACGGATCAACGGCAACGGGTGCGCGTCTTTCCGGGTCTTCAAATTCAACTGGCGGTAGTCGATGCAAAAGCGCATGCTCCCGTCCTTTTTCTTCACCATTACAACGTTCGACGCCCACTCCGACATGGAGGGCTCGATAATCCCTTGTGTCAACATGTCTTCTACCTGACGGTCAATTTCAGGTATCATCGCAAGGGGCTGTCGTCTCAGTGTCTGACGAACAGGCCTCTCCTGCTGTGTATCTATCTCGTGTTGGATAACGGCCGTGTAACCCAGGTCTTTTTCGCCAAGCGAAAACGTGGATCGATACTTCAAGATGAGCTCACGCAACCGAGCTCTTTCACTCACAGACACCGTGTCAGGAACCTCTTCCCATAGTCGCTTCAAGACGGTCTCGGCCTCCGTGTCGACCGACTGACTAGCCGTCATACACACTCTTGCCGGCGGTCGCCCGTAGTGGCGCGACGCTTCCAGAGACGAGCTGGCGCTACCAAGTAACTCCACTCGCTCCAACCGACACTCGGTTCCGCTGCCAACCAACACATCGTTGTCACCAACGTTCACCACTCGAATGTACACCGTCGACTCTTTGCCTGTCACTAGAGTTCGACCAATCACCAAGCCTCTGGACACTTCAGTAGGCGTAGTCGTCCAAGCTTCCGTGTCAGCTTGCAAATGGGGATACACCACAGACATCGGGACGTTCAGTTCACATCTAGCCGGGACCATGATGTCGTTTTGCACAATGACCCTACGACACATAAGTTCGGTAGACAATTCTTTCAACGGGATCTTCCTGTCGCCCAAAAAGACACAACGACCAGAGAAGTCCCAACGAGCCTGGTTCACCTCTAGCCATGACAATCCCAAGATGACCTCAGTCACTTGGTCCGTAACCAGACAAGGCAAGGCATACCATTGCTTACCAATACCAAGTCTTAACTCCGCTTCACCGTCTACACGAATTTCACTACCGTTCGCAGCCAGTAACCGCTGACTGGACGACGTCACTTTACCAGGGGACACAAACGACCGAGGAACCAGGGACAATTCGCTACCAGAGTCAAGGAGACAGTTTCGACGTGTCCCCTCCAGGCGGGCAACAACGTAAGCCATTCGGCTACCGCAAACCAAGCGGTTCTGCGACGGTTCCTTTACAGGTTCACTCTTCGGAGGCTCCGTGCCTTTCGTATCATCCCTTCGCTCAGGCGCAGGCTGCGGGCAATCTCTGACCACATGCCCTTTACGTCGACACCGGAAACATTCAATCTCTGAGTTCCGCCAACGGTCCGGCTGAACGTCGCGACGTTGAAACGCCGGCCGCTCGCCTCGCCACGGCCCATCCGGTGCCCTACCCGGATTATTCCACCTGTCGTACTGCAACGGTTTTCCTGTCGGTACCCCAGAATCTTGTCTCATGTTCATCCGACCCAGTTCTCTCGTCAGATTCTCCAACTTCCTCTCGAGGTCCTCCACGCGACGATTCTGTTGTTCACTCGTCGCTGGGGCCTCTTTCGTCGTCTTCACCCTGCCATGCCTCCGGTCGACCTCCACTCCAGACGTGGCCGGACGACCGTACGCTTCTAACCGGACTGCGTGTTTGTAAGCCGACTCTAGGTTAGCGGGTTCTCGTTCCCTCACCTTCTGAGCCAACTCCTGGTTCAACAACGCATCCATAAACGCGTCGCAAGCGACCGTCTCAACAACTTCGTTCGTTGGACCTGGGTAGGCTAAGACCATTAAGCGTCTTACCTCCTGTACCACCGCACTCAACGACTCGCCTGGGCCCTGTCGGTAAGCCCGAAGCTTTACCCGATACAAACTCGTCTGTTCATCCGAACCGTACCTGGCCTTTAGTTTATCAACGAGGTCCTGCCACGTGACATCCTTCTGGGCACCCATGTCCCATAACAACTGTGACGCTGGTCCAGTCAACGCGCACATCAACTGGTCGGCCCGTTCCTGAGCACTCCAGTTATTGCATCGAGCACACACCTCAAACTTGGCCAGAAAGGCAGCGATGGCTGTCTTCCCATCGTATTTCTCTAACTTGATACGGATTCCACGATCAGCCGCTGTCGTGCTTTTATTACGATCAACAGGCGACCGTCGCACTCCAACCCTGCGATGACCTCGTCGCGGGCGATCACTGTCGTCACCGGAGTCGTCGTCATCTCCTGAACTCGGACTCCCGCGATGGCCGCTGGGTTTGCTCCTCCCAAGCGCCGTCGCTTTCTTGTACGTTCGCCCAGTAGGCCTTACCGGTGAACTGTCTTCTTCACTCGAGGGCTCCTTCTCAGGCTTCTTGGTTAGCCTCGCAGACCGACGCGGTCTCCGCTCCTCTTCTTCACCAACGGGGCGACCAGATTCGCGTAACTCTTTACCCTTAGGCACCAGCGCGGCTGCCTTTTTGTTACCAACATCCACGTCGTCACTGAATCTCAACGCACGCGGCCGTTCACCCGCTTTGTAAGCTTGCCGGCTTACCTTTTTCCGGTCAGGTGTCATCTTCCGATAATTAATATCAGCCTCGGTAGATGCATCGTCTGACGACATTATCCGTGCCCTGGCTTTCACCGGTCTCGGGGCCACACTCGGTAATTCACGGTATTCTGTGTTATCAGCAGGCCATACGTCAATAGAGACTGTAGAGTCACGAACCCGTTTAGGTTTTCTCGTAACCTCTTGTTCACGGTAACTTTCGGTCAAGCGTCGAACCTCCGGCGGTCCTGGCACGCGAGACCATACTTCCATCGGCACCGTCTCTCTACGGGCCTCTCGATACTCGGGGTAACTCTCAGTGCTTGACCGGTGCACTCGAACCGACTCGTTATCTCGTACCACTGGCACTGGCCGATCTTCAAACTTCCTCATTATCCACGCCATACCTTGTCGTAAGGCTAGCAGCTCCGCTTTCACATCAATCTCTTCCGCGTCTCTCCGTCGAGACCGAAATTCACCGCCCGCTTCGCCCACAGCTGAAGCACGATCACTTGCCTCCGAGTGTTGCACTCGAGGACTACGGCTCGCTCTCGGATCACGAACCAAATTCTCACCAGACACAACGGGCAACGGTAACTGTATTGTTTCACGTACGTAACCAGAAGTAACTGTGTTTTGTAATCTCGGTCGACTTCCGCCGCCGATTTCAGGGACAGAACGTAGCCAGTTCTCAACTCCAGACGTTGCAGAACGTGGACCTCCCACAACAGATTCAGGCGAACCCAATTCATCCAGAGTTATCAAATCACCAGTAGAGACTCGAGGCCGAACCTTTGGACGAGCACCAACATAGTCAACAGGAGGTCGACGGTCAAGCTGCCCGAAATCACCATACGCATCTCGCTCGGCTTCTGAATCGCCTTCGATCCGACCAGACTCACCCGCGGGTACCCTCTCAGAAGTGTTTGCCAAATCAACCCCACTTCTGGTACCACTTTGTGGCGGCACGCCCCGTTCGTCACGGCCTCTCAAATCGTACTTAGGCCAATCCAACATTTCGGTTACGACCGGGGAAGATTGTCTTAGCAAGGAAGCCCGGAACTGGGAGTATAGCTCCGTCGCGTCGGAATCCACATCTGCCCCGTCCGCGGTCACCGGGGAGGTAACGACCTGAGCGCCAGGATGGCCAATGCTCAAAACAGGGTCCACTTTTCCACGGGCAGCCGATCCGCGCTTGGAACTCCCTTTCACCGCGACCGCCTTTGCCTTCTTCCCTACGCGGTCTTCTCTCTTTCGTACCATGTAACAACGAACGGTCGAGGCGCCTTCGCTCCCGAGAGGCATAACCTGAGTTTGGCATCCAGTCGGCCATAGGTAACGGAACCAATTCCACTCTAGGGGATTTAACCCTATACGAAGTAACGACACAGGCATTGTCTCGTATGCCAACACGACAGTCAATAAGTTTGCTTTTCTGGTACCAGGCCTTTAGGGAGACCACCCTTGTATCGCTCGGAGGCGATTAACTTGTACAACGGCCGAACACGCCGAGATCAAAATAGCCGGGAGACGCGGCGGTTGCCAAGCGCGCGCGACTCTCTATCACGGAGCTTCCCGCACGCTATCCGAAGGAAATGCGTACGGTCGACTGTTTACTTCACGTAAACCGCCGCAACAGGCGTCAACGGTAACTGACTTTCGTAACACTTCTGGCTCGTGGTCACTGTCAACAGACCAGCATCGCTCCCGTATAGGGGGCTTAAAAATTAGCTAAGGGATACACACTTCCTTAACTAAATTAACTTAGGGTAACGAACCGGTAACTGATGCAATTAAAGGGAGCTGTCTAGGCCAGCTGAGTTCTCCTAGACAATGCGTACGCGATTTCCCTTGGTCGCGGAAATGCGCTTCTCGGTGACGACAAGCTTTCACCGTTTGCTACCACACGATATTCACCAACAGACGTTACAGAGATATTACACTGGGCGTGCTGAGCAGATCAACACCCCGATCGTACAAGTCGGACTACAACTGTCAAAGATACACGTTCTCGACCGCTACGCTTACGGTCTCTCGCGGCCCGTGGGAAACGCCGGTGGCAACCGTATGACGCTTCCGACACGAACTCGAATCACTGACACAGGTCTCTGGCTCTCGACGTAGCTAGAGAGCGCTTGATTTACTGAGCAATATGACACCAACTTTTCGTTATTCGCACAACAACTCACAAAGTTACACTCACCCGACCAGTCGTGGCCGGTATCTACCTTGGACTTCAACCAACGCTGATCAACGGCGGCTGATATAGCCAAGCGATCGTATCAACAGGCTCTGCTACTAGCCGATTCAAAGACCAGAGGTGAAAGGAAAGATATTCGGTAGTCAAAGAATATCGCAATACACTCGCAGACCTAGGGCACTGCGCGTTGCCCACACAGACCTGTCGGCTGCGGTCGCTCGCTTGGCCGCGGCGCCGCGTAACCGAACTCTACGGGAAAAGCACGGGGGAAACTCTTCGCGAGCTCCTACCGTCGAAACCCTTCCAGATATCGCTTAACTCTCTTCCGACTAACTTGTCCCACTCAACGAGACGCACAATCTGACACCAAGATTGCAAGGATCGGGTAACAATTGACAAAGTTTTTCGGAGACCGGGTCGTTCGCTGTCGGCCTTCGCGGCGTCAGGCGAAAAGTCAAGAAAATCGGCTGTCCTTTTCACGCGCGAGGCGCTTCCTCCAGACTATACCGTTGAAACCGTAACAGATACAGACAAACCTCTCACAGGGCAAGTCTTCTTCTCGTCGAGATGAACCAGATTGTCGCTTAGTTCAAAACGATCGGACCACAGGATACAAAGTTATTTAGTGCGCAACTACTTCGTCCGGGCGACCGCTGGGATAGCACGCGAACAGAACAGCAACGCACTTTCGTTGGCGGCCGAGTAGGCCGGGGAAACCAAGTTTCGCGTCGGCTAAGTCCACTCACGCGCGAGGCGTTCTCACTAGACTGTAGCGTCGAAACCGTAACAGATGCTGACTAACTCTCAACAGGAAAAGTCTTCCACTCGTCAAGATGAACAAGATTGTCGCTTGGTTCGAAGCGATCCGATCACAGGATACAAAGTTATTCAGTCAGACCGGGGACTAGGCCGGTCGTTCGCGGCCGCGTAAGAAAACTACACGCAAAGACCCGAAAACGGCCTTTCGCGAGCTCCTACCGTCGGAACGCCTTCAGATATCGATTAGCCCCTCACAGGTAAAGTGACACCGCCGCCGAGGCGCACAATCTGACACCGAGATTGCAGGGATCGAGTAACAATTGACCAGGATATGCCTCCCGGCAGGTTTCGCTAATGGATTAGAGCTGGGGGTCACCAACCGCAAATCGCAACTGTAATTATGCGTCGCCTAAGTGCAGCAAACGATGATCCCACGACGTTCGCAGAGGTCACCAAGCGCCGCCGTGTGCAGTTACAAGAGGCACCACAGCTACAGATACCAGGAAACAAGGATTCAGAATTATCGAGGCCTTACCGCTTTCTGCGGTTGCGCGCTCGCCTTGGTCGGCCGTGCGGATTAACCGACGCGGGCCGCCAGAAGTATCGATTTTAGCTCTGTGTCACACGTACAGGGCAATTCACTGCCGCAAACACTGGAAGTTTAACCAGATACGATGGAAACGCGAATTGTCGCAGGAGGAAAGAACCAGTTACTGCACGAGGCAATACTTTCTATCGAACCTCCGGCCGCTCCGAAAGCGAACGGCGTATTACAGACAACAGGGAACGATTGTCACTGAGGGTCAGATAGTCCCGAGCAGCAATGTCCAGAACAGCCACTCGTCTTTCCGGGTTCAAGGATTAGTGCACCAGCGACGCCCGAAGCGTTCTCGATGCGTAGAATACGTTATGATATGTATGATGCTGACGGGCTCGTGGCGGGTAAGGTGCCTAGGCTTACACGACGCCGGAGCCTCGATCAGATGCGGTAAAACTGCTTTATTTTACGTTACAAGCACTCAACGGGTCTGATTTTCAACACGGCACTAAATGCCAGGAGATATTTGCAAGTAAGACGGGATGAGCCACCACCAACTCTCCCTGGTGCGTCGTAGCGAGGCGATGCCCAGTCGGCCGTCGCTCGATCGTCACCGCAGGTAACGTTCAACCTTCGCGTGTGCGAATTCGATTCGGAAACAGTATTTTCTCTCAGATTCACCAGAAAACGCTTGGACACCAACAAACCAACGTAGCAATGTCAATTCAACGTGCCAAGATTGCGTGGAGAGCAATGAAACGAACAGAGTTAATATTCATTGCCCATAGAGTGATCGCCATCACTCTACACTAGTAGCAGAACATCGTGTGGCAGGCTTTATTCCACCGGAATATCGCTGTCTGCACTCTATGCTTTGGCTTGAAATAAATGATCGGTCTTCCGTATAGAAAAACCGTTATTATTTCGCCAAAAATCCATTTCTTGTCCGATCGTCACCAGGTTTCTTTCTGTCGCTTCCCAAACGACTTCTCCGTAACTTACGCCCTAAATTAAAGTTATTGGACCTACCTAGAATTAATTATGGAATTAAAACTAAGATTAGCCCTACTCGTACACGCGTTTGAGATGCGGTTTGGCTGTGTTATGCCTCGCCGTCAATCTCGTCTGCTTCCAGCAACGTTCTGCAGACTCTGACTTGTCGGTCGCGCTCTAATTGCGCGTGTTTCCGTAGCGCATACGCCGTACATTTCTTCGCTAGGGACATTACGCCTTACCTATTATTGATTCTAATTAGACGGTTTGGCTGCTTTAAGAGCGTAACCGTCGCTCCGGCCTTGTATCCAGCTTCAGTTTGACAAGGCAGCCGGTCGGAGTATCGTCTTGTGGCTGAAAACGCCACACTACTACTACTACTACTACTACTACTACTACTACTACTACTACTACTACTACTACTACTACTACTACTACTACTACTACTACTACTACTACTACTACTACTACTATACTACTACTACTACTACTACTACTACTACTACTACTACTACTACTACTACTACTACTACTACTACTACTACTACTACTACTACTACTACTACTACTACTACTACTACTACTACTACTACTACTACTGCTACTACTGCTACTGCTACTACTACTATTACTACTACTACTACTACTACTACTACTACTACTACTACTACTACTACTACTACTACTACTACTACTACTATACTACTACTACTATACTACTACTACTACTACTACTACTACTACTACTACTACTACTACTACTACTTCTACTTCTACTACTACTACTACTACTACTACTACTACTACTACTACTACTACTACTGCTACTACTACTACTACTGCTACTACTACTACTGCTACTACTACTACTACTACTACTACTATACTACTACTACTATACTACTACTACTACTATACTACTACTACTACTACTACTACTACTACTACTACTACTACTACTACTACTACTACTACTACTACTACTACTACTACTATTAGTCCCATGCAGCGGACCGTTTGTACATCGGGTTAACTGTTACACAAATATTTTGTCAATCCATCGTCATAACCACGTTGCATTACAACGATATAATAATATTCCTTTTAATGATTCAATCTGACACACCGCAGAATGATTACAGGTACAGGTTATACGAAATACGGCCCACTATAGCACGACACACAGGTCGGCTTTACAGCAGTGGGTTCGGTAACTTACATGTAACTAATGGCCTAAGTACTGGATCACTCCTGGTTCGGCCAAACCAGAAGTGGGAGGGCTATCTTATTTTCAGCAGAACCCGAGTCAAACAACACAACAGCAAAGCGCCAATGGCAGCTAACAGAAATTTTAATAAATTAATGCCCTGAGCGAGGCTTGAACCCGGGTTGAACATGTCTTACCTCTATCTTGTGTTTCACGAAGTTCTTTCCCATGGCAATGATCTTGACTAAGACCTGAAATATGGTCATGCATTGTATTTTATGCCTAAAGGCCAAAGCTAGTTTATTTTTTCGCCTATGTGCCATCACCATATTTTAAGCATAGCGTATACAATCGCAGAATACATCAGCTTGCGAAGAGGCTGAGTGCATGCAAGAAAGCAACGCACAGACCTCATGTGACGGAGGAGGGGAATAAGAGGAGGGGAAGAGGAGGAGGGGGAAGAGGAGGAGGGGGAAGAGGAGCAGCAGCAGCAGCAGCAATGGAGCATCAGTCGCTGAAGAACATTTAAGCAATGTGATCTTGTGGTATAATTATTCTGAGATCAACAATAAGCAACCAACGCAAAGTATCTGCATGCAATCCATGCTTATGCAGATGATTCCACGAATGTCGCATATGCTTGTGTGCTCGACTGTTGGTCTATGTCATAGACTCTATGACATAGACCAACTCTATGTGTAGGCCGTATACATAAACATAACGGAAAGCCTTCTTACATTTGTGCTTAACATAATAACAAAGGCCTCCAATTCTCCATTCTTTTGAGGAAATGTTTTCTTTAAATAGGGCCTATAAGTCGATAGGTAACCCTGGTGTTAAATGTGAATGACCTATATGTTTCGTTCCGCCTTATTTTAGACCTGCCTATGCCACCAGCTGAAATCATGGTTCTTTACGCCAACAGCAATTAACTGAAGTCTTCCATGAACGCTACGTGTAATTATAAGAACACATTATATAAATATATGTTGCAGCTGTAAGATTTCCATATATAAAAATATATGCGCAAATATATACATATAATATTATATACGATACGTAGACCTGCGTTGTGTTAATGCTTCATTTGTGTGACTGTGATGTTTGTACGGATGTTGGCCGAAGTTACGTTCGAGAGCGCAATGGGCCACCATATTAATTTGATTATTCTTGCAGCGCGTTGTTGTGTGTACTGTGTACCTGTGTGTGCCTGTGTGTGACTGCGCTTGTGTATGTGCCTGTGTATCCGCCTGTGTGTATGCCTGTGTGTCTACCTCTGTCTGTGCGCGCCTGTGCATGCCTGTTTGTGTGTGTGTGTGTGTGTGTGTGTGTGTGTGTGGGTATGTGTTAGTGTGTTAGTGTGTGTGTGTGTGTGTGTGTGGGTATGTGTGTGTTAGTGTGTGTGTGCGCGCCTGTGCATGCCTGTGTGTGTGGTTATGTGTTAGTGTGTGTGTGTGTGTGTGTGTGTGTGTGTGTGTGTGTGTGTGTGTGTGTGTGTGTGTGCATGCCTGTGTGTGTGTGTGGCCGGTGGTCGATCGATTTCCTGCCATGGCCTCCGCCCAAACGACTTGTTTCCCTGCATCGTAGGACTTCGTTGGCTGCTGTTGGCAGTGGCAGCGGTGGATGAGAAAGATGAGGAGAAGGGTGAGGAGGAGGATTAAGAGGAGAAGGAGGAGGATTAAGAGGAGAAGGAGGAGGATTAAGAGGAGGAGGTGGAGAAGGAGGAGGAAGTGGAGGACGAGGATGAAAAGAAGGATGAGGAGGAAGAGGAGGATGAGGATGGGTGGGTGGGTGGGTGGGTGGCAGTGCTGCTGTAGGAGGATTTCTCTTCTCCCACCCTCGCTGGTCGGTCGGTCGGTCGGGTGTTTGGCGTGAAACGTGATTTGCAGAAGCAAACGTCAGTTGCGCTGAGCTTGCAAGATGCGAGCTGACGATGCAGAAGAAAAAGACAATTAAACGCGTAATCATCTCTGCATACATATATACAGGGTGGCTCAAAAAAAAACGTACCACCGGGGAAAATGCGATATCTTCGCAGCCGATTGGGGTTTTTCTGCGAAAATTTCACAATTTGAAGGGGAATGAATATACAACAATCCCTGAAAGTTTCATTTGAAACTTTTCATGTTTGCAAAAGTTACAGCTGTTCAAACTTAAAATTTCGTTTTTTCAATTATCCGGAGAATCATGCTCCAATACAAGTGATTTCATTAGGATGTTTGGCAAATTACAACACACACACATTGATGATGATGTCATACGACCTCAGTATGAGCTGTAAAGAAGCTGTTTATGAAGCAATCTGCTGGTATTTGGTGATATTTTATAGATTAAGGTCTCAATTGGTGAACCCAAACAATGAACGTCATGGGCAAAGTTTCTGCAAAAGATAAAATGGGAACTCGGACTTTGCATGAACAGAGACTGAGACATCGCGTGATCATAGCAAAATACCCAGTGAAAAGTGGAGCCTGAGCACATTGAAGACTATCTGCAAACGTGTTTATGTAACGAAGATCAGATGTCAGAAGAGAGGCAGGAAGTGGTCGCTTGATCTGACGGAAAAAGCGCGATTTTCACGAAATTCGCTTGGTAATCGAAAGGTCAAGTTTGCAAAGCAAATCGTGGTTTCGGCATCAGATATGCCGGCGTGTGTTGCGGCTGCAAGAAAAGACTGCAATTAATCCCATTCAGTAGGTTAGATGTCAAACTCATCATTGAACTCGCTTACCCAGACTCATTGAAGACCAGGTATGCTCTAACATCTGGTTTTATTATGCAGCAGGACAGTGCGCCTGCTTGCTCGCACGGCAAGGTTGATTATGATGGCGCTACCTTATTGACATCAACTGAAGTAAATGCATTGGCAAAGATGACTAACAAACTCGACCTCAGCCCTCTTGATTATCACGTCTGGGGAGCTATGCTGGAACGCTGCAAGACATTTAATCCCAAGTTGGAGAACATTGGCCAGCTGAAGCAAGTCTTGCTGCTAATGTGGGGTCCGTTGCCGCAGGACCCGACCAACAAGGCCATACTAAGCTTCACAAAAAGAATTTGAGCTTGTGTTAAGGCAGAGAGTGGACACTCTCATTATACCTTACAATAAACTGCAAAACCGAATGCTGAGGTCGTAGGGAAAAGTGATATCATATGACATGGAAATCTACAAGTGACGTAAATTTTCCGCGGATATTTGAAAAAACGAAATTTTAAGTTTGAACAGCTGTAACTTTTGCAAACATGAAAAGTTTCAAATGAAACTTTCAGGGATTGTTGGAAATTCATTCTCCTACAAATTGGGATATTTTCGCAGAAAAAGTTCAATCGGCGGCGAAGATATCGCATTTTCCCCGGTGGTACGTTTTTTTTTGAGCCACCCTGTATACATATATACAACCTCCTCCTTCTCCTCCTTCTTCTGCTACGACTTCTCCTCTTCCTCCTCTTCCTCCCTTCTCCTTCTCTTCCTCCTTTTCCTCCTCGTCCTCATTCTTATACCGTACTCCTTCTCCTCTTTCTTCTTTTCCTACTTCTTCCCATCCTATAGTTACTATGCTATAGTTACTATGCTATAGTTACTGCTTCCAGCAACCGAACGACGGTTTGAATTTCAAACTAATATTATAGCATTGAGACAAATGATTAGAACCAGTTTGAAGACAAGAACAAAAGAAAAGCATGCTGCTGCTGCTGCTGTTGATGATGATGAATGGTGATGATGAGGATGATGATGATGATGATTGGTGATGATGAGGTGATTGAGTGGTCGTGTGACTGACCTCGACGACTAGGAACCCGAGCATAGCGATGCTGGCGAAGTGGAGGCAGTGCGCGACCTCATGCAGCACGTCATGTTCCTCTTGCATCTCCGCTCGAAACTCATCGATGTCCAACTGATGACTGTCGTCGGATCCACCACTGGTCACGTCGAAGTCGGAGCTTCTCCCGTCGCCATGGAGATGAGCAGGTGTGGACAAATGGTCAGCTGCAGCAGCAGCAGAGGCATCCAGGGTCCAGTTGTCCGCCGAGGTCATTGGGTCAAGATGGAGGATGGAGGTCCTATCGTTCGTAGATTGATTGGAAGAGGAAGACTGATGCTGATGATGATGTTGATGATGATGGCTAGTGCTGCTGCTGCTGCTGCAGTTGCCTCCCTTAGTCATCGTCGTCATCGTCTGTGAATCATCTTCATCAGTCACCAGACGCAGAATCCGTTCGACATCGAAACCAGGATAACCACACAACTTATGCGCCTGAGTTCGCTTGATGTGACCAATCAACTGGAACAGCTGCATCTCACGACGATGCAGCTTATCTACGCATAGGCACATATATACACAAACGCAGTCAGACACAGGCACACACAGGCACACACAACAATGCGCTGCAAAAATAATCAAATTAATATGGTGGTCCATTGCGCTCTCGAACATAACTTCGGCCAACATCCGTACAAAAACCATCATCCATCATCATCATCATCAGCATCATCAGCATCATCATCATCATCATTATCATCAGCATCATCATAATCGACATCATCATCATCATCACCACCACCTTCGCCATTACCACCACCACGAAAAAATGATAGCCTATGCTTTTGAAGGCGACCAAAACGTCAACTTTGATTTGATTTTTCACTTTTTTATGTTTCTATTCACATTACATATTTGTCGCAATCATTATCTGAAATGATTATACGCTATGAATAATTATTTGCTAAACAAAAACAATTGATATTTTCAGTGCAAATTTTGTATACGAAATATTTGGAAAAATACAAATACTGTGTAAGATTTTAAAAAAATAAGCACTCCATAATTATTAATTTAGACACCTTTAAACCTCGAGCAGGCAAACTTTTTAAGTTGGCCAATAATGTAGAAAGAAAGAGATAGTTCTGCATTTTAATTCGGTGATTTTGCCCAAAGACAGATTATGTCGTTTCAGATGATTTATTTCAAAGTAAAATTTTATTTTAGAAACAATTCTTTGTTCTTTGCACGGCATTGCCATCACCCCAAACTATTTCACGCGTAAATAAACAGTATAGGCCTTCAGACATGGCTTGTAACTGAGACAGATAACAAATGCGTGGTTGGACAAAAGACCGCACCACCCACCAGCTTTAACAAGTACAAATGTCGGCTGCCTTGAGTTATTTTACAACGAGGGATTTCTGATGGCAACATAAAAGCCAACTGATCCCTAAAGACAACATATCATCTCATTCGTCGTATTAATCTGTCAGATTCCGGTCGCTATGGGTCAGATCAAACTGAAACGAGAACCAGAAATAGTCTGTGATCTCTAGTCGTCGTTGATGTTGGCTGCAGCATTATATAAGGATGGTGATGAGAGACACATGAGTGGTGTAATCAGAGAGTCTTCTCTCTGATTTTCATGTTAGGTCAACAGAGTTCGTCTCGATTTAAACGAAAGAATTCTTTGCCGTTCGTCTGTTGAATCTCGGAACAACCACACAACAACCACACAACAGTTACTGCTACAGATGTCGCTTTCTCCACAGCATTCCCATCATTATCATGGATTCTGCGAGAGCTCCATTTCCCATTTTCAGCGACGGACTGAAGGACATCTGAAGGTCGAAGGGTCGCTGATATCATTCTCAATCACTGTAAACGACTGATTGGAGTTTCTACTGCGTTCGCCCACTATAAGGAAGAAATCGTCCAGGCATACAGACAGACAGACAGACAGACAGACAGACGGACAAACGGACAGATTGCAACCACAGACCGCACTCTGCAGCGCGGTCAGCAACATATCGATCGCAAATGCAGATCCATTCAAAACAGACAGACGGACGGACGGACTGACGGTTGGACAGACGGACAGACAGACAGACAGACAGACAGACAGACATACAGACAGACAGACAGACAGACGGTTTGATGCTGATGTTGCTTCTGTGCATGGAAGACAGATACAGTTGGCAAGAGCAGAGACCTGCAGGCAAAAGAGACAATCGCATTGGGAGAGGTAAGCTTCATTAACATGAACGGCGTAAATTACGAGTATATAATAAATAATTGCACACACACACACACACACACACACATCCAGCATCAATCCAAGCCGTGCATGATTCCTTTTCTATTCAACTGATTACATTTTAGAGTACAATGTGACTTTCTTCATAAAAAAACTTCTGAAATGTGATCCCGCACGCTTTTGTGAAAGGCTTCTCGGCTAAGATTTGGGTTCTGTAACGAAGACAATTTGTCATGACTAGTGATCGCACTGCACCGGGTGTCGTTTGGTCAACTGAGAACAGAAGAGGAAGATGGCGGATGAAGGAAAGATAGATGATGGAGTGAGTGGAAGAGAAGATGGCGGATGAAGGAGAGATAGATGATGGAGTGAGTGGAAGAGAAGATGGCGGATGAAGGAGAGATAGATGATGGAGTGAGTGGAAGAGAAGATGGCGGATGAAGGAGAGATAGATGATGGAGTGAGTGGAAGAGAAGATGGCGGAAACAGAAGAAAGGAAGGCAATAAGACACCCACACCCATCCACACACGGGTGTATTTGAGGGGGGGGGGTCACCCGCCCTCTAGTAAATCATTGCCAAACATTAAATACTGACCCCCGTACTCTGCGACTATGTCCAATGGAAACCCCGAAATAGAACCCCAAATTGTTTCCTGTCTACACCCACTGCCCTTGCAAACACAAACACAAGCACAAACACAAACACAAGCACAAACACAAGCACACAGCCATCAATGCCCTGCAGAGATGTCTCGTAAAGACGACTCTGTGGCTGGTGAGGCTAAGGCGACGGTGGATGGATGTTGTATTGAGAAGAGGATGATGATGATGATCGGATCATTTGACGCAGAAGTAAATAGTGCAACAAAGCAGAGATCACCTTCTAATCTCTCTCTGCTTCGCTCATCCAGTCTACTTCCGTCTGCCTCTGTGTCTGTGTGTCTGTCTGTCTAGATGTCAGTCTGCCTTCTTCTCTGTCCAGCACCTTGATCCTCTCTTTTATGCACGTTTGATGGAATGAAGTCTCAGCGATGGGAAATGAAAGACGACGACGACGACGAAGAAGACGAAGAAGAAGAAGAAGAAGAAGAAGAAGAAGAAGAAGAAGAAGAAGAAGAAGAAGAAGAAGCTAAGCCAATGCTGCTGCTGCAGTGTTCGGTCGATTCTTCATAAATGTCGTTGGATTGTAAGATGAGAAGGGGAACAGACAAGTATTGATCGAGCACCTGCTTTCTCTCAATGACCAACTACATGTATCGTCTTCACCCTATATTACTATAATATAATATGTAGGCTAACGTAATGTTTAGCTACTATACTCTGCAATGCATCCTTTTACATGAGAAACTGTGACTGGTAAAATCAGAAGTTCTATGATTCGATTACTAGAAATGCGGAGCTTTGCAATTGCAACCAGTGCATAAGTTGCACAACCAGCTACCGGTAAACAAAAACAGACTGATTATAATGTAGGCCAATCACTTACTTTTTACTCTGAACAAGAGAACATATTTTCACTGAGTTTTAAAAGCTTTGTCATGGTGATTCTCTTAACAAGTTGACACATTCTGATCATAGTTATTTCATTTGTAGGCTCTTCATGTTTCGATTCAATTGTTCAACTGCGCAGAATCGTCGGACTGACTACAACTGACTACAGAATCTCTTCCTTGATATGGCGATGCCAGCTACATGTAGGTCTTGCTCCAACTTACCCACTTGACCTTTGTCGGCCTGTGTCAAGTACTCGGACTGTTCGGTCCCTATACGCTCGGCTGATAGGGGAGTGCTCTTGGTCCCGTTTGCTCGTACATCCATAATGCAGAGTCGTGCTTTTTCTGTGGTTGGCTTGGTGGTATGGAATGCCCACCCCACTTGAGTTGCGCCTGTTCCCTAGATCACTCTCTGACACATTCTATAAGCACTTAAAAATTGTTCTTTTTGGCCGTGCTGGAGTCGGGAGCTCCTCTGAGTAGTTTCCTTGAAAGGGCGCTATGTAAACACTTGAATGAATAAATGAATGAATGAATGAGTGAATGCTTCCTTACCTTTAACGGAATTGAGGTCGAGGAGTATTTGTGCGATGACGATACCAGCGTCAAGAAGGACGATGACGCAGAGGAGGATCTGGAACGGATTGCTTTGCAGAAATTTCACCACTTTCTCTCTTATGCTGATTCACAATCAACATCATCAGAATTGTAGGTTACTCTCGAGAGCCAGTGTAAAGCAGCGAAAGGAATATATATAAATTATGTCCAATTACTTTTTACAGAAGATCTTGAGTATAAAGCAATAAGTTTTCAACATGCGACACGCGTGCAACAAACGAAATAATGTCTGTCTCACGTGTTTTACGCTCCGGGCGCCGAGTCTTACTTAGATTATTGAGCTCTGTTTCAAGTAGGCCTACTCAAGTATGCTAATAATAAATGACTAAACGACCTAGCATTTTCCCTGACAAAACCTTGACTTGAAAATCAACTGCAAAGAAGAATCTGTGGTGAAACTGAGTAAAGACAATTAACTTTAATTCCTAGGAAACTTAAGGAATTAAGTTTGGCATTTTGCCAATGATTTCAAAAAGGCTGAAACACGCAGGCTAGCTGTCTATGCAGAAAAATCATAAACATAAGAGAACAACAGAGTGATAACAAACGGCCTTGAATCTCAGTTTGAAACTTATCCATCTGTGACGAATGTTACATAAACAGTTCAACTGGGACTTTCTATTGAGACCATAAGAATAACCGAATAACTGCAGTGTCAGTAGCCTAAGTTTTAAATCTTTCTGAACACGTGATCTATCAATACTTTACAGAGATTATATTACATCTCAATAGACTTTTCCAAGGTACGCTTCTGGGTTATTCTAGGTTGACCTTGATTTCGTAAATTAGTCAGCAGCTTTACCTTAACATTAGAATACTCATTCATACTCAATGATTGCTAAATAAACTCAGATGTTGCTATGCCTACAAATCTAAGGTTTTTTCAGTCCCCGTCCTCCCCTTTCCTTCACACAGGTACAAGTGTCTGTTAACCCTTTGCATGTCAGGTTAGTTAGACGGCGTCTGCTGTAGACGCTATAAATTATATTATTATTATTTATTATTATTATTATTTATTATTATTATTATTATTATTATTATTATTATTATTATTATTATTATTATTATTATTATTATTATTATTATTATTACTAGCTGGGGTACCCGGCGTTGCCCGGGAAATTTAGGATTCGACCCGTTTCGGCCACAACCCCACCACGCAACACCCGACCACACTCCGGTCTGTACCGGTACGCCACCCGAGAAATTTGGGTCTCAGGAAAATTACCACCCCCATCCCACCCCACACCCAACCCAGCCCTCCACTCCAACCCCCTCCAACCCCCACCACCCCACTCCACCCCTATTCCACCCCCACTCCACCCCTAACCCCATCCAACCCCCACTCCACCCCAACACAATTCCCACCCCATCCCCCTACATCCCACCCCTCCACTCCCCACCCCACCCCTCCATCCACCCTCACCCCAACCCCACACCCCACCACACCCCAACCCCCACCCTCCACCCCACCCTCACCCCCTCCACCGAAAACCCCCACCCCTCCACCCCACCCCGACCCCCCCTCACCACCCTCACCACACCTCTCACCCCCACCCCATTTCACCCCACCCCCTACCCCACCACGATCCCAACCCCCTCAACCTCACCCACCCCCACCCCATACCATCCCCACTCTACAACACCCCACCGCACTCCGACCTTCATCGGTACGCCACCCGCGATATTTGGGTTTAGGGACAAATTCCTTCACACCCACCTCTTCCCACACCCGCTCCCCCACCCCACCACACTACGACCTCCACCAGTACGCCACCCGTGAAAACGGTGAAATTAGGGTTTCCAGGAAAAATTCCCCCTCACCCCATTCCCCTAACCCTCCCCCCGCCCCCCCCCCCACCCTCTTTCCCACCTCACCCTCTTTCCCACCTCACCCCACCACACCGACCTGCACCAGTACGCCACCCGTGAAATAAGGATTTTCGTTAAAATTAAATTAGCAGCTCTCGCCATTTATATAATGACCATGGAAGCGTTTAAGAAGGTGTTTAACCGTCTTAATGTTTTCGCCCCCACGCTGGCCCCCTTGGTGGTAGAGATTCACCAACTACTGATCCGGGTGGTTCTGATGGCCCTCTATCCAGGGAAAAAAATTCATATAAATGGCTAAAAAAAATTGGAAAAACAGTTGGGGGTTTCGCTCCCCACCCTGGCCCCCATGGGGGTAGAGAATCGCCAACCCCTCGACTTTGCGTCTCGTGCCGAGACCTACACAGTAGTGAAGGTTTGGAGTGAAAAGCTCAAAAACTGTGGAAATGCATCCCGAACAAACAGACAGACAGACACACAGAATCTTCTCTTTATTTATATAGATTATTATTATTATTATTATTATTATTATTATTATTATTATTATTATTATTATTATTATTATTATTATTATTATTATTATTATTATTATTAAATTGTACCTGATCGGTGAGTCGTGTAGGGCGCTCAGCTCCTCTTCGATGATGTCGGAATCGACGCTGTCGTTTTCCAGGTCTTGAAGGAACTTGGAATCCCTCAGAAACGAAAAATGCTCCTTGTATTTCTCCACGCTGTTCAATCAAAAAACATATGACACACGTGTGCAAGTCATGCACCTTAGCAGCGGCGCCCGCAGGATTTTTTTCTTGTACGCACAGAAATTTTCGATGGAGGGGCGAACAGGCGAACAGGGAAAAATTTTCGTTAGGTCGCCGAAAAAAGCTGATGACTTTTTTTTTTTTTTTTTTTTTTTTTTTAGTCATCAGTCTAGAATTTCCCAAAAACATACCTTTTCTGTCCGCCGAAAAAACTGATGACCTTTTTTTTTTTTTTAGTCATCAGCCTAGAATTTCCCAAAAACATACCTTTTGGGTCATCGCGCTGTACGCACTTACCTATGTGCGTACGTCTGCGGGCGCCGCTGCTGTACGCACTTGCGTAAGTGCGTACGCCTGCGGGCGCCGCTGCACCTTAGCCCTTCGTCCCGTCCTCTGTTTGACCTACTAACGCTAATACGGGTTGACATAATAATTATATAAGACTTATAGTCAGTTGGTCTGTTTACTGGCGACATTCTTTTAGGCCTACTCTCTTTATTACAGGCTCCTCGTCTTATTCAGTCGATGTTGAATTTTTGCAGACAACTAACTTAGTCTTGACTTGTTCTACAATTGCATAATTCTCATTGCAAACAATTTTGCGCAGTGTTTTATAATTCAATTGATTTGATGTCATTGGGTGCTAACTCAGTTTCCTTTATCTGATTCTTTTAAGAACCTGGGTGTCATGGGCGGCGACTTGGTCTAGACGTTAGGTGGGACGAACGAGCGGCAGAAGGACAATCTCCGAGGTGCGACATTTTGGGCGGACGGCTGATCGAGTCGCCGACCGACGACATTTTCCATTTTCATCGACGAAATTTTCTGACGACTTTTCTAGTCATTTGGTCTAAATTGAAAAACATATCTTTTTGGCTGCCAAAACAGTTGATGACCTTTTTTTAGTCATTTCGTCATTTTGCTCCAAAATCTCTTCTTATAACGTCATCAATATCTTCATCAAATGTGCATGTCCTGACACCTAACCATTGGGGAGGGGGAACAAATACATGGACAGTCCTTCACCACAAACATTGAGGGGTCCGTCCTCCGTCCCCCTTAAGTCTTCGCTCATGCTAGGTGTACATTTAGTTGTTTAATCTAGTCTCCATCCTGAGGGGAAATTCTGGTTTCTGGGGAGGGGAGGGACAAACGATCGTCAGGTGGCGATCTGTGAGTTGCGTAGCGCCGAGAGGGGAAAGGGTTTGTGGACTCCCACGAGATTTTTTCTACACTGCAATGCCAGGATTTTTATGCTGTCACCTTAACGAAGTTTTTCATTAGGCTATTTCTATGGTGATAAAAGAGTGGTTAAAGATTTCAAAAATACAGTTATGATTATCATAATAATTTTCTTATGTGTCAGGTTCAGCAAATCTTTTCTGCTGGACTATTTAATGAATAACTGCAGACGAGAGAAAAAGTATATTTGCTTACCGTACTTTGTAGCACTGGAATAAGCTATCATCTTATTAATGGGGCGCGATGGTGTAGTACTGTAGTGCCTTGCAGGTTCAAATCCACATCAAGTCGCTTCGTAGGGACCTTGGGCAAGTCCTTAACTTGAAATTGCTCAGTGCTTCGGCGTGAAACTCTGACTCAGTGTCCGCGCTGTAGTCGAGAGCGCTTCTGAGTAGATCTCTTGAAGTGGCACTGTAACAAGTGCACATACATCCCTGTTAGTAGGTAATATACGACAGTTCAACGACCAATTGTCACGTGACCAGTGACGTCATCGGGGTCAAGGTCAAGGTCATGGCCAAGGTCAAGGTCATCTTAATTAGGTCACATTAATTAGGTCATATTAATTAGGTCACATTAATTAGGTCATATTAATTGGGTCACGCTAATTAGCTAAATTAATTAGGTCATATCAATTATATTATATTAATTAATAATAATTAGAATTTATTAATTATATCAATTATCGAACCCTAATTAGCAGCGCAAGCCCCACTCCGACCAGAAATGACTCATCGGAAGTGCCGCAGGGCATTATGGGAGCTGCACTGGCTTCCACTCCTCGGCACCCTCCCCACAATTCATTCAAATTTCATATCCGCACTTGTAAATTGACCCCTACTTAGCCGCGCAAGGCCCACATCAACCCTAAATGACTCAGCATATACTCTCACCCTCCACAACCTTCAACCTCACCCTCCTTTCCACCCCTCCCCACCCACAATTAATCATTTTACACACAAGGCCGGATCACGCAGACAGCAGCGAACCCTAGAGAGCGACCAATCAGAAGGATAGATCCCATAGGCATGGCATCTTTCACTCTCCCCAGCATTCAACCTCACCCTCCAACCCTCCATTCCACCCCTCACCACCCACAAATATGCATTTTGCACACAAGGACTGCACAAGCATGGAGCTTCGAACCCTAGAGAGCGACCAATCAGAAGGCTAGATCCCATAGGCATGGCATCTTTCACACTCCACATCCTTTCACCTCACCCTCCAACCCTCCATTCCACCCCTCCCCACCCACAAATAGACATTTTACACACAAGAGCTGAACATTATGGAAGCGAGAAACTTAGAGAGCGGCCAATCAGAAGGATACATCCCATAGGCATGGCATCTTTCACACTCCACATCCTTTCACCTCACCCTCCAACCCTCCATTCCACCCCTCCCCACCCACCAATAGACATTTTACACACAAGAGCTGAACATTATGGAAGCGAGAAACTTAGAGAGCGGCCAATCAGAAGGATAGATCCCATAGGCATGGCATCTTTCACCCTCCACAGCATTCATCCTCACCCACCAACCCTCCATTTCACCCCTCCCCAACCCACAACTATTCATTTTACACACAAGAGCTGAACATTATGGAAGCGGGAAACTTAGAGATGCTGCAAACAGGAGGATAGATCCCATAGGCATGGCATCTCTCACCCTCCACAGCATTCAACCTCACCCTCCAACCCTCCAATCCGCCCCTCCCCAATCACAATTATTCATTTTACACACAAGAACTGCCCAATCAGAAAGCGAGAAACCTAGTGTGTGACCAATCAGAAGGCGAGAAATCCTACACACACACCACCTCACCCTCCAAACCTCCACGCCTTCCCTCCACACACACACAAATTTGGCATACATATATAAAATTTAAGCATCTAGCAACTGATAAATCCTTAACATGAACCGCTCAGAAGAATATAAATCATACATATTTACCAAAAATATCCATAATATTCGATATTTTATTCGAAAATATACATATAATGAGAATATATACAATTAAAGTATGACAACTATTCGGCATTTCTTACAATACTAAGCAAACTATCACAGACAAGCGCCATTTTTCTTCTATATTTCTTCTATATTTCTTACATTTCAAGCAAGTACAAACCCAAAAATCGAAGAAGCGCTCAGTCAGCCTTCGTCAATATAGCATCCTTTCTACATTTCAAGCACACACAATCTTAGAAACCAACAAATACTTCAACCTTCCACTCCAAAGATCTTGGCATTTCTTATTTCCTTGAACACACAATCTTAGAAACCAACGAATACTTCAACCTTCCACTCCCAAGATGGTGATATTTCTTATTTCCTTGCACACTCAATCTTAGAAACCAACAAATACTTCAACCTTCCACTCCAAAGATCTTGGCATTTCTTATTTCCTTGAACACACAATCTTAGAAACCAACGAATACTTCAACCTTCCACTCCCAAGATGGTGATATTTCTTATTTCCTTGCACACTCAATCTTAGAAACCAACGAATACATCAACCTTCCACTCCCAAGATGGTGGCATTTCTTATTTCCTTGCACACACAATCTTAGAAACCAACGAATACTTCAGCCTTCCACACCCAAGATGGCGACATTTCTTATTTCCTCACACACTCAACTCAAAAATCGACGAATCGCTCAGTCTTCCTTTCGGAAGATGGTGCCATTTCTAACTTTCTTGCATACACGAAATCAAAAACCGACGAATACTTCAACCTTACAATCCCAAAATGGCGATATTTCTCAATTCCTTGTACACGAAAACTCAAAAACGTAAGAACTTTGCAACATTTCACGCCCAAGATGGTGAAATTTCTAACTTTCTTGCACACACGAACTCGAAAACCGACGAATACTTCAACCTTCCAATCCCAAGATGGTACCATTTCTAACTTTCTTGCATACACGAACTCAAAAACCGACGAAATCTTCAACATTCCACTTCCAAGATGGTGACATTTCTCAATTCCTTGCACACGAAAACTCAAAAACTTAAGAACCTTGCAACATTTCACTCCCAAGATGGCGAAATTTCTAACTTTCTTGCACACACGAACTCAGAAACCGACGAATACTTCAACCTTCCAATCCCAAGATGGTGATATTTCTAACTTTCTTGCGAACACAAACTCAAAAACCGACAAATACTTCAACCTTTCGCATCCAAGATGGCGTCATTTCTTACTTCCTTGCACACAGAAACTCAAAAATCGATGAATCGGACAGCAGAGCTATCAGCCGGATGCAACATGGCCACCTTTCTACATCACACACACATACACACAAACACACACACACACACACACACATACACATCATTTCTTACGAGTCTAAGTCCAAATAATTATCCCATATAGGCATCTTTCAATTCACAATATGGCACATCTTCACTCTTTCACACACATACACATGAACCCAAAAGCCATGGAAACACACAAGGCTCAAATCCCTAGGTGACGCATCTGCAGAATTTATCAATACTTTAACAACAAAAATGAACAAACTTCTGCTCCCAAGGTGGCGCCCGCACAACTTTTCCTGTCCGAACATGACCAAATAACTAATACATAGTAATGCACAGTCAATCTTTAACATCCACATACGCACACATACACACACACACACACACGCACGCACACACAGACAACTTTCCCACTACAAGGTAATGCACAGCCAATCTTTTGCACACACACACGAGAACTCTTAAAATTTCTAAGTTACAGATATATACTTTGAGCAATTTTTCTAAATTAAGGTAGTAAAGACATACGAAACAGCGAAGAATGTAATATGTATAAGGTAATTGCACGAAATTCATAGCTGCAAAGCAGCAGGAATTGAACATTGGCACAGGCAAAATGATAAGTATTATAGTTGCGCGAGCGAATAGGACTTGGTTTTTCGAAATATTTCAAAGTCAGACGCATGCTATTACCAATATGCGAATTCAAACAGGCAAATTTGCTAAGTATGAAATGCAGAAATTGCATGGGGAACGTTGTAAGATGCAAAGCGTGGGGTGGGGAGAGGGGCACATTCTTCAATTTGTGGAAACAAAGGTGTTCATTGTTTGCAATATGACAACAATTTTGGTAAAGTTAGGTTTGCAGGAAGTGTATTACATGGCTTTTTAGGGTTGAGTGTGTTAAGTTGGCGAAATATGGGGTGGGGGAGAGTGTGCAGGCTTAGGTTTTGCGGAAACAAAAGATGTGACTCACAGGCGATGAGTCATCGATTTCAGCAAAGTTCGTTTATAGCGAGCGAAGAATGCAAGTTAGGGTTGCCAGCGGCATATTACAAGGTGAATTAGGTGTAGCGGATACGCGCAACTTGGTCGAAACCTGCGTTCGACGCATCGAAAACGCTAAGTCCCGAAATTTTGCAGGGCAAATTCGCGTGGCGGCGACCCCTTCGTGCGCTGCGGCAGCGGCGGCGCTGCGACCCGTCCCACTCGGGCGACTTCGGCTCCTGCAGCGAGGTGACGGCCGCGGCATGCATGCCCAATCGATCGTGCTTTGACTCGTATGAAGCTAAAGTCTCATGCGTATTGTGGGTTATGGAAATTATTGAAAGATTTGTGCCGGGGCGTATTCGACTTTAGCTTGTACGGGTCAAAGCTTGATCTAATTGGACGTGCATGTTGCAGCCGTCGCCACGCCGCTGGAGCCGAAGTCGCCCGAGTGGGACGGGTCGCAGCGCCGCCGCCGCCGCAGCGCACGAAGGGGTCGCCGCCACGCGAATTTGCCCTGCAAAATTTTGGGACTTAGCGTTTTCGATGCGTCGAACCAAGTTTCGACCAAGTTGCGCGTGTCCGCTACACCTAATTCACCTTGTAATATGCCGCTGGCAACCCTAACTTGCATTCTTCGCTCGCTATAAACGAACTTTGCTGAAATCGATGACTCATCGCCTGTGAGTCACATCTTTTGTTTCCGCAAAATCTAAGCCTTCACACTCTCCCCCACCCCATATTTCGCCAACTTAACACACTCAACCCTAAAAAGCCATGTAATACACTTCCTGCAAACCTAACTTTACCAAAATTGTTGTCATATTGCAAACAATGAACACCTTTGTTTCCACAAATTGAAGAATGTGCCCCTCTCCCCACCCCACGCTTTGCATCTTACAACGTTCCCCATGCAATTTCTGCATTTCATACTTAGCAAATTTGCCTGTTTGAATTCGCATATTGGTAATAGCATGCGTCTGACTTTGAAATATTTCGAAAAACCAAGTCCTATTCGCTCGCGCAACTATAATACTTATCATTTTGCCTGTGCCAATGTTCAATTCCTGCTGCTTTGCAGCTATGAATTTCGTGCAATTACCTTATACATATTACATTCTTCGCTGTTTCGTATGTCTTTACTACCTTAATTTAGAAAAATTGCTCAAAGTATATATCTGTAACTTAGAAATTTTAAGAGTTCTCGTGTGTGTGTGCAAAAGATTGGCTGTGCATTACCTTGTAGTGGGAAAGTTGTCTGTGTGTGCGTGCGTGTGTGTGTGTGTGTATATGTGTGCGTATGTGCATGTTAAAGATTGACTGTGCATTACTATGTATTAGTTATTTGGTCATGTTCGGACAGGAAAAGTTGTGCGGGCGCCACCTTGGGAGCAGAAGTTTGTTCATTTTTGTTGTTAAAGTATTGATAAATTCTGCAGATGCGTCACCTAGGGATTTGAGCCTTGTGTGTTTCCATGGCTTTTGGGTTCATGTGTATGTGTGTGAAAGAGTGAAGATGTGCCATATTGTGAATTGAAAGATGCCTATATGGGATAATTATTTGGACTTAGACTCGTAAGAAATGATGTGTGTGTGTGTGTGTGTGTTTGTGTGTATGTGTGTGTGATGTAGAAAGGTGGCCATGTTGCATCCGGCTGATAGCTCTGCTGTCCGATTCATCGATTTTTGAGTTTCTGTGTGCAAGGAAGTAAGAAATGACGCCATCTTGGATGCGAAAGGTTGAAGTATTTGTCGGTTTTTGAGTTTGTGTTCGCAAGAAAGTTAGAAATATCACCATCTTGGGATTGGAAGGTTGAAGTATTCGTCGGTTTCTGAGTTCGTGTGTGCAAGAAAGTTAGAAATTTCGCCATCTTGGGAGTGAAATGTTGCAAGGTTCTTAAGTTTTTGAGTTTTCGTGTGCAAGGAATTGAGAAATGTCACCATCTTGGAAGTGGAATGTTGAAGATTTCGTCGGTTTTTGAGTTCGTGTATGCAAGAAAGTTAGAAATGGTACCATCTTGGGATTGGAAGGTTGAAGTATTCGTCGGTTTTTGAGTTCGTGTGTGCAAGAAAGTTAGAAATTTCACCATCTTGGGCGTGAAATGTTGCAAAGTTCTTAAGTTTTTGAGTTTTCGTGTACAAGGAATTGAGAAATATCGCCATTTTGGGATTGTAAGGTTGAAGTATTCGTCGGTTTTTGATTTCGTGTATGCAAGAAAGTTAGAAATGGCACCATCTTCCGAAAGGAAGACTGAGCGATTCGTCGATTTTTGAGTTGAGTGTGTGAGGAAATAAGAAATGTCACCATCTTGGGTGTGGAAGGCTGAAGTATTCGTTGGTTTCTAAGATTGTGTGTGCAAGGAAATAAGAAATGCCACCATCTTGGGAGTGGAAGGTTGATGTATTCGTTGGTTTCTAAGATTGAGTGTGCAAGGAAATAAGAAATATCACCATCTTGGGAGTGGAAGGTTGAAGTATTCGTTGGTTTCTAAGATTGTGTGTTCAAGGAAATAAGAAATGCCAAGATCTTTGGAGTGGAAGGTTGAAGTATTTGTTGGTTTCTAAGATTGAGTGTGCAAGGAAATAAGAAATATCACCATCTTGGGAGTGGAAGGTTGAAGTATTCGTTGGTTTCTAAGATTGTGTGTTCAAGGAAATAAGAAATGCCAAGATCTTTGGAGTGGAAGGTTGAAGTATTTGTTGGTTTCTAAGATTGTGTGTGCTTGAAATGTAGAAAGGATGCTATATTGACGATGGCTGACTGAGCGCTTCTTCGATTTTTGGGTTTGTACTTGCTTGAAATGTAAGAAATATAGAAGAAATATAGAAGAAAAATGGCGCTTGTCTGTGATAGTTTGCTTAGTATTGTAAGAAATGCCGAATAGTTGTCATACTTTAATTGTATATATTCTCATTATATGTATATTTTCGAATAAAATATCGAATATTATGGATATTTTTGGTAAATATGTATGATTTATATTCTTCTGAGCGGTTCATGTTAAGGATTTATCAGTTGCTAGATGCTTAAATTTTATATATGTATGCCAAATTTGTGTGTGTGTGGAGGGAAGGCGTGGAGGTTTGGAGGGTGAGGTGGTGTGTGTGTAGGATTTCTCGCCTTCTGATTGGTCACACACTAGGTTTCTCGCTTTCTGATTGGGCAGTTCTTGTGTGTAAAATGAATAATTGTGATTGGGGAGGGGCGGATTGGAGGGTTGGAGGGTGAGGTTGAATGCTGTGGAGGGTGAGAGATGCCATGCCTATGGGATCTATCCTCCTGTTTGCAGCATCTCTAAGTTTCCCGCTTCCATAATGTTCAGCTCTTGTGTGTAAAATGAATAGTTGTGGGTTGGGGAGGGGTGAAATGGAGGGTTGGTGGGTGAGGATGAATGCTGTGGAGGGTGAAAGATGCCATGCCTATGGGATCTATCCTTCTGATTGGCCGCTCTCTAAGTTTCTCGCTTCCATAATGTTCAGCTCTTGTGTGTAAAATGTCTATTGGTGGGTGGGGAGGGGTGGAATGGAGGGTTGGAGGGTGAGGTGAAAGGATGTGGAGTGTGAAAGATGCCATGCCTATGGGATGTATCCTTCTGATTGGCCGCTCTCTAAGTTTCTCGCTTCCATAATGTTCAGCTCTTGTGTGTAAAATGTCTATTTGTGGGTGGGGAGGGGTGGAATGGAGGGTTGGAGGGTGAGGTGAAAGGATGTGGAGTGTGAAAGATGCCATGCCTATGGGATCTAGCCTTCTGATTGGTCGCTCTCTAGGGTTCGAAGCTCCATGCTTGTGCAGTCCTTGTGTGCAAAATGCATATTTGTGGGTGGTGAGGGGTGGAATGGAGGGTTGGAGGGTGAGGTTGAATGCTGGGAGAGTGAAAGATGCCATGCCTATGGGATCTATCCTTCTGATTGGTCGCTCTCTAGGGTTCGCTGCTGTCTGCGTGATCCGGCCTTGTGTGTAAAATGATTAATTGTGGGTGGGGGAGGGGTGGAAAGGAGGGTGAGGTTGAAGGTTGTGGAGGGTGAGAGTATATGCTGAGTCATTTAGGGTTGATGTGGGCCTTGCGCGGCTAAGTAGGGGTCAATTTACAAGTGCGGATATGAAATTTGAATGAATTGTGGAGAGGGTGCCGAGGAGTGGAAGCCAGTGCAGCTCCCATAATGCCCTGCGGCACTTCCGATGAGTCATTTCTGGTCGGAGTGGGGCTTGCGCTGCTAATTAGGGTTCGATAATTGATATAATTAATAAATTCTAATTATTATTAATTAATATAATATAATTGATATGACCTAATTAATTTAGCTAATTAGCGTGACCCAATTAATATGACCTAATTAATGTGACCTAATTAATATGACCTAATTAATGTGACCTAATTAAGATGACCTTGACCTTGGCCATGACCTTGACCTTGACCCCGATGACGTCACTGGTCACGTGACAATTGGTCGTTGAACTGTCGTATATTACCTACTCCTGTTGCTCAAGACGGTCCTGAATTGCTGACCAGGACACAATTGGCAGAAATTGGTGCATATTATGGTACACAAACCAATCAAGAGCTATGAAACTACCGAACTTAGAAACCATGCAGTAGGCCTAATGATGATGTTTTACTAAGCGTTCAATGAACAAAAACATTTTGAAACTTGACAGTACCGGTAGGCTACTGTTTGCAATTTGAAAGATAGCAATGGAGAGAAGCCATTTATTTGCAAAAATTAGTATTCTTACAAATATTAACAGTAAATTCTGCTTGTTACTCATTATAAAAATTACAATATTACATATTATAATGGTACCGGTAAATAACTTCACGGCATATTACAACAGTTCATGTCATGCAATAACGTACCGCCGTACCGGGTACGGTAAACAGCAACTAAAAACTATTATCATGTTGTCAACTTTTTTGCTACATTCTTTGAATTTCTTTTCTTGCCGACACGTTCGTGCGTTTCTTCTCACATATAGGACAACATTGGTGCTCATTGCTCAACGTAATCAGCTCAGTCATCTTTATGTCTTTCATTCTCTACCTTTCAAACCTTCATCCCCGATCGATGTAGGCTACTGTGACCGTATACGCTCCAACGATTTTCATCTTATTCCATAAAAACATTACACATTCATGCACCAATTAATGACAGTGAATGAAGCTGACGTCCATAATGATAAGGAGGCGAATGTCATACGAACAGCAGAACATATACATGTAGTTATGGGCAAATAAAAGAGATCAGGTCGCTTAGAAGCGGATGGAATGGCGCCGAAGATAGGTCTGTGATCATGTGATGATGGTTTTAAAGAAAGGAAGGGGTAGCTTCAGAAAACTTTTCCTGAATTTGATGATAGATTTTTAAAGCGGATGTGAAACCTAAGCTGATGTCGCACACATAACACGTTTAAGCAACTAAGGCAGAGATAGCCTATAGCACACACAACACGTTTAATTAAGCAACTAAGGCAGAGATACGTGCACATGTAAGCACATTGCGTCCAAAGTTAATAAGATTGCAGAGAGTTTGCTGGAACAGATCCTAAACAGATCCGACCGAAAGAATATGGATGACCAAATAATCAAATTATCGGTTTCTTCATATTTCTCCAAACCTGCGTGTGATACGGTGTGAAGAATAGAATCTTGCATGGCGTTTTCATATGCGCAGATCTAATCCATAATAGTATTCTATGCACAACCCCAGTTATTTTTCCACAATTCTCACTCTGCGTATAACTCATACGCAGTGTGAGAATTGTGGAAAAATAACTGGGGGTTGGAATATGATCCACATGGAAATGGAATTGGAGTGTGAAAAACAGATTTTACTATGGAGCTCTATGAAAGACTGGGGTGGTGGTTGAAGCCTCCTCAAACCAGACGGCAATTCTCATCCTGGTGATACGTCAAAATAGACCCGTCAAAATTACCCAAGACTAACATTGCCCCGTCAAAATCGCAAACGAACAAAATCAACCCCGTAAAATTGCAAACGACAAATAGTTCCACAGTGTCCCAAATGTTTCATGCCACAAGTAGGGCCTAATGCGTTGAAAAGAAATGCTTCACATGTCGATATAGATTATATATATAAAAATTATATATATATATCTATATATATATATATTAGCAGCTAGCTCTCCCTTCTCTCTTTCTGTCTCTTTCTCTCTGTCTCTGTCTGTTTGTCTGTCTCTCTCTCTCTCTTGTTCTCTCTCTTGCTATCTCTGTGTCTGTCTCTGTCTCTCTGTCTCTGTCTCTCTCTGTCTGTCTCTCTCTCTCTCTCTCTTGTTCTCTGTCTTGCTATCTCTGACTTTCTCTTTGTCTGTCTCTTTCTTGTTATCTGTCTCTGTCTGTCTGCCTGTCTGTCTCTTTTTCTTCTTATCTATCTGCTTCTGCAAGTGCATTGGTTTATACATGAGCTTCGATTGATACGTGTGTCTGTCTTTAGAACTATAGACGCAAAAGCGTCGATATAGCATTGCAACCGATGCTTCTTACTTCTTCGGTGAACGATGACGCATATCATCGTCGTGTTTCATTTATAGCAATTATTTCTGCTTCAACACAAAATTATTATCACAAGACACTGCAGTTAGTCTTCCATGTTTCATTCTGCTTATATGCGGCTTCTCTCTTTCTCTTCCCTGAAGTCCGTCTAACTGTCTGTCTGTCTGTCTGTTTGTCTGTCTGTTTGTCTGTCTCTTCTCTCTGCCTAGATGGCATTTGTCTGGACTAACTCATTTCTGCGGACGCTCATGGGCCTACGACGCGAAACGATTTACGTTTTGTTGAATGCATTTTCACATTGCGTTTAAATTTATTTTGCATTAAATACATTAACCTCTGTACTAGATTAGCAATCTGAATGTTGAATGGAGTCATGGTATTGATTGCCTATAATAGATCTATATATTTAGTCTGCTAAACAAGCTAAACCTAAAAGTGAAATATTCTTTATTCCGTCATTAAGTATCGTGAGTCTCTTTCGAGCGGCGTCTTTGTATTAAGTTTGTAATACATGATAACGGATCATAATTATTATGCCATACTGAATTATCTATTCATCTGAATAGACTGAAGAGTCTATTCAACTTCTGATATGCATAGACTACATCAGTTACACATATAATTCAACACACACGACAGAAAGACTGAAATGTCCAATCAACGATTCAATTTATTAATTGCTGTTGATCAGCCTAGACCTCAAGCATTCAGTGCGCTGTGAGTCCAATAAATCTACATAGGCCTACATATATTCATGTATACACACATGCATACATAGGCCTACGTACATACATACATACATACATACATACATACATACATACATACATACATACATACATACATGCATGCATTAGGCCATTGCAAAAAATTTTTTTTTAGAATGTCCATTGTGCACCCCTGCCATATTGTTACTATTACTTAAACATAATTGCCTGCAAATTTTCAGGTCTGTAGGCCATGTTTTGACCCCCGCCCACCGAAAAAGTAGTTTTGTGTTCAAAATGGACATCGACAACATGGTAGCAAATTTTAAAAATTTTGCTTTGCCTTCTAGAGGCTGTACCCATGGTTGCAAGGAGTGAATATATGAAAAAGAACCACCTCAGGAAGTAGTTCCTCCAATTTCATCCACACCAAACCCCCCATTACTTAGAAAGGATGATAGAGGAGTGCCTAAAGCGTGGCTTATAGGTGGCTTGTTGGCATCACATATCTGAAAGAAACTTGAGTTCAGTTCACAAAGACTTGTTTGGTGCAACATCAGGCCCTGAAAACACCAATTTCATACAATTCAGAGATTCTATATTTGGCCAACAATTAGCACAGAAGCTGGTTTTAAAACCATGGAAATCAAAGACAGGTCTTTGAAACGCACTAGGAAATTCTATACAGTCACCGAAGAGAATACTTACTACTCCAAATAAAAAGAACTTGCTACCTCGCGGTGACTATCGGGAATGTGCTGAATTAATCTTGATACTTCTGGGTGAGACGCCTGAAAGCGGAATACACTGGCAGAAGCCAGGAGCAGCGCGTCATGCTCCATGGATGCCATCCATTTTGTATCCTGCAAAGATGTTGGCTTTCAGTGCTCGAGCGGGATATGACAAGGACATGATCAGCCAATTGGAAGCACTGTGTAAATTTAATGCGCTATTCTACGTTGAAAACTGGCTCTCTTCATCCATTGGGGCCGATGCAGCGTATAATGATCTCAAGCTATGGCATGACTTGAACAAGTATTGCATGCATGATCCACAAGTTGCCAATGCAGCCATGAAAGCCTTGGAAAGGCACTTCTGGTACTTAACAGAAGAATGCGCTGTATTCTCTCTCTTTTCAAACAGGCTTTCCACTTCAGAAAGACAGCAGATTGCTCGAACACTGCTCCGAATTCCTAGACCAAGACAGTCTGAAAGGGGACATCCAACGTTTCCTATGCTGAGCCACAGTACAAAGCTATCATCCCTTATTGGACCCAAAACCTGGTTCTTGTTTCACAGCATGGGAATTGGCGCCGACTGGCTAGGAAAACCTGTTAGTGAATTTCATAATGATCCCAATTACTAAGAAGCTGATACATATGTGCGGCATGTCAAAGGGATGAATGATCTGTCGGAACGGGCTGTGAAACTAATCCAAGACTTCTCAACTAGTGTTACCAATGATGAAACACAAAAACAGTTTTTATTGCAAATGGTCGAATATCAACGCAAAGAAATTCCCAACTTTCAAAAAGAGACATTAAAGAAATTAACCTTCTCCTCCACAAAAACCTGAAATCCAGTTAAGTGATTTGACATGATATCATTGTGTAATGTGTACACACTATTACAAAACTTGTTAGTTTCTATATATGTAGCTTGTATTCTTTGTATAGTAAACTGTCTTATATTACAAACATTTTGTCATGCAGGAAAACAATGATTTATTAACTAAATCAGTTGATCGTGTTGGGCGGGGGTCAAAACACCACGAAATGACCTAAAAATTGGTGAACATTCACATTTTGCCATTAGAAACAATATAGGAGGGGTGCACCATAGAATTTAAAAAAAATATTTTCCCAATACATAAATGAAATGGCCTAGCATGCATGCATACATATATACATACATACATACATACATACATACATACATACATACATATATACATACATACATACATACATACATACATACATACATACATACATACATACATACATACATACATACATACATACATACATACATACATACATACATACATACATACATACATACATACATACATACATACATACATGCATACATACATGCATACATACACACATAATTATAGCAAATGCATACATACATGCATACATACACACATAATTATATAGCAAATGCATAACCATAATCGCAATCGTAATATTTTGTTGCTGTAAACTCAATTATTCCCTAAGACGCTACACTGTAAATCTAAGCGTAAAGCAGCGACTTTCTTCACTAGATTACATGCATACATCTACACGCACACTTACACACATTTACGCATACACACACACACACACACTTACACAAATTTAGGCATACAGACAAACACAAATAGAGACGAACAGAGAACGACATATAGACAGATAAGCAGAGAGACAACAACTCATGATGGTGCTAGTGATGCATATCTTATTATCTATCTTACTTACCATTCTTCAACCATTCGTTTGCGTCGGCTTCTTTCGCTAGAATGTCTATTCTTAGCCACCGATGCTGTTGCTGCTGCTGCTGCTGCTGCTGATGATGATGATGAACTATTCTGCATCGTCGTCGTCATAGTCTTTGCTTCCTTGTCTCCTCCAATGCTGATGATGCTGACGTTGTTGTTGCTGCTGCCGCTGTGACTGCTGCTGCTGCTGAAGGTATTGTCTGTCATTGACGACGTTTGTCTTCGACACTTGAGCGAATGACCGTCGATCAAACAGACGATGCAACTGAATTATATCGACTGCAGCAGTGCGCATGCGCAGCCACAGGCACCGACCGATCGACCGAACAGGGATTCAGATGAAGACGACGACGACGACGACGACGACGACGATGTGGCCTTTTTGGATTGAAGAAGAAATGAAGCCAGGAAATGGCGAACTATTTTCAGTCTCACTTGCTCTTTAGACTGGCAGAGCATTCCATGTCAGTAGATGACCAGAACCAGCGAATGAGTCAATGAATGAGTCAATGAATGAGTCAATGAATGAGTCAGTGGATGCCAGCAACTGCTGTACGAACCACGGTACCACGGTACCAGCGCATGCGGTTGACAGTCATCGATAGCTGCTCGGATCACTTCATTGATCCCAACCGCACCAGTAGTTCAAACCGAAGGGTTTTTAAAGTGCAGAAATAATATCCACTTCTTTCTAAATTCTAAGGCCAACTGAAGACATGCAATGCAATGCAATGCAATGCCATGCAATGCAATGCAATGCCATGCAATGCCATGCAATGCCATGCAATGCCATGCAATGCCATGCAATGCCATGCAATGCCATGCAATGCCATGCAATGCCATGCAATGCCATGCAATGACATGCAATGCCATGCAATGCCATGCAATGCCATGCAATGCCATGCAATGCCATGCAATGACATGCAATGACATGCAATGCCATGCAATGCCATGCAATGCCATGCAATGCCATGCAATGCAATGCAATGCAATGCAATGCAATGCCATGCAATGCCATGCATGTATGTATGAGGCTCTGATCTCGCCAGCTTACCGAGGCCTTTACTGAATCTAAAAATAGTGAGTTTTGGTCAAAGGCCGACTGAGAAGATTGAAACACGGAGATGAATCCGTTGGCTATGCTTCATGAATCCATGTAGATACAGAATGCATTGCTAAAAAGGTCAGCTTTTCCTTAAAAACACAAGAACCACTTCTGGTTCAATAGATAATGACTTACCCAGCACCTGCTCTCATTCGTGAAATTTGGCAAAAAATATGAGAACCGAGACACATCTGGTCATGTGTGAAGTGATGACCCTGGGCCAATCATGGTCATGTGTGAAGTGGTGACCCTGGGCCAATCATAATCATGATGAAGTGATGACCCTGGGTCAATCATGCTTCATGTGTAAAGGGATGGCCCTGGGTCAATCATGGTCATGTGTAAAGGGATGGCCCTGGGTCAATCATGGTCATGTGTGAAGTGATGACCCTGGGTCAATCATGGTCATGTGTGAAGTGGTGACCCTGGGCCAATCATAATCATGATGAAGTGATGACCCTGGGTCAATCATGTTCATGTGTAAAGGGATGGCCCTGGGTCAATCATGGTCATGTGTAAAGAGATGGCCCTGGGTCAATCATGGTCATGTTCGAAGTGATGGCCCTGGGTCAATCATGATCATGTGTGAAGAGATGACCCTGGGCCAATCATGGTCATGTGTGAAGTGATGACCCTGGGTCAATCATGGTCATGTGTGAAGTGATGGCCCTTGGTCAATCATGATCATGTGCAAAGTGATGGCCCTGGGTCAATCATGGTCATGTGCGGAGGGATGACGCTGGGTCAATCATAATCGCTAAGGCTTGGCCCTGCCGCTATCGCAATGAACTATACTAGCCTTAGTCTTGCAGAGACGCTGTGGCTTCTTTTGCACACCTCCCACTCCAGTGAATTCAGTGATTCACTCGTCTCATTGATCTCTTCATCTCTTAGTAGAGTCTCAGTCTTCTGTGTATTATATAATTATGTATATGTGGCTCACTAACTGACTTCTGCAAACATAACCCACACACTTGTTCATTCACTCATGTACATCCATCCATCCATCCATCCATCCATCCATCCATCCATCCATCCATCCATCCATCAATCCATCCATTCATCCATCATTCCATCCATCATTCCATCCATCATTCCATCCATCCATCAATCCATCCTTCAATCAACTCAATTATCCATCTGATGACTCAATATCTGGATCATCTATCTCTGTAAATTTTCTGTCTGTCCTTCTCTCTACATTATAATATATCTGACCAACTTCGTTCAGTTCATTCCATCTCTTCATTCGACCAATCTGTCTGCCACTGATTTAGAGCCAGAAATGAGAGAGAGAGAGACAGAGAGAGACAGAGACAGAGACAGACACAGAGACAGACACAGAGACAGACACAGAGAGGGATACAGATGGAAATGGAAAAGAACACAGCTGAAAGAGTTGCATGGATCGATGGAGGTGGAGAGAGGGAAGAGTTGGGAAAGAGATACATAGCTTAAAATTATGGCGGATGACGAAAGGACAAAATGAACGACGGAGGTTGTCCGCATAATTATTTCGAGAGGGGTAAAGATATACAGACATGACACTGGTAAACTAGGCCTAATAATATTATTATTTATTTCATATAAATTGCAACGCAGTTGGATTAGGCCTATATACTGCAGGCACCGCATACAGACAGAGAGTGAGTGGTCTGTGTAGATCCCAGCATCCTGTCTTAAAGAGTCTTGCAACAATTTCCTTTGACATCTCTGGCATTATCATCAACTGCTTTCTGTCCTATAAATTTCTAACCGCACTCAATAAGCTTGCATAGACAATTAGACATCCTCATATCATTATTGGATCTGTGCTATTTGGTGTCCCACAAGAGAGAGACAGACAGACAGACAGACAGACAGACAGAGAGAGAGGACGGAAGGGATGGAGGTAGTGGTGGTTGGTGATGTTTGACCGAAAACAGATTCCTAATGCTGTGCAGAAAGTGGAAGGACACGGGAAAGAAGAGAAAGAGATAAAAGAGAGACAGAGAGAGGCGGATGTGGAGAGAGAGTTAGTGTGGAGAGAGAGAGAGAGAGAAAGCGAGCGATAGAGAGAGAGAAAGACAGACAGACAGAGACAGAGAAAGACAGAGAGAGAGGAGAGACAGAGACAAAGACAGAGACAGAGCGACAGATAGACAGAAAGAGAGAGAGACAGAGACCAAGAGAGACAGAGAGAGACAGAGTGAGAGGGAGAGACAGAGACAGAGAAAGCGAGAAGACAGAAGAACGAGAGAAAGAGAGAGAGAAAGAGAGGTACATGTATAGAAAGAGAAGGAGCGAGAGATCTAGATAGGTATAACAACATGACATAACATAACGTTTCATTTCGCAACCAAAGTAGCAAATACATCAAATTTTTCTCGCTGCGTTATTTTGTGTGTGCGTATGTTGGTGGTGTGTGAGTGTGGAGGGGGTTTGTGTGTGTGGGTGTGTGTGCGTATGTAGGTGTGTTAGTGTGGAGGGCGTTTTGTGTGTGGGTGTGTGCGTGTGGGTGTGTGCGATGAAGTTATATATACGACCGCTGGCACCACTTGACTCCTTTGGCGCAGTTTGTGATCGAGAGATAATCTGAAGATGATGCCATCTGTCAACTTTCGATGACAGTTCACCTGCTGCTGCTGCTGCTGCTGCTGCCCCTCCTTCCTTCTCTGCATCGACCATAAACAACCGTCGCATCATCCTATACATGTATAACGACTCGTCTCGTTTCCTCGGCATTTGTTTTGTATAATGGTCAATTATTTTCGTGTTGACTTTATCATCACATGCCATGGCATATTATATATATATATATATATATTATGCATATATATATGAATTATATATACACCGTGTCTCAATAAAAACTGTGCCAAATTGTTTCTGTCAGAACTTCGTCAAATTTTCACCAATCTTAATAACTTTTGGCAGGTAGATGGCAAAATGGCTGATATTTTATGCCATATATGAATTTTCCACCTCACCTGACTCATACCACCGCACTACCTTGTTAAACACAGATGTTCCAATTTCTCATATAACGCTTAAATTTTAATACTTCCAACAAACTATCTGACGACTGAATTAGCACGCAATAAAATAAAATTGCAGAGTTTTTTAATTGTTATGACAGATCTGCTTAAAGGTGTTAGAATTGGTGCTCGAAATGTGCCCCGCATGCACGGACACAAGCGCTAAGACGGCGACGCCACTGGTCGATAGCACCATCAACGATCGACTGGTCAAAGCGCGCCAACTCGTCGATCAGACGCGTTTTCAGTTCGTCAACACTGTCTATTCTGGACCGGTAAACCTTCTCCTGCAGCACACTCCATATGCTATTGTCGACCGGGTTGAGATCTGGTGAATTCGGCGGCCACAGAGTTGGAGGAATGAAGTCGGGCGTCTCTCGCTCCAGGAAAGAGACGGTGTCGCGCGCTCGATGCGCCGGGGCGCCATCCTGTTGGAAGACAAAATCCTCGCCCTGGGATAAGCGGCGTATGTCTGGCAGTAGCTTCTGGGCAAGAAGGTTGTCGCGATAGTATGCCCCATTCACTTTTACACCCGGTTCGATGAAATGGATTCCAGTGCAGCCAAGCTTGGAGACGCCGACCGACACCATCACCGACTTGCTGAATGTCGGTCTTGTTCGAAGGAGCCTGTTTTCGTTGACGTCCTTCTTTAAGGTACCTGGACGGACATAAAATCGATCGTTCTGCGAGTTGGTTGGGGCAGCGACGGTGAATAATTTTTCATCTGTGAAAAATATGAAGTTCACCATGTGACTCGGATACTTGCCGAGAAGCTGCCGAGCTCGAGTCATTCTCGCCAGTTTGTTAGCTGCTGTCAGTTCTTGTGCATTGATCTTCTTTAAGCACTTGAGCTGCAGTTCCTTCTTCACGATGCGATGGACGCTCGACCTATGGATGCCAGACTCGCGTGCAATCTGTCGGACAGTGCGGTGAGTGCGTGGGGCGTCTTCTTGGCTCAATGCCATGTCTTCCACAATGGCGATGTTTCCATCAGTACGGGCAGTGCGGGGACGACCACTCCCCGCGACGCGATCAACCGATCCATTGCAATCAATCTTTGCCAACAAGTAATCCAGACCTCGTCGTGTCCAGTTTTTGGTCTTAAATTCTCTAAGGAAACGCCTAGAACTGTAACCCTTCAGTTCTCGTAAACTTTTGATCAAAAACTTATCTTCCTTCGAAAACACCATTTTAATCAACGATGGCGCAGCTTAAAATAAACAGTTACGTAACTTATACGACGTCGTAAATAATCGTCTGCCAGCTAATCTAAGGGTAGACTATTTAAAATTAGAAATTTAATAAATAACATCTGTCGCCCTCTAGCGAATTGATTGACAAAATTTAGGCATTATGCCAAATTTTAATTGTTAAAATTTAAGCGTTATATGAGAAATTGGAGCATCTGTGTTTAACAAGGTAGTGCGGTGGTATGAGTCAGGTGAGGTGGAAAATTCATATATGGCATAAAATATCAGCCATTTTGCCATCTACCTGCCAAAATTTATTAAGATTGGTGAAAATTTGACGAAGTTCTGACAGAAACAATTTGGCACAGTTTTTATTGAGACACGGTGTATATTCTGTGCATGAAAATTCTTCTTTTTGCGAATGCGTTGTAAGAATTTCTAATTATTGATGCAGTTGCAACAGTAAGCGTCACCTTAGCGCTTAAACTTGCCAGCACTGTTCTCGAGAACCAGCGCTGCGCAGGCAGAGTGGGGGAGCGCCTGTATGGTGCATCCACCGCATTCAGACTGCATATACTCATAGTTGTTCCTTCGAGTCATTTTTTATTTTTTTTATAGGATTTAATCTCATGAGTTGTGTTGTGTTTGCTACAGAAAGAAGAATCGATGATTAGTGATTAGTGATTACACGCGGTTATCAGATTAGATTATGCAAGATTTTTGCGTCACATGCTCACATGTATTGCGGTCACGGTGCTGTGTCTCGTTTAGTCTGCCTGGACCAATATCAGCGCATTATTATCTCTGTCCATATCTCTTTCCTTGTCTCAGGCCCCAGTGTAATCATTTGTAGTTAATTTATTGCTTTATCCATTGCTTATGACAGCACGGTTACAGCAGCACCGCTCACACACACACACACACACACACACACACACACACACACACACACACACACACAGATAGAGAATCTGCTGGAATAGTACGCCTGATATGCCATACAGAAGCCTATCTATCTGTCTACTTCAGAAAAGTCAATGCTTACCAAACCGACTTATGGTTATGCAACTTATGCTTGCGTTGCTTGTGCGCATAAAATCCCATAGACGCTTATTATATAATCTGGACTTTGCATGAAACAGTTGTTGGGCTTAGTGATGCATGAAAGACACACACACACACAGAGAGAGAGAGAGAGAGAGAGACAGAGACAGAGACAGAGAGAGAAAGAGAGACAGAGACAGAAAACATAAGGTGAACATTTGTTTCAATGGTGAATTGCGCTGATTAAAAAAACTTTTATGCTTCAAGTCTAGCGAACATCGTAAATTCATAAATATTAATTTTTGGCTTCGGGCTTTGTCTAAAGAGAATAAATCTTCTTCAAGTGTGAATTAATATAGCGCCAGAGGGGGAAGGGTCGGCCACACGGATATTCTTCTTAGCTTCTTCCTTCCGTTATCTGTTAGTTAGTGGCAGTGCTTAATGTGTAGAAAAAGATATGCCTGGATGCCTCTTACTTTTCCAAGCTGTGCTGGCAGAACGCCCCCTAGAAACCTGAATTTTTCCCCAAAGCAGGGGTCTAGATGAACCAATGCCCATACCAATCAGTAACCCGTCCGTATCTCTGCCTCCTCCCCGTCTGCAAAAATAAGATCACTATCAGGCGGCAAATCCCATGGTACCTCCCTTCTTTCATGTTCCGATGCAGCATTCATTACAGCAGAGAAATAAATAGTGAGATAAGGAAACTGATCAATTCCCCCATCAATCATAAAAATATGAACAGAACAAATAGTGAATCTTTACATTCCCCAGATGGCACCACGAGAAGTCGAGAAAGGGTTTCGTCCTTCTGTGCATCGACTATTAATCCGATCGAAACTCACAATCGGATTAGCTGGCATTGAATGAGTGTCCGTCAATGGTGAATAGAGCCAGTAGCGTGTCTTAGGCTGGGGAAGGGGAGGCTGGTCCAATATAGTCCGAGTTGTTTATTAGAAGCGAAATCTGCTGCTTATTATGGTCTACTGTGGCCTCTGTAGGCTTGCCTTTCCAAAGAAGTCTTTCTGGAGTGTAGTGCACGATAGACGTAATAATAATAATTATGATGATAATAATGATAATAATAATAATAATAATAATAATAATAATATTATTATTATTATTACTACTACTACTATTGTTATTATTATTATTATTATTAATTAGCCTATATTATATTAATAATAATAATAATAAATAATAATATAATAATAATTAATAATAATAATAATAATAGAGAACCTAGGCCCGCTTAATCCATCAGCCTTGGAATTCATCAACGAAATCGGCAAGCGCATATCGTCCATTACTGGTGACAGACGCGAAGCAACTTTTCTTTTCCAGCGACTGTCTGTCAACATTCAGCGCTATAACTTGGTCGCTTTTAAAGGAACTTTCTCTGCAAACCCTCAAGACGAGGCCTGACAATTCCGGACTAGTTTTTAATCAATAGTCAGCAATGAAGTCCCTGAGGGATCCTAAATACCTCGGGGCAAAAAAAAAAGGCCTATTAATATGATTCAACAACGGCGAGCAGGAAATCCGCGCGTAAAAATCACTGCAGTTGTGAGATCAATCGCTAGAGTGCGCCAGTCTGAGCGAACATAGTTATTACAAGCAATTGAGAAGAAGTATCTGCAGATGTAGTTACATGTACGTAAGCAAACGTCAACCCATGCATCATCTAATCATTCAGCGGTCACCTATTATATAATACGTCTGATCATAAATAATATTATCAAACTGAACCAGACCAAACAGACATTTCTGTTTACGTTGGCCCTCTAGCGAACTAGAACCCAATACTGACCAAATATAAAGTTGATCTGTAGAATGGCAGTGCTATTCGCACGATTACATTATATAGTCGGGCTGCGTTAAAAGAACACAGGTCTTGGTTTGGCACTCCGAAGCAGCTTCAAAAACTCTACACACTACTCTCCCAAACTTTTCCTCAATACAGCCTCTCTTCAAGTGTTCGAGACCTAGGTGTTATCCTATAATTATAGTTCTTTTACATTCACTGAACACATTGCTAAGCTTGCTCGCTCTTCCTACTTCCATGCAGTTAAGGCGTCTCACGGTTTCAGGGTTATTCGCAAATCTGTCTCATCTTCGATCTTTACCTCAAATGTTCGCGCTTTTGTCTGTTCTCGGATTGACTAATGTAATTCTGCCCTTGTTGGTCTCCCTAAGGTTCGCCTATAGCTCCTCTGCAATCTGTACTCAATGCTGCTGCTAGGCTCATTGCCCGTCTTCCTCGATTCTCAGACATTTCTACATTCATGACTGAACAACTTCACTGGCTTCCACTCTCGACTCGTATACAATTTAAAGTCTTGATGTGGGTCCTTAAGTCTCAATTGGGTCTTGCTCCGAAGTATCTGTGTGATCAGATACTTCGCCCTGTTTCTGCCACTTCGCTGCGTCCTCTTATGCCCTCTTAGGTCCTCTGATCGGCTTGGCCTCTTCGTCCCCCGAGTCAGGACCGCCATGGCTCAATCCAGATCATGGTTCCTCCCTATGGAATGGAGTTCCCCCATCAGTTCGCACTGTCATTCTCTCTGGTTGTCTTTCCTCGTCTTTCTCTCTTCTAAAAACTTGCCTTTTCTCTCGGGGTTGAACGCACTGGGAGCGCTTCCGTCGCTATGCATCAAACTTGGTTTGCTGCAAGAAGCGTTTTATAAATGGTGAGATACAATATAATACAATACAATGCAAGTGCGAGCAACGCCTGTTATAGCACTGACATAGAAAGCAAAAAATCCTTCTGCCGTCGCTATGCATCAAACTTGGCTTGATGAAAACGACGTGAAATCCATAAATCGAATTGGATCAGCTTTCAATTAAGTAGCCTACTTGGCTGTCAAATACTCAGATATTCAAATTCTATCGACTCAGCGAAGCTGAAATTAAAGAGGGAGCTTTTGTGGGTTCTCAGAACCATCACATACATTAGCTATGGGGATGATGTTCTACCACCTGCTTCAGGGCGACGAGAAAAAGCTTGGGACACATTTCATATTTCATCTGGTGTCAAATAACTTCCTCGGGAATGTCAAGTAATAAAACTACAAGTTGTTGATTTTTGTCTATGCATATATATATATATATGAGAAACTTGGCTGTATAATTAATTAACTGCTTTGAGTTGAAGAGACTTAATTTATCTGTTATTTCCATGCCAGGGGTTTGACCCTTGATTCTATATTATTATGATAGGACTTTGACTCCCAGTTGCCACATTATAATAGGACTACAACATATTAGAGTAATTATACAGACTTGCACTCAAAGTTCACCATTATTAACCAGACCCAGAATTCTAACGTTCCTACCTTTCTATTATAGTCGTGTGCTACAATGAATTTCTATCCTATTATTTCTACGTTCGAAGTAAATGGCAATTGCTTCATAACAATAGTGTTATTATATAGTTAGAGTGTTAGACGACACACTTACATGAAGTGATCGTATTTCATCGGTCTCCCTTCCTCCATTGTGTCCATTCGCACCTGAACACCCAAATGCTTTTTGTCATCCGACATCCTCACCTCTGAAACAGATAATTAACCAAACGAAATTAAAAAACTCTGTGGAAACTTCGATGAAAATGTGTGTGTCTATAATTATTATATACTTGTAGACCTGAGTCTTGTTCTACAGGGACCGCCTTTTAGATGACAACTATGAATAGAAGTTGCTGCAACACCAGTCACGCTTAATTTATTATATAGTATCTACTTGATAATTATGTCAGCCAATCAATATATAATCAATCAATCAATCAATCGACTATCAATTAATCCATTTATCTATCTGTCTGCATATCTATGTATCTCAGTCTTCGGACTATCAATTATCCATCTATCCATCCATCCATCCATCCCTCCATCCATCCCTCCATCCATTCATCAATTCGTCCATCAATTCATCCAACAATTCCATCCATCCATCCATACATCCATACATCCATCCATCTATCCATCCATTCATCCATCCATCCATCCCTCCATCCACCCCTCCATCCATTCACCAATTCATCCATCAATTCATCCAACAATTCCATCCATCCAACCATACATCCATCCATTTATCCATCCATTCATCCATCCATCCATCCAACAATTCCTTCATGCATACAAGCATACACCAATGTAGATCTATTGATCTGTTTTCTACATTCTGTCTTTCTGTCTGCCTGGGAAAAAGTCAGTCAGTCTGTGTGTATTTTTTTTACCGCAGTCTGTTTGTCTGTCTGTCTATCTGTCTCTTTATCCTTTCGTCCGCAATCTGATTGTCAAGCTTCTTGTGTTATTCCGCATATTTTACTTTCCCCTTCGGTGCAGAGATCATCGCGTTTCTTATCCCTCTTCCGCCAACAGACAACAGACAATGCTGAATGCGGATATCATCATCATCATCATCATCATCATCATCATCATCATCATCATCATCATCATCATCATCATCATCATCATCATCATCATCATCATCATCATCATCATCATCGTCATCGTCATCGTCATCGTCATCGTCATCGTCATCGTCATCGTCATCGTCATCGTCATCGTCATCGTCATCGTCATCGTCGTCGTCGTCGTCGTCATCATCATCATCATCATTATCGATTGTCTTACGTTGACCTTTGCTGGCATTTCAACCTTTAAGTTGATCTGCGTCTCCTATCATTGTGACGTTCCCCCCCTTTTACGCTGGACCTCTCTGGCCTGGCACTACCAGCAGGGAACTCCATCGTTCCCCTACCTGCCATCCGTTCGTCCAAGCATAAAGAGGGTTGGCTCCTTTCGAACGCCATGTAGTCCTGAGGATGGCCCGCGGGGGTGCTAAGTCCTGCAGTTTGGTGTACCACCCCCAGTCCTACCCCTGGAGCCCCACCCACGTTCTGATCCCTACTCCCCTCGTAGAACCTAGGTTGGTCCGACTGGGAATAACCGGCCTGGGACGGAAGTCCTAGTCTGTCCATTTGTAGATAGTCCTGTCTAGGCTTCTCTTTCAGTCTAGCGCTCCGTCGGTTACCCTGGACATTTCCTGTACTGGCTCCCTCTTCTTCCCCTACCCGTTGACCAGGTGCCGCCGAGTGTGGCGCGGTAAAGCAGTACTCTACAACCACATTTCCTTCATGGTCTGGGTTCGTCTGTATTGCCCTCTCGAAAGCAGTTGGGTGCCCCCTTCCCTCCATTGGACACCCCAACTCTTGCCGGCTTTCCCTCTCCTCCTCTAAGAACCGTTGCCTATCTATGCCTGAAGCTGCATTAGGGAATCGTCGTAAGTCAGAGAATCGCTCTTCCCAGTCCTGAATCGTATTCTCTAATCGAGTCTGCATAATGTCTTGCTCGGCGTATACTATTTCCACTTGCTCGGCCATGGCCATCACTTTAGATGCTAGCTCTCTCTGTCGTCCGTCCATCTCCCGTTGACATTCCTGCATCTCCCGTTGACATTCGTCTATCCCTCTCTGCCTTCCGTCTATGCCCTTCAATCTTCCGTCCATGTCTTTCTGGCCCTCATCTATTCCAATCACAGTCCGATTTATCTGAGTTAACATGGCCATCAACGTCGGGTCTAACCCTGGCGGTCGCTGTCCGTCATCGTCTTCATCCAGTCGTTCATCAGATTCAGACACACGAGACATATTAATCCAATTGCGTCAGTTATGAATCTTTAATATAGTTACACAATAGTACACAGTTCTAAATAGCTCAACATAAATCTCTTACTCTAAAAATAGACACAGTTCAACATTCACTCTCAATCACACGTGCTTAGTTCGAGCTACACAGCATATAATAACGGAATTTTATGACCTGGGTTTTTCCCTCACTCGACTCAATCTCATTCGACGCACTGCAGTCAAAACAATAACACAAGCCTACCAGTTCTCGGTTCGATTCCAGTCCTTCACAGTTTCTCCTTCTTTTACGGCCGTTCGTCGTATCTCAATCGTAGACGCGTGTCGTCTAAGTTTCCACAGTTCCAGTATTATCCCAATAACAACGTAATCGTTCACTACGGTTCCTCCGTCTTAATCCTCTCGAACGCTACTAATCGATTCACGGATCTGGATCTTTAGTCACAGATACGGGCTGTCCTTGCCTCGTCGTCGTCGGCATTCGTTTCGCAATAATCAATCGTTTCGGACATCAGCGTCGTTCATCTCGGACATCAAGCGTTCCGTCGTCTAGGACATAAAGCCTCGTTCATTCTTCCCCGGTCCTTTTTATACATAATCGATGCTGACCTCAGCAGAAAGGCCCCTCGAAGCGTTAGTCGCTCCCGTTGTCTGTCTGCTTGTGTTGCTGGACAGTGCCTGAGTCCTCGTGCGTCCTGCACGCTAAGTCGGCGAAAAGACGCTTATTCAGCAGGTCTTAGTTCTTGCCGTGTAAGCATTCGTCTCACAACTTCGGCCTGCAATCCTCCACCTAACTCGCACGCACATACATCCATCCATACTCCAATACATGCAGTTGATTATAATTGAGTTTAAGTGGCGCTCTATAAATGAAGAATCCTAGATCTTCACACTGCTCTCACCCGACGAATCCCGAAGTATGAGGGACAATTAGATTAACTGCGTGTACACAATACTATTCAATGCCTATGCTAATAGTCCATGGTTATACAATGTTATGCAATCAATGCAGTAATCGATACTCTACTAATGCAATTCCATTCAGCAATCTTTCAGACCAACATATCAACGTCTTTCACATCCACAAGTTAATGCAATTAAATTCATATAGGCAATGCTTTAGCCTACTCTAGATTAAGAATGTCCATAATTCATCAATGAATAATCATCATACTCTTCAATGTTCTTCACAACGTTATGCATACTACATCTAACAGTTCAAACCTACAGTAGACAGTTCAGCCTATCCGATTTTAGTCGTACAATTTTTATTTAATCGAACGAGTGACTGCACTCGCTAACCGACATTACTTATTTTTATCAATCACGTGACGTTTAACTATTTAGACGAGTACCTATAGAACAGACGTAGTAGAAACACAGTTCAACCCTTGCATGTTACCCCGACAGTTTTTATCTTCTCGTTTTAGGTTCCAAAAGAATCGTCGTGGCTCGTCCGCGCTCGTCGTAGTGTGGTTGGTTAGGCGTCGAACAGCGTTCCCCAGGCCCAGTTGGCGGCTTGAATAAAGTAGATGGTATGAACGATGACTTCCACTGTCCATCCGTTCATCCCGGCTTCCACGACGATGTCCCGAACGAGATGTAGGAAACCCATTTCTGTCGCCGGCAAACTCTGATTCGTAAAGCGGAGCAACACCTGCACGGCCAGGCTCCAAGTCCCGAAGTCCCACTCCAGTGGCTGACCTCGTGGCGATGGCACTCCTGGACGACGTCCGCTGGTTGGTCGAACGGTCGGCACCACCACTCCTTGACGAACGTTCCAGGTCTGCATGATCTCCCTCACGCCTGGCGTCGAGATCACGGTGTGGATGGTGACGAGCATCACGGGAATCATGTCTACGTTGGTTCCGAGTGGCGGCGTCATCTGGTGGAGTTGGTGCAGGGCACGCGGGCTCAAGCATGGTGATCCGGCGGACATCATTTGTTCCATCATTAAATAGAGGAGTCCGGTCGAATGACTCCTCCAAGCGCTGTATGCGGTCGGCGGACGATCTCCTCTTTGTCTTCCCGACAGGTTCCGGGTGGGTCCGTCGATTTCCGAGGTTGCTAGACTCGGCGTAACAGATGATATCGTTGAGTACGGCCGATCTCCTCCTTCCGCGGTGCCTAGGGGCGTGCTATGGGATGCCCCCAATCCTGCTAGAAAATCGTCAAATGAGCTCCCTGCTGCTTCTAGATCCACATTTATCACAGCCATCACCGATTGTTCTAAAGTTGGTGTGTCACAACTAGCCATTTCCCTTGATCCGTTTATTTTTCTGTTTCTTTCGTAAATCTAATTCGTCCGATTTCAGCACAGTGTTTTTATGTCTGGTTGCCGATGCTGAATGCCCGCCAGAAAGAATGCGTCCTAGCCTTCATACTAATTCCTTCTTTTGTTCACAGCGGGCGGTACCCCTGTTCTCTCCTTCCCCTCGCCTCTACACCCTAGATTCCACAAGTGGGCCTCCATATCACTCCTCCCACCATTTGCCATGTAGGTGTCGTACCATATATCACTGTCATCTTCCGCTTCGTCTCATCTCTTGCGATGACAGTCGGTCGGCTGCAGCAACATATTCCTCTTCTTGAATTCCTCTTATGGTTCCGCCCCCTTCGGTGCCTTATCGGTGGCCGCCCGGCGGCGTTCACGTGGCCTAATTTGTCCGCCACCCCCGTTACCGTTTTAATCTCCATCTGTTTCTGTACTACCGCCTACTTTTATTTTCGTTTCAATGTTAACTAATAATCTTTATCTACCTCTACTAATTACAATAGGTACAGTCTTATCCTTCCTTTATTTCCTCTTGTTGAAGGCTGTCCGTCGTATGTTCGTTATCCCCGTCGATTGAACGATGTTAGGTTCCTTCCCCTTGAACCACCATACGCTTCCCAGTAAAACCATGGTTGTCGTACCCTAAAGCACCTTGCTGCTTCCAGTTCTTGCTCGTTGAACGGCGAAATGACTACATCATTGTCCTCTACTACTCTTCCGCAACGAAGCACATCATTGAAGAAATGGAGATCCGTTCTCCGTCCCATTATCTCTATCCAGTTCTCTCGCATGTTCCAGTTGACGTAATTATCTGCCATCCACTTGTAGCCTAGCAGAATTTCATCTACCTGGGGTGTAACGACAGCATCTACGTAAAAAGTTATTCCATCCATCTCCAATCTTAACCTTGTCCTACCCAGCACGATTATCTGAGAATTATTCGCCGCGTAAAGCGTGTGCTGCGACGGCCTAATATCTGCCTGTCTCACTAATCTAGCTGGCGCTAGACAAATCGTCGAACCAGTATCCAGTAAACAATTTCTCCATTTCCCGTGAAGTTTCATCTTTAAATAGGCGCTGCTTGCATTCGGTACGTGTCTCACGTGTTGCATGGGTGGTCCTTGTCCGTAGTTTCCTGGTTCATTTCTCCAATTTCCATTCCAATTTCTATTCCAATTTCTATTCCAATTTCCACCATTCTGCATGTTATATTCGCAGTGACGTTGCAAATGCCCCCCTCCACAGATATAACATCTGCGCATATCCGGTTGAAATCTTTGGTTGTTGCGATGGTAACCCTGTTGTTGTGCGTTCCTGTGTTGATTATTATTATAGCGTTGCGCGTAGTATCTATTATTATTATTTGGAGGTCGTATGTCTCTGACGTCACTCCTCCCTTGATTCCTTCGTCCGTTTCCACTTGAATTATTTCTGTAGCGCATTTCCACCTCGTCTTCAGAATTATCGTCGTTTTCTCCAATTGTCCGCACTCGATCGTTTCCTTTGTTTCCTGAATTTATACCTCGTTCCGCCTGTTTATAGCTGTGAAGTCTGAGCGATATTTTCACTGCCTCGTCCAATTTCTTTGGTTCTTTTTCCAAAACTTTCAAACTCAATTCTCGATCTCCCAAGGCGTCTAAGTATGCTTTGATTCCTATCATTTCACTGTGAACTGTCGCTTTCCCTGGATACGCCATCGTCATTAGTCGACTTATCTCCGCTGCTAACTGAGCTAAATCCTCGTTAGGTTTCTGCCTTCTTGAGTTTAATTGCACTTGGAACATAACTTGCTGTTCTTCTGTACCATATCTTGCCTTCAGACGTTCTACTAGTCTTTCTGCTGACTCAAGTTCTTCTAACTCGTCATCTGGGACTACTCTTGCTGCTTCGTCCGTAAGAGCGCACGTCAAATGATTTAAACTGTCTCTCTCGTTCCATCCGTTTTGATTTCGACAAATTTTGAATTTGCGTAGAAAGGCTGTTAACTCGGTTTTTCCGTCGTAGCTTCCTAATTTTATTTGGTTGTTTTTATTCGGTGTGCTGACGTTTGCATTATCCACGACAGGTTTGTACACAGGTTGAGTTATGTAGCTCATCTCGTTTGCTGTTGTTTGCGTTGCCGTTGAAGTTGTAGGGTTATATGTTCCAGGTTGGTATTGTTGTGCTGCTTCGTGGTTAAGTCTCAGTGGTATTGTCGAAGGATAGACAGTGTTCATCGAATTCGTCATCATCATCGCGATAGGTACACAAGGTCTCGATGTTCTTGCTCCAGACATTGTTGTTGTACAGTCAGCGTTATTCCGTGTTTGCAGCGGTAGCATATACTCGTGGCGTCTCCTTGCGAGTGTATTTGAATCAATCTCAGCTTGATTGAACGAACCCCCCGAAATGTATTCGAAATTTTTGTTCAGCCGCCTATAGCTCGAACTATGCCCAACATCATCATAAACGATTTCATCATCATCAACACACACACGTTCATCAAATCTTAATCGTCTATTGTCTTCCCGTCTGTCTGTTCGTTCGTCCGTCGCATTTTCTGTATGTCTGTCATAGTCTAAAATTCTTCCCATTCGTTCTGTCTCTTCGTTAAAATCATTTCTCTCATTTCTCTCTCTGTCTCTTCTAACTAATATTCCACCTGTACTTCCGTGTTCCATCTGTCTTTCTGTCCTATTTCCAAAATTTCTCATTTCGCCCATATATTCGTTTCCGTTTCTATCTTCATCTTCACCATTCCCTCTTATCTGATTCCTCTCAGCTTCTTCATCATTGCAACGCTCTGTTCTTCTTCTTTCACCTTGATCGACATCCTCGCCGCCATTGTGACGTTCCCCCCCTTTTACGCTGGACCTCTCTGGCCTGGCACTACCAGCAGGGAACTCCATCGTTCCCCTACCTGCCATCCGTTTGTCCAAGCATAAAGAGGGTTGGCTCCTTTCGAACGCCATGTAGTCCTGAGGATGGCCCGCGGGGGTGCTAAGTCCTGCAGTTTGGTGTACCACCCCCAGTCCTACCCCTGGAGCCCCACCCACGTTCTGATCCCTACTCCCCTCGTAGAACCTAGGTTGGTCCGACTGCGAATAACCGGCCTGGGACGGAAGTCCTAGTCTGTCCATTTGTAGATAGTCCTGTCTAGGCTTCTCTTTCAGTCTAGCGCTCCGTCGGTTACCCTGGACATTTCCTGTACTGGCTCCCTCTTCTTCCCCTACCCGTTGACCAGGTGCCGCCGAGTGTGGCGCGGTAAAGCAGTACTCTACAACCACATTTCCTTCATGGTCTGGGTTCGTCTGTATTGCCCTCTCGAAAGCAGTTGGGTGCCCCCTTCCCTCCATTGGACACCCCAACTCTTGCCGGCTTTCCCTCTCCTCCTCTAAGAACCGTTGCCTATCTATGCCTGAAGCTGCATTAGGGAATCGTCGTAAGTCAGAGAATCGCTCTTCCCAGTCCTGAATCGTATTCTCTAATCGAGTCTGCATAATGTCTTGCTCGGCGTATACTATTTCCACTTGCTCGGCCATGGCCATCACTTTAGATGCTAGCTCTCTCTGTCGTCCGTCCATCTCCCGTTGACATTCCTGCATCTCCCGTTGACATTCGTCTATCCCTCTCTGCCTTCCGTCTATGCCCTTCAATCTTCCGTCCATGTCTTTCTGGCCCTCATCTATTCCAATCACAGTCCGATTTATCTGAGTTAACATGGCCATCAACGTCGGGTCTAACCCTGGCGGTCGCTGTCCGTCATCGTCTTCATCCAGTCGTTCATCAGATTCAGACACACGAGACATATTAATCCAATTGCGTCAGTTATGAATCTTTAATATAGTTACACAATAGTACACAGTTCTAAATAGCTCAACATAAATCTCTTACTCTAAAAATAGACACAGTTCAACATTCACTCTCAATCACACGTGCTTAGTTCGAGCTACACAGCATATAATAACGGAATTTTATGACCTGGGTTTTTCCCTCACTCGACTCAATCTCATTCGACGCACTGCAGTCAAAACAATAACACAAGCCTACCAGTTCTCGGTTCGATTCCAGTCCTTCACAGTTTCTCCTTCTTTTACGGCCGTTCGTCGTATCTCAATCGTAGACGCGTGTCGTCTAAGTTTCCACAGTTCCAGTATTATCCCAATAACAACGTAATCGTTCACTACGGTTCCTCCGTCTTAATCCTCTCGAACGCTACTAATCGATTCACGGATCTGGATCTTTAGTCACAGATACGGGCTGTCCTTGCCTCGTCGTCGTCGGCATTCGTTTCGCAATAATCAATCGTTTCGGACATCAGCGTCGTTCATCTCGGACATCAAGCGTTCCGTCGTCTAGGACATAAAGCCTCGTTCATTCTTCCCCGGTCCTTTTTATACATAATCGATGCTGACCTCAGCAGAAAGGCCCCTCGAAGCGTTAGTCGCTCCCGTTGTCTGTCTGCTTGTGTTGCTGGACAGTGCCTGAGTCCTCGTGCGTCCTGCACGCTAAGTCGGCGAAAAGACGCTTATTCAGCAGGTCTTAGTTCTTGCCGTGTAAGCATTCGTCTCACAACTTCGGCCTGCAATCCTCCACCTAACTCGCACGCACATACATCCATCCATACTCCAATACATGCAGTTGATTATAATTGAGTTTAAGTGGCGCTCTATAAATGAAGAATCCTAGATCTTCACATCATCACCAGTTGCACCACTGCCAGCTGTGGTGACACTGGTGAGTGCCAGTTCGAGTGCTGCCTGCAGGTGGAATATTGTATTTGCATTTTCCCCGGTTGCACCGTCAGACATTTATGAAGAGACACGTTGTGGATCGAACACTGGAGAGAGAGAGAGAGAGAGAGAGAGAGAGAGAGAGAGAGACAGACAGACAGACAGACAGACAGACAGACAGACAGACAGACAGACAGGCAGAAAGAGAGAGAGTCACGACTCGATTCTTGTTTCTGTGGAGGATGCCAACGAACGGACTAAAATTGGTCGATTTTTATCAATGAATTTCAGTTATCCACCGACAGACAACAGACGGAGAGGCAGACGGATAGGCAGACAGGGCTGTGTCATTCCTTTCGCAGCTGTGACTTTAGTTAATCTAAGTCATGGACATGGGTGGAGACCTAGAGGGACAGGGGGGACGGTCCCCCAATGGAGGTGTTGGGGGACGGCCCATGCATTTGTCCCCTTCAATTGTTGAGCGTCACGACTAAAAAAGTCATCAACTTTTTTGCGGCGAAAATAGAAAATTTCGTCGAGATTTCGCCGGATGACTAAAAAAAGGTCGTCAGAAATTTTGGTCGGCAAAAGATGGAAATTTTTCGGCGACACTCAGCCATTCGTCCGTCAAAAAAATCTCGCGTCTTTCCGTCCCCCAAGTCTCCACCCAGGTCTCCGCCCATGGTCATGGAGCATTGGAGCAAAGGATAGTACTTGAACTTTACACGTACCTATCGCAGTATATGAACAAATTAAAGGTATCCTATTAACAGGCCGCAAGTCAATAGGGTGCCCACTGCCCATCAAAAGGGTGCGATAAACAGGGCGAAAATCAATAGAGCGCATGGTTATTAAAGCGCATGATCAAAAGGGCGAAAAGCAAATATTGTAAGTGTAATCAAAAGGTGCAACCAAAGGGGCAAAAACGAATAGAACGAAAAACATGCTTAGGGTTATTTTAACAGGTCGGTAAGTCAAAGGAAGACAAAAGGTAGCAGAAAATGGTAAATATATAAAGAGCGTGTTTATAAAGGCGAAGAACAATCGAAACACTAGACTGGCAATACACAAGTTCAAACTGATATGCAAAGGACCACAGAGTTATCGCTGTGGAAGGTTGGCATCGCGGTCTCTGCCACCTTCTGCATGGGTGCTTATCATCCAACAATCTGGAAATTTATTCAGACCTTGAAAAGGAACAGAGTTTAAACGAAATGAAAATAGAACAGTTTTTTTTCTAGACACCATCCACCTTTAGGAAAAAAGAAGTTAATTGAGTTTGCTGATCGGCTGAAAAGAATCGTTGATGAGTATAGCCTATATGGTACGCGCGCTTCAATCTGGAGTAGCCTATACATAAGGTTTGTTGCCATTCACAACCTCGAACTGCAAACCTGGCAAATCTGTTGTTTGAAAATGACAATCATTCTACTATATTATGCTTACAAACCTTTTGAATTTATTTACTTTTGCTGTATATGAAACTCACTTGTTCTAATATGACGATCAATCCAATAGTAGTTTAGCAGCTTAGTAGATCTAGCTTTTCTGGAATAAAAGTTGCGTCTTTATAATCAAATACGGTGATTAAAACAATGTTTAACTGACCATGTTGCTTTCTTTGCTCCTTAATATTTCTGTCTTATTTCTCTACTTTTACTTCCTTATTAGATCTATACGCATACATGCGCCCTTTTGATTGCACCTTTTTAAACATGCGCCCTTTTGATTGCGACCTTCCAAACATGCGCCCTTTTGATTGCGCCCTTTTGATTTGCGCCCTGTTTATAACGAACCCAAATTAAATAAAGTCGTTTGCTTTACCCAGGCAAATACGCTGAAGTAAGTAGACGTATGGGCCGGTATGGCTTAATTAAATTTGCTCACATTGAATTAATCTGAGAAATTTCGAATTTAGTTAAACATTCTCACTTGATACAGAGTTTAAATATCTATCCTGACTTAATTGATGCAACCATCCGTAGAGGTCTACAACATGATCGCCTATAATACATGTATGCAACGCCAATGAATGCCAATGAATGGACAAGGGAAAGAAGATGAATGGGGTGACGTAGAAGATGAATGGAGTGACGTTGATGACTGATTTTTCACCTCGCCATTCATATAGGAGGTCGAGGCCGGTAATTGTGTGTGTTGTTTAAAGCAAACCGGCTGTCTTATGAATGACCACGGCCGTCCTTTATAGAAGAGTGAAAAGCGTTGACCTGTCCCAACACTCTTCTGTGCGGCCTCTTCCCAGTGACTCCGTAGGCTTAAGCGACTCAAGACATTTAGACAATGAGATCAGGTTTTAGTTTGGCATTGTCCCATGTTATGAACTCTTTGCCTTTCTTCATAAACCGTTCATGGTCAACATGTGCTCCACCGTAGGCCTACTTCCGTCCATTTGACCACAATCGTCATCGCCCTTGACTTCACTTCACTTCACTCGTACAATTCGCATAACTCCGCCACTGGTCGCACTCTGCCAGTGTCAGTCCCAAGCCTGGATAAAGGAGGAGGGCGTCGCTAATGGTCTTTGTTAACAACAGTGACATTAAACTGAAACAACTACTACCAACAATTCACATCTTGTTTGTTATCCAAGCAAACATACCGTATAATTATGGTCAAAAGCTGACACTGTCAGGCTATTGACATTGGTGCCTTTGGCTATGTATGGTTGGAGACTTACTTCCCTCTCTTCGGACTCTGATAATTTACTCCTCACCACTCATGTCGTCTGCCGCACCCAGGAACGTCATAGACTGAGCTCACAGCTTATAATAAGCGGCAGCGATGTTTCCTCACCGATTGAGATATAATATCTGAGATATTATGCTTTCTGCTTAGATTTCGTCCAATCACCTCACACAGCTGAAGACATGGAAAACCAATCGAGAGATCTCGTTTGGTCGTTTGGTCGTCGATCTGTCTTACAACCAGCTGCTACTCGTCGTTCTATTCGCTATTATTGCACTGCTGTGTGTTTGTGTGTGTGTGTGTGTGTGTGTGTGTGAGTGTGTGTGTTTGTAACGACCTATCGTTGTGAACCTGGGCACCAAAGCCACACAGACAATCCGAGTGATATGTATACAGCAGAAGGTACAATCTGCTATTAATATAGTCTTAGATGTGTTAAAATCATTGTTATTTGCCTATTATAGCACCACTTCACGAGAGACTATTTATATATAGCGATAGATTCTCTGTATACGCATCATCCATAATAATTATCACGAAGTTAAAGTTCAACATCAATAGATTAGATCTGCTTACACACATACATGTAGACAAAGAATCCGTTGATCAATTCTATCGAAGGCGCCATATCATCATTTGGTCGTTGACATTTAGAGATCAACCAACTGATTTCAATGTCGAGAATAGTAGTTGATATTATCATCATCACCATCGTCATCGTCATCGTCATCGTCATCGTCGTCATCGTCATCGTCATCGTCATCGTCATCGTCATCATCATCATCATCATCATCATCATCATCATCATCATCATCATCATCATCATCATCATCATCATCATCATCATCATCATCATCATCATCATCATCATCATCATCATCATCATCATCATCATCATCATCATCATCATCATCGTCGTCGTCGTCGTCGTCGTCATCATCATCATCATCATCATCATCGTCGTCGTCATCATCATCATCATCATCATCATCATCATACAAAGCTGTCTGTTCAGTTGGTATAGTTAAGATTTGTGTATTCTGTGATCTTCGTTCTTGGGAATTGTTTAAATTGCATAAGTGTACATTGTAACCGGTTGCGGTGTGTCAACCGGATTGTTAATAAAGAGAATATTATTATTATTATTATTATTATCAATCATGTTCAAGGTTCGATGACCGCCGCGTAGCAACACGTGACTGATGAATGAGAAGAAGAGGTCGGCTACTGAAGACACACAATCTCATCACCAGTGGCGGCGCCAGACACTTTTTGTAGCCAGGGCACAGCCAGGGCAGTCATACAAGTAGCCAGGGCAGAGGACGAGTGGCGTGCTCGGTAGTGCGCATGCAGTGTTTGATCTAGTGTCCGTGCTTTAAGGGGGGGAATTCGGGTTTCTAGAGGGGGTGAAAAAAGTCCGCTTTGGCCGGACATTTTGAGTGGTCGCCAAACTTTTCTGAAGACTTTTTGTTGGTCATTTCAACAATGCCGAGAAAGCTGCCATTTCGGCTACAAAAAAACTGATCGATGACCGTTTTAGTCTTTCGGTCGAAATCTCACGAAAGCATATAATTTTAACTGCAAAAAATAACTGATGACCTTTTTAACCAGCACTTCCACCATATAATTAATAATTATGTATTGACACAAGCAAAAGGTTTGTCAGCCACTCATTCACGTGAGTAGAGCAGGGAGGTGACCTGACCGACGACTCCAATTGGAGCGTAGACTCGGAACCGACCTGGGCTGGTGAATCAAAGTCCACCGTGTCCACCTTCTCGTGGGGCGACCTGTTAGTAACCCCTCCGCATGGAGGGGTGAACGAACGGGCACGGATGGCAAACGGGGGGAAGGCAATGGCAAACCACCCCTTATCTTCTGCCAAGAAAAATTCATAAAACTTTGAGGTGGATGGAGAAACGATAGAGGTAGCCTAGTATCGAGCTTCACATTCCTGGGATCTATGTTAGAGAAGGAAGGAAGAAGTGATTTGGAAATAAGGCGGAGGGTAACAATGGGAAAAACGGCAATGAACGGTCTGGAAAATATTTGGAAAGATAAATATGTGAGCAGGGAAACAAAGAAAAGACTGGTAAGAGCACTGATCTTCCCGGTGGTCCTATATGGATGCGAGACATGGACAAAGACACTGGATATGGAAAAGAAAATCAACGCGTGCGAGATGTGGATTTGGAGAAAAATGCTAAGGATTTCATGGACGGAGAAGAGAACTAACGAATCGGGTGCGCGGGAAGCTCGGAATAGAGAGAGAGAAGACACTATATCCTACAGCAAACAGCAACTTGGAGGAAATTGAGCTACTTCGGCCATGTGATGAGATCTAGCCTAACGGTTTGGAAAAGGAGCTGATGACGGCATGCGGTGAGGGAAGGAGGAGACGCGGAAGACCGAAGAAGAGATGGTTGGATGAGGTACAGGAAAAGTCTGGCATGAGCCTAGAGGAGCTGAGAGAGGCAACAAGAGAGAGGAGACACTGGAGAGGATACATCATGAATGTCGCCAGAGCTCCAAGAGCTGACGGCACCAGGTGACCAGGTGGACACAAGCTCGGTTTTCTGGGTGTAGGGGACGAAATTCTTACACAACATTGACTTTTCTGATTTCTCTGGGGAATGGTATTTATTTACACGTATACAACGCGTCGCGATTTCTTCTGGGAGATTAATTCCTGGGGTAACTTCCACCCAGAGACGTCTAGAGTAAACACTGGGTAGTTACGGGCTTACATAGGTATATAATTTGGCTCCCAATTAAATCACCCACCCTACACTATTACTGGTCAGAGGATCAGATGGGCGAGCCATAAAACCGAGCACTTTTTGACATTTGGAAAGCAAATCTTATAAATCTTATAGACTAATCACAGTGACTTTGCAAATCCTCTTTAGAGTAGCATTTCGAAAGCAAACAGTTCATCAATTAAAGTAACTGTGTCAGGTACATGTATATAAATCTATTGCTTAGTGCTTACGCAAATGCCTACGCATCATTTGAAAACAATAAAAGCGGCAGTTAGACCTATGCTGTTAGTTGTATACGGCAATGTGGATAAACAGCCACAGAACATTTCCCTGATAGAACTTTTGCCCTGCCAAAAATTCCCCATGCCAGAATTTTACCTTGCCAGTTCCCTGCCAGATTTTTCCCTGACAGAACTTTTGTTAAAATCTTGCCCTACCAGGACTCTTGTCATGCGAGAATTTTGCCCTGCCAGAACTTTTCCCTGCCAGAAATTTTGCCTAAAAGAACTTTTGCCAAAATTATGCCCTACCAGAATTTTTGCCCTGACATAGCATTTTCCTGCAAAATGTTCCCTGTCAGAATTTTTTCGCAATTTTTTCCTCCCAGAACTTTTGCCCTGTCGAAATTTTGTCTTGTCAGAAATTTTTCCCTGCCACAATTTTTCCCTGCCAGAACTTTTTCCCTGCCAGAATGTCTTCCTGCCAGAATTTATGCCTTGCCAGAACTTTTGCCCTGCCAGAACTTTTGCCCTGCCAGAACGTTTGCCCTTCCAGACAGCGGACGGTCGTCAACAGTAAGAAACAATATGCCCGAACAAATTCTGACAGGGCAAAATTTCTGGCAGGGCAACACCAGGGCAACGACCAGGGCAAAGGCTTTTTTACCAGGGCATTTGCCCTGCCATGCCCTGGCGTAGCGCCGCCACTGCTCATCACTATCCAACATTCCATCGAGGATGAAGGAACGAATGTAATTATATTATGTGTATTGTGCGGGTTTTTTAAACAGGCTATCGGAATGCAGTGCAGTCTGGACCTTCTGTTCAGTTGTATAGCGCCTTTATATCGTACAAAAGCGCTGGAAGAGAATATTTACACAGTGGCGGCGCTACGCCAGGGCATGGCAGGGCAAATGCCCTGGTAAAAAAGCCTTTGCCCTGGTCGTTGCCCTGGTGTTGCCCTGCCAGAAATTTTGCCCTGTCAGAATTTGTTCGGGCATATTGTTTCTTACTGTTGACGACCGTCCGCTGTCTGGAAGGGCAAACGTTCTGGCAGGGCAAAAGTTCTGGCAGGGCAAAAGTTCTGGCAAGGCATAAATTCTGGCAGGAAGACATTCTGGCAGGGAAAAAGTTCTGGCAGGGAAAAATTGTGGCAGGGAAAAATTTCTGACAAGACAAAATTTCGACAGGGCAAAAGTTCTGGGAGGAAAAAATTGCGAAAAAATTCTGACAGGGAACATTTTGCAGGAAAATGCTATGTCAGGGCAAAAATTCTGGTAGGGCATAATTTTGGCAAAAGTTCTTTTAGGCAAAATTTCTGGCAGGGAAAAGTTCTGGCAGGGCAAAATTCTCGCATGACAAGAGTCCTGGTAGGGCAAGATTTTAACAAAAGTTCTGTCAGGGAAAAATCTGGCAGGGAACTGGCAAGGTAAAATTCTGGCATGGGGAATTTTTGGCAGGGCAAAAGTTCTATCAGGGAAATGTTCTGTGGCTGTTTATCCACATTGCCGTATACAACTAACAGCATAGGTCTAACTGCCGCTTTTATTGTTTTCAAATGATGCGTAGGCATTTGCGTAAGCACTAAGCAATAGATTTATATACATGTACCTGACACAGTTACTTTAATTGATGAACTGTTTGCTTTCGAAATGCTACTCTAAAGAGGATTTGCAAAGTCACTGTGATTAGTCTATAAGATTTATAAGATTTGCTTTCCAAATGTCAAAAAGTGCTCGGTTTTATGGCTCGCCCATCTGATCCTCTGACCAGTAATAGTGTAGGGTGGGTGATTTAATTGGGAGCCAAATTATATACCTATGTAAGCCCGTAACTACCCAGTGTTTACTCTAGACGTCTCTGGGTGGAAGTTACCCCAGGAATTAATCTCCCAGAAGAAATCGCGACGCGTTGTATACGTGTAAATAAATACCATTCCCCAGAGAAATCAGAAAAGTCAATGTTGTGTAAGAATTTCGTCCCCTACACCCAGAAAACCGAGCTTGTGTCCACCTGGTCACCTGGTGCCGTCAGCTCTTGGAGCTCTGGCGACATTCATGATGTATCCTCTCCAGTGTCTCCTCTCTCTTGTTGCCTCTCTCAGCTCCTCTAGGCTCATGCCAGACTTTTCCTGTACCTCATCCAACCATCTCTTCTTCGGTCTTCCGCGTCTCCTCCTTCCCTCACCGCATGCCGTCATCAGCTCCTTTTCCAAACCGTTAGGCTAGATCTCATCACATGGCCGAAGTAGCTCAATTTCCTCCAAGTTGCTGTTTGCTGTAGGATATAGTGTCTTCTCTCTCTCTATTCCGAGCTTCCCGCGCACCCGATTCGTTAGTTCTCTTCTCCGTCCATGAAATCCTTAGCATTTTTCTCCAAATCCACATCTCGCACGCGTTGATTTTCTTTTCCATATCCAGTGTCTTTGTCCATGTCTCGCATCCATATAGGACCACCGGGAAGATCAGTGCTCTTACCAGTCTTTTCTTTGTTTCCCTGCTCACATATTTATCTTTCCAAATATTTTCCAGACCGTTCATTGCCGTTTTTCCCATTGTTACCCTCCGCCTTATTTCCAAATCACTTCTTCCTTCCTTCTCTAACATAGATCCCAGGAATGTGAAGCTCGATACTAGGCTACCTCTATCGTTTCTCCATCCACCTCAAAGTTTTATGAATTTTTCTTGGCAGAAGATAAGGGGTGGTTTGCCATTGCCTTCCCCCCGTTTGCCATCCGTGCCCGTTCGTTCACCCCTCCATGCGGAGGGGTTACTAACAGGTCGCCCCACGAGAAGGTGGACACGGTGGACTTTGATTCACCAGCCCAGGTCGGTTCCGAGTCTACGCTCCAATTGGAGTCGTCGGTCAGGTCACCTCCCTGCTCTACTCACGTGAATGAGTGGCTGACAAACCTTTTGCTTGTGTCAATACATAATTATTAATTATATGGTGGAAGTGCTGGTTAAAAAGGTCATCAGTTATTTTTTGCAGTTAAAATTATATGCTTTCGTGAGATTTCGACCGAAAGACTAAAACGGTCATCGATCAGTTTTTTTGTAGCCGAAATGGCAGCTTTCTCGGCATTGTTGAAATGACCAACAAAAAGTCTTCAGAAAAGTTTGGCGACCACTCAAAATGTCCGGCCAAAGCGGACTTTTTTCACCCCCTCTAGAAACCCGAATTCCCCCCCTTAAAGCACGGACACTAGATCAAACACTGCATGCGCACTACCGAGCACGCCACTCGTCCTCTGCCCTGGCTACTTGTATGACTGCCCTGGCTGTGCCCTGGCTACAAAAAGTGTCTGGCGCCGCCACTGTACTTACAGCTTGTTGTTGTCGCCTCACTCGCCTGATATTTGAACAATCCTGTAGCCTAGATACATGTAGTTGATCAAAACATATCCATCTTAGTTTACTGCGCCCAGAGTCTCAAAGGCAAATGTCACAAATCAGTATGCTGACAAGATGGCAGTGCCATATCCGCATGCCCTTCTATCTGCTGCTATCTCGGCAGTAAACTCGTGAACTTCGCTGATTTAGTTCAACATGAGTCGTGGCCATATATATAGGCTACATATATATAGTCTGTTTAGAGTGCAATGGTTCTAACTCCATTGAATGTAGCAGTCACATTGGAGTCTACTCCAATGTGACTGCTACATAGCATGCGTTCCAGCGATTGTGGCCTATTATTTTAGAGTTTTTGTGATGGCATTGTCATTTCCGCTACTATTATTAGGAAAATTTTTATACAGTGTAGTTACGTTGATATGCGAATCTGAGGCGTGGCTGACTGCATGGTCTGATTAGAGTTTTCTCATTCTAAACCAACTCATCCTCCTTCGAAATCTTAATCCCAACATGTATCAATGTCTGCATGCACCAACACTATACTGTTCTTGGATGATATGGATGTCATCGTTATTTATATTTGGACGGATATTTCGAGAGATTTAATTCTGATAATCTCACGGATTACCAAAGACGACGTCCAATAGAGAAATCGGTGCAGTCTCATCTGTCGGTCATTGATATTAAGGCGCTACACAAAGCCCCTTGATTGAATTTTTATACTGTTTCTAGGCGTATATGTAATCCTGCTTCCGATTTCATGCGTGTAGGGCGGCAATTGCGCCTAATTATATGAACAAAGGTCAACTACCATTTTTAACCCACAAGAGGGAGGCCGAGGTGTACTGGTTCCCTTGACTAACACATCAAGCCGTCTGCCGTAGAAAAATATCGGATTCCGTGATGCAACATAGAAGAAGGAGGAGACAGCGTCTTTGGAGTGGCTACGACCTTCGAGCATAGACAGGACACGATCCATCCATCCATCCATCCATCCATCCATCCATCCATCCATCCATCCATCCATCCATCCATCCATCCATACATTCATCCATCCATCCATCCATCCACCATCCATCCATCCATTCATCCATCCATCCATCCATCCATCATCCATCCATCCATTCATTCATTCATCCATCCATCCATTCATTCATTCATCCATCCATCCGTCGATCCATCCATCCGTCGATCCATCCATCCATCCATTCATCCATCGACCCATCCAACTGCCCTTTCCGGGTCCTAGACATTGGAACCGAGTCCGATAGATGGAGGAATTCGTTGTCTACAGCAGCTGTTGTCCGTCCGTCCGTCCTTTCGTATTCAGTTCGTCCGTCCTTCCGTTCGGCTGAGGTGAATTCTTTTCTCATTCAGAGATGAATCTTTAATCCAGCGTCGATGACCTTTGCTGACCTTTCGCAACCAACGAGGTAGTTATATCAAAAGCTTATATATATATGCGCGTGTATATATATATATATGTATATATATATAATATATATAGTGACGCTTTCTGCGTTAAGACGATGACAAAATTGAACCCATCTGGATTGCAGAGTAAATTACGATGGCCTTGGATGGACGGGACGGTGTGGGGTGGGTCATTGGTGGGTCATTGGTGGGTCATGAGTGGGTCATTGGTGGGTCATTGGGGGGTCATTGGTGGGTCATCGGTGGGTCATGAGTGGGTCATTGGTGGGTCATTGGTGGGTCATCGGTGGGTCATGAGTGGGTCATTGGTGGGTCATTGGTGGGTCATTGGTGGGTCATCGGTGGGTCATGAGTGGGTCATTGGTGGGTCATCGGTGGGTCATGGGTGGGTCAATGGTGGGTCTTTGGTGGGTCATGAGTGGGTCATTGGTGGGTCATCGGTGGGTCATGAGTGGGTCATTGGTGGGTCTTTGGTGGGTCATGAGTGGGTCATTGGTGGGTCATTGGTGGGTCATGAGTGGGTCATTGGTGGGTCATTGGTGGGTCATCGCTGGGTCATTGGTGGGTCATTGGTGGGTCATGAGTGGGTCATTGGTGGGTCATGAGTGGGTCATTGGTGGGTCATTGGTGGGTCATTGGTGGGTCATGAGTGGGTCATTGGTGGGTCATTGGTGGGTCATCGGTGGGTCATCGGTGGGTCATCGGTGGGTCATTGGTGGGTCATCGTTGGGTCATGAGTGGGTCATCGGTGGGTCATTGGTGGGTCATCGGTGGGTCATCGTTGGGTCATGAGTGGGTCATCGGTGGGTCATGAGAGGGTCAAGGGTGGGTCATGGAGGTTCTTCTGTTGGTCTTTTGCTGAGTCATCGGTATGTGATCATCGAAGGCTATGAGAATGCTTAGCATTCACTCTATAGTTATCGATTCCATTTCAACGCTATTGGAACGGTCAAAATATACGTGACGTAAGACTATAGGCCTACAGTATAACACGTTAGCGATTAAACTTTTACCAGATGCTGCAAATTAGATAATAATGAGTTTTGGTGAATTATCATAAAGAAACGGAGATTTGAGAATCTACAACTGATGTTCATTGGTGCGCATGCAACCTCTCAACCTGTTTCTGCATTTCCAGAGCATTAAATTCATGAAGCGAACGTGGACAAAATCAACGTCTCTCAAAAGTCTCAATGTCTCGATGCATTTTAGCTAAAAAATCTCATCTACTTTAACCAGTTTCAATTGGACGTTTTGAAGGGCATGCAGCGTTTTGTTTCAGCAGACAGTGTTTATCTGTCCATATCCAATGTATTCTTGCTTTGCCTTAATTGAAATGGCTATTGGTGTCACTTGGACTATGGTAATTGTGATAACTTTCTTTTTAACCAAAAACAGTTTCATATTATAGTTATCCTATTATTTTCTGAGCACGTTTTAATTTTTGAACGATATTGACACAATGACGATTGAATGCATGGTGTGTCGCCAAATTTGGTTGTAAAGTTTAAGTATAGTAGCCTATTATGTCGTGCGCGGAAAAAGCTAAGAACCTCTGATCTAGTTGTTGCACACACACGATTGAAACCAGATCCGCCGTCGCCGTCATCATTGTCATCATCATCATCATCATCATCATCATCATCATCGTCATCATCATCATCATCATCATCATCATCATCATCACCACCATCATCGTCATCATCATCATCGTCATCATCATCATCATCATCATCATCATCACCACCACCACCACCACCATCATCATCATCATCATCATCATCATCATCGTCACCATAATCATCGTCATGACCATTATCATCAACAGAACAGAAGCTTGTGACTATTATTAGGATCATTAAGGCCTGGAGACGACGATGACGACGACGACGACGACGACGACGACGACGACGACGACGACAGAGAACGTGTCTGACCATACTAGTGATGATTCTCAATCTTGCATCAGCCAATCAACGTCAACGACAAGACTCTTACAACCATCGTTGAACCGAATGCACCACGTCCTCTCACATTGCTTCACTGACCAGCATGACCAGCTGAATATTGATGGTCTGAAACAGGAGATGACCTTACCATCCTTAGGGTCAAAGGAATTGCACTGACCATGCAGACATTCTACTTTGTCTCCATGCGAAGACGGTCGAAGCCAAAGCTTCCTTCTCCACCGATACCTCCTCCCCTTCTGCCTCTTCTACCTCCTCTTCCTCCCCCTCCTCCTTCTCCTCCACCGCTTCCTCCTCCTCTTCCGCGTCTTCCCAGTTTATCTGCTTCCTGCTCCTCCTCATCCTCCTCCTCCTCCTCCTCCTTCTCCTCCTCCGGGCCCCTTCCTAGTTTATCAAGCGATAAGTTCTTTTATACACGTATGGATCGTATGCGCATTGCGCAACATACATGTATGTGCGGCTTCTATCGAACGCAGCTGATAATAATATATGAGCATCGAGCCATCGATAGAGATTGACAGAAGATGCAGCACAGCTACAGCTACAGACAGCATCGACAACTGCAATGATCAAACATATACAATGCAGATCTTATGCAATGCATGCTAAATGCATGCCATCCGAAATAACTGCAGGAGACACGCGCTCGTCTATATATATATATATATATATATAATATATATATATATTATATATATATATAATTATATATAATTATATATATAATTATATGTATATATAAGTCTGTACACCTATTCATTACACCTAAATAACGACGTAAAGGTAGAGTTACAATGCTTCTTCGCTATAAGCCTCCTCCCTCCTACTCTGAAGTCTGAACACACCTAACAACTCAAAGGTGATGTCATCATCGCATCTCTATATACATACGGACGGTTCAACTGAAGGGCAGCAGAATCTTGGACGTCGTCTTCGTCGTCGTCGTCGTCGTCGTCGTCGTCGTCGTCGTCGTCGTCGTCGTCGTCGTCGTCGTCGTCGTCGTCGTCGTCGTCGTCGTCGTAGACTGCCATTGTCTCAAATGAACTGGTCGGATTCAACAACTGAAGTTCCCAGTCACATGCATGCAGGAGCCGGTGCCTGGCCATGGAACAATCAAGTCCTGTCTTAAATTAGACGAATCGATAATAATTATATGGAGCTTGTACGTAAACCGAGCGCTAATTAAAGTTTTTAATCTGTGATGTTGCTAATTTGCTAATTTGCCGATCTCCCATTGTTGGACGTTGAAGTACAGGGTGAACCAAAAAGTAATCCGCACAGGTGTTTTTATAATATTTTTGACAAAAGTAAACATTCTTGCATCAAATTTTACAGGTTTAAAGATAATTTGTATATACTTGTTTGTACAACAGCCAAATTTCACCAAATCATTTCAAACGGAACAAAAGATTTGGTTACTATAACGGAATCGGATTGGGAATTGATTAAGGTGCTATATATAGGTGTCACATATTCAACTATTCATTAATACGTACATTTAGCCATACATGTAAAAGTGTATACGAATACGAGTTGTACGTATGACAAACATATCAATGCGTCTTCATGAGTAGGGTCCTGGAACTAAAGCTATGAAGCCTGACATTCATTGGCGTCTCTAGCACACGCTTCAGCAGGGCTGTTTTTAAGGAATTTTTAGAACTGCGCATCCTCTTCTCTCCTTTCTCAACCTCCATGGTATATTACTCCAAATCTGAAGAAAATGACCAATTTTTACTAGTTTTAACTGCACGGAACGTGACGGAAGTGCTTCTACAACTGCACAAATCCATTTAGAACTGCACATTTTGTGCAGAACTGGACGTTAAAAAAGCCCTGCGCTTCAGAATATAATTACATGTGGTTGGGACTTGGAGTAGAGACTACAGGCGGCGCTATGGCCTTTGGTTTTTTCATTTTGTCGCCTATATAGATTGCGATACGCTGTTTGTTTGTAATTGTTTGTTTGTATGTGCACTTGCTATAGCGCCCCTTCAAGCACTCTACTCAGAGGCGCTCCCAACTGCAGAGCGTAGAGTGCAGTGTGTAGAGTGCTTGAAGGGGCGCTAAGCCGCGCTATAGCAAGTGCACATACAAACAGCTGCATTGTACACTGTATCGGAGTTTCACGCCGAAGCGCTGAGCAATTGCTAGTGAAGGACTTGCTATATACGCGGCGACTTGAGGCGGATTCGAACCTCGAACCTTCCGACTTCAAGGCAACGATGCCACCACTACACCACCTCGCCCCACACTGTTATGTATGTTATTCGCTGCCTGTTCGTCCCTTCATCACCCCCGCTCTCTATGTCTCTCTATGTCTGTCTCTGTCTGTCTGTCTCTGTCTGTCTCTCTGTCTGTATCTCTCTCTGTCTCTGTCTCTCTCTGTCTCTCTCTCTCTCTGCCTCTCTCCACCTCTCTCTGTCTCTGTCTCTGTCTTTGTCTCTCTTGCCTCTGTCTGTCTGTCTGTCTGTCTGCCTGTCTGTCTGTCTGTCTGTCTGTCTCCTAATTAAGCTTACTTCTATTTTCGTCGTCGTCGTCGTCGTCGTCGACGGGGCGGCATCTTCAAAAGATGAACACACTCATCGACCAAAGACCGATCGATCACTCAATAGATCCAATATATAGACTAAAAGCAGAAGCTACCTCTCCCTTCTCTCTCTCTCCCTGTTTCTGTCTGTCTTTCTATCTGTCTATCTATCTATCTGTCTATCTATCTATCTATCTATCTATCTATCTATCTATCTATCTATCTATCTATCTATCTATCTATCTATCTATCTATCTATCTATCTATCTATCTATCTATCTATCTATCTATCTATCTATCTATCTATCTGTCTATCTGTCTGTCTGTCTGTCTGTCTGTCTGATAATATGTCTATCTATATATCTATCTAACTCCTACCTCTGGTTCTGCCCATACCACGCGTCTATTTTGTTGTACGAATCACTGAACCTCTTCTCTAGCTGTTGTATGTAAGCATACATATAATATTATATGTAACTGTATATATATATAATTATATATGCATATGTATGTATGTATGTAACTGCTGTATGTATGCTTGTCTCCTCCTTTTCGTCGATCTCTGCATGTCTGCAGCAACAACATTCTCTCTCTGCTTTCTCTGGTATTCTCCTCATACGATCATCATCAGTCAGATTTCTTCTCTCATTATAATCTGACAAATTCCACATCCGCTTTTGTCTGCTTTTGTCTGTGTTCGCCTCCTCCTCCTCCTCCTCCGTTTTCTCATTCTTCTCTTCCTTCTTCTCCTTCTCATACTCCTCTTTGTTCTCTCGCTCGTATTCTTTTCCTCGTTCTATAAATTATTTCCTCACCTTCCTTCATTCCAGTCTCTTTCTTTTCCACCTACTCATTCCTCCATTGTCTTCCTCCCTACTCCTCCTCCTCCTCCTCCTCCTCCTCCTCCTCATGCTCCTCATCACTAGCTTCATTTCATTCCTCCTTCTTCTAAATCAGTTCCTACTCCGTTTTTTTTACTCTCATCTAAATTTCCTGAATAGCGGTTGTTCAGCCCGAGATGGAACTGGAGGCTGCAGGCGAATGGCGGATGCAGTTAATTATTACTATTGATGATCATGATCATGATAGACTGCAATGGTGGTGGTGGTGGAGGCGGAACTCCTGCAGAGCAGCATTCGATGATAATCGATAATTATAGTTATTCGACTGACATCGATAACAGCCACTTGATCCTCATTCACAACAACAACAACAACAACAACAACAACAACAACAACAACAACAACAACAACAATAATTATAATAATAATAATAATAATAATAATAATAAATTATTAATAATATTGTGATGTTTATATCGAACAGGAAACTAGACGACGGGAAATGAAACATTGCTTCCAGAAATAACTAGAAACATGCATTATATATATAATATACTAGCATTTATACCCGGCTTCACCCGGGTTCCGTCAATTTTCTCCTCAAATTCCCCCCACCCCCACCGCCACCACCTCCACAACACGCCACCACTTACTCCGACCTCCGCCGGTACGCCACCCGTGAAATTTTTGTTTTCGGGGAAAAAATGTCCCTCCCAAATTCCCCCCGCATCCCTCCCCACTCCCTCCACAGCACCCCACCACAAACTCCAACCTTCACCGGTACGCCACCCGTGAAATTTAGGTTTTGGGGGAAAAATTCCCCAAAATTTACTCCCACCCTCCATCCACCAACCCCTCGACAACACGCCACCACTAAATCCAACCTCCACCGGTACGCCACCCGTGAAATTTTGGTTTCCGGAAGGGGGGGGGGGGAAATTCGCGCCCCCCCAAATTTTTCACACACCCCCTCTCAACCCCCTCCACAACACGCCACCACTAACTCCGACCTCCACCGGTACGCCACACGTGAAATTTTGGTTTTCGGGGAAAAATCCCCCCCCCCAAATTTCCACCCACCCTCTACCCCACTCCCTCCACAACACGCCACCACTAACTCTGACCTCCACCGGTACGCCACCCGTGAAATTTTGGTTTTGGGGGGAAAAAATTTCCCCCCAAATTTTCAACCACCCCCTACCCCACACCTCCCTCCACAGCACGCCACCACTAACTCCGACCTTCACCGGTACGCCACCCGTGAAATTTAGGTTTTCTGGGGAAATTTTAGTCTTCGGGGAAAAAATTTCCACCCAAATTTCTCCCCCCACCATCCACAACCCCCACCTTTACACCCTCCCACTCCACTCCTCCTCCACCCCACCCCACACCACCCACAACACGCCACCACTAACTCTGAACTCCACCTGTACGTCACCCGTGAAATTTTGGTTTTCGTGAAAAAACATTTCCCCAAATTTCTCCCCCCCCCCCACCACCCCTTCTTCCACCATTCCCACCCCCACCCTACCCCTTCCCCACAACACCCCACCACTAACTCTGACCTCCACCGGTACGCCAACCGTGAAATTTTGATTTTCTGGGACGAAGTGTCAAAATACATCCGGACATCCTGACATCCGGACATCCATACATACAAACGGAAGGACAAACTTTGAGAAATATATTATAGATGTAAATATATGTATATATGTATCATATGTATATAATTATGTATCACTGCTCACGTATGTGTAACTCGATATCATCACCTGACTCAGATCATCCATCGATAATTATAATATAATCAATACGATATGCAAATTGTAGAGACAGGCAAGTAAAAGGCCAGATTGTTGTCTTCCTATTTGTCTGTTGGTCTAGATACGTGCATCTGTCCGTCTGTCTGTCTGTCTGTTTGTCTATGTGTCTGTCTGTCTTTCTGTCTGTTTATCGATACATCATTGAATGTCAATACATTAGACAACTTATAAAATAAAAGATCAGTAAAATGAGCCGGAAATGTGTAAATAGTCTGATGGAGAAGACATTAAGAATTCAATTCAGTTCTGACAGACGCTGAGAGTCAGAGCAATGACTCACGTCATGCACTACGTCAAAGAGAGCAATGACTCACGCTATGCACTACGTCAAAGAGAGCAATGACTCACGTCATGCACTACGTCAACGAGAGCAATGCCTCACGTCATGCACTACGTCAAAGAGAGTAATGACTCACGTCATGCACTACGTCAACGAAAGCAACGACTCACGTCATGCACTACGTCAACGAGAGCAATGCCTCACGTCATGCACTACGTCAACGAAAGCAATGACTCACGTCATGCACTACGTCAACGAAAGCAATGACTCAAGTCATGCACTACGTCAAAGAGAGCAATGACTCACGTCATGCAATACGTCAGCGAAAGCAATGACTCACGTCATGCACTACGTCAACGAAAGCAATGACTCACGTCATGCACTACGTCAACGAGAGCAATGCCTCACGTCATGCACTATGTCAAAGAGAGTAATGACTCACGTCATGCACAACGTCAACGAGAGCAATGACTCACGACATGCCCTACGTCAAAGAGAGCAATGACTCACTTCATGCACTACGTCAGAGAGAGCAATGACTCACGTCATGCACCACGTCAACGAGAGCAATGACTCACGTCATGCACTACGTCAACGAAAGCAATGACTCAAGTCATGCACTACGTCAAAGAGAGCAATGACTCACGTCATGCACTACGTCAGCGAAAGCAATGACTCACGTCATGCACTACGTCAACGAAAGCAATGACTCACGTCATGCCCTACGTCAACGAGAGCAATGACTCACGTCATGCCCTACGTCAAAGAGAGAACAACGACTCACGTCATGCACTACGTCAACGAAAGCAATGACTCACGTCATGCACTACGTCAAAGAGAGCAATGACTCACGTCATGCACTACGTCAGCGAAAGCAATGACTCACGTCATGCACTACGTCAACGAAAGCAATGACTCACGTCATGCACTACGTCAACGAGAGCAATGCCTCACGTCATGCACAACGTCAACGAGAGCAATGACTCACGACATGTCCTACGTCAAAGAGAGCAATGACTCACTTCATGCACTACGTCAGAGAGAGCAATGACTCACGTCATGCACCACGTCAACGAGAGCAATGACTCACGTCATGCACTACGTCAAAGAGAGCAATGCCTCACGTCATGCACTACGTCAAAGAGAGAACAACGACTCACGTCATTCACTACGTCAACGAGAGCAATGACTCACGTCATGCACTACGTCAACGAGAGCAATGACTCACGTCATGCCCTACGTCAACGAGAGCAATGACTCACGTCATGCCCTACGTCAAAGAGAGAACAACGACTCACGTCATGCACTACGTCAACGAGAGCAATGACTCACGTCATGCCCTACGTCAAAGAGAGCAATGACTCACGTCATGCACTACGTCAACGAGAGCAATGACTCACGTCACGCACTACGTCAAAGAGAGCAATGACTTACGTCATGCCCTGCGTCAAAGAGAGCAATGACTCACGTCATGCACTACGTCAAAGAATGTCACTAGATTTCACTTTTGGCCAGAGCTTCAAACAGCGCAGATAGATATTGTCCCGTTGATCGGTTGAAACAATAGATGTGATAAAACAATGAAGATAGAAACATTACGTGAGAAGCAGAGGAGAAAGAGAAGAAAGAATCGGATTATAATTATTATTGCCAGCAATTGATCGTTGACGTCGAAATTCTATCCAGTTTTAGATGGATAGTCAGATGACAAATAGACATGTCCTCTGCCATGGTCTGTGTATATGGGGTACGGACATTAACCCCCGGACAAACCTCCCGGATAAACCACCCACGGACAAAACCCAGGACAAAACCTTCTAATAGAATATACTGCGTATAATTGGTTTTTCTCAGAACGGCGGTCTTAAATTCTGTAGCCTACGCAAGTTGGATCGATGAATAGAATTCCCACTAAATATAATTCGTATTGATGCAAAAATTTAACTTAAATGGAAGCTGGATTGATAAAAATGTCATTGCTTAATTGGAAGTTGGATTGGCGAGAATATTCTTGCTTAAATTGGAGCTGGATTGTTGAAAATGCCTCTTGCTTAAATTGGAGCTGGATTGATGAAAATGTTCTTTCTTAAACTGGAGCTGGATTGATGCAAATTTTCTTGCTTAAATAGGAACTGGATTGATACAAATATTCTTTTTTAAACTGGAGCTAGATTGATGAAAATGTTCTAGCTTAAATTGGAGCTGGATTGATGACAAATCTTATCGCTTAAATTGGAATTGGATTGATAAAGAATAATTGTTATTTAAATAGATGTTGGATTGATAAAAACAATTGTGACCAGTTAAATAGCAGCTGGACTGGTGAGACGAATGTTTGCTTAAATGGAAGCCGGATTGATGACAAGGTTTCATGCAGTCGTAAATAACACCAACAGGTATTAGCACAGTGAAGGGAGGGGGCTAAGATCTTAGGCTAAATCGAGTGGGGTGTTTTGTCCGAGAGGGTATGCCCAGGGGGGTTTGTCTAGGGGGTCAATGTCCTACACTCGTGTATATGGGGAATTATGGGGTGTATGGGCCAGTATACTGTATGCCACGTGTCTGTGTGTGTGTGTGTGTGTGTGTGTGTGTGTATGTGTTGCACATGCGCAGACACAAAGATCTTCTTAGACTGTGTGGGCGACGTCGGTGTTGGGACGGGGGCCTTCTCGAGTTCAGGGGGAGGGGACGGAAGAAGTGTGAAGAAGGAAGACTTACCTGGTTGAGCGTCGAAGTTTAGACGTCAAGACTGGAGGAAGAAGAAAGAAGGTCAGCGACGACTTAGAGGACGATGAGGAGGACGATGAGGAGGACGATGAGGAGGAGGAGGAGGAGGCAGATGTCAACGATCAACAACTAATGACATCATCATGACCTCCAACAGCTGCTGCTGCTGCTGCATCAGCTGACGGAACAGACGACAACAATGACGATGACAACAATAATGACGATGACAACAATGACGATGACAACGATGAAGACAACGATGACGATGATGACGATGACCTGCTGCAGTGCATGACTGGATGATGGCCGCCACCGCCACCGATGCTGCCTCTCGAAGAACTGGCGACGTACGATGGAGTCGAATAATTACTGAATGAGAATCAGAGCGACGGACGATTAGAGATGAGGAGGACGAGGAGGAGGACGAAGAAGGACGAAGAAGGACGAAGAAGGACGAAGAAAGGACGAGGAAGGACGAGGAAGGACGAAGAAGGACGAAGAAGGACGAAGCAGGACGAAGGAGGACGAGGAAGGACGAGGGATGAGGACAACCAATGCGTCGTCGTCGTCTGTGGTCAGAGCAGAGCGGTGGCTGATGGCGGCTGCTGCTGCTGCGGTCAATGCATCTGGCTATTATGGGATGTGGCTAGGCACAGCGCCACTCGGGTCAGTACTATTTATAGATATACAGGCTTAGAGGAGAAGGAGGAGGAGGAGAAGGAGGAAAAAGAGTAGGAAGAGGAACGACTGGAAGAGAAAAAAGACTAGGCGGTGTAGGAGGCAGAAAAGGGAGAGGAGGAAAGGAGGAGGAGGAGGAATAGGAGGAAGAAAATGAGGAAGAAAAGAAGGAAGAAAAGGAGGAAGAAAAGAAGGAGGGGAAGAAAATAGGAGGAGATGGTGCAGGAGGAGTTGGAAAAAGAAAAGGAGGAAGAAAAAGATTAAGAAAAGGAGGAAGAAAAGGAGGAAAAAAGAAGGAAGAAAAAGAGGAAGAAAAGGAGGATGGAAAGAAAATAGGAGGAGATGGTGGAGGAGGAGGAGGAGGAGGAGGAGGAGGAGGAAGAAGAAAACGAGGAAGAAAAAGAGGAAGAAAAGGAGGAAGAAAAGGAGGAAGAAAAGAAGGAAGAAAAGAAGGAAAAAAAAGAGGAAGAAAAGGAGGAAGAAAAGAAGGAAGAAAAGGAGGAAGAAAAGGAGGAGGGGGAAGATAATATGTGGTGGAGGAGAAACGAACGGATGAAGCAAATGCAATGACGAAGAGGGCAACGTATTCGTGATAAGGAATGCTGATAATTATTATCAGAGATGGAAGAGCAAAGTTGGCGACCTCAACTGATTGATTCCGTTAATACCCTGATGGGCAAATTATGTTTTGACATGAACAGATGTCGAAATTGCAATGATGTGTAGTGAAAAAGGTGTTGGTTAGGATGTCGAACGACCATAGAAACAGTTGAGAATGAAGGTTTCTACACACCCTCACCCCCACCCCAACCCCACCCTCACCCCAACCCTAACTCCACTCCCACTCCACCCCACCTCCAACCTCATCCCCACCCCTACCCCCACCCCACCCCCACCCCACCCCATCCTCACCCCACCCCCACCCCCACCCCACTCCCACTCCCACCCCCACTCCCACCCCAACTCCCACCCCCACTTTACCCCACCTCCAACCCCACCCCACCCTCGATGAACGACGATCTGACATTGCAACGGTCGTCTCCAAAGCTGCCAGCATTCAAGGAACAGAATCTCAAGTACAATGCATTGACATCAACAAACGTCGCAATAATTGCAGCGAAGCGCAGTGAATGAGATGTTCTTAATTATTAAGCAGTCGAACAACCACAGAAACGGCTGAGACCAGAAGTTCCCCTCCTCTCCCCCCCCCCCCCCCGATGAACGACGGTCTCTCTCAAACAATGTAACGACCGACCCAACTCTGACCTGCATCCAGATAAAAGAATCTCAACGAAGAGATATCGATCGATCGATCGATCAGTGCGGTTGCACAGATGCCCCCCCCCACCCTGCTGGGGAGGAGGCACCCCCGGGACATAAGAGCATCAGAGTTTAAATCACGATGCCAACACATTATCGAGGTATCCATGGCAAAATAAATCATCAGAGTTGTTTGATGTTGATTCAGTGACTGACATCAAAGCCAACGCTCCACCACTTCAACATCCGGGTATCGATTGTCATCATCATCATCATCATCATCATCATCATCATCATCATCATCATCATCATCATCCGACATCTGATGATGATGATGATGATGATGATGATGATGATGATGATGATGATGATGATGATGATGATGATGATGATGATGATGATGATGATGATGATGATAATGATGATGATGATGCAATAATGGGTATTCGGAGGAGAAAGGACCGTCCGAAGGTGGCGGTTGATTTATTGCCTCTGCATAGATAGCATTGAGTGGATCTGTATACGAGTAGCCGACTATTATGTCCATACTCATGCACGAGAATGAGCACAGAAAAATTGAGAGACAGACAGAGACAGAGACTGATAGCAGGAACACAGACAGAAACAGAGACAGAGACTGATATCAGAGATACAGACATGAAATGAAGAGATGCATTGCTGGACATAGTTTTTCCATCGACCAGAATCAGTTGTTCACCGATTGGTCTCAACTTCTCCTTCAGATGGAATCAGCGATCATTCAGTTTCATCTTTCTTTCATTGCTTTCGTCTTCTCAACAGAATCGAAACAAAAACCGACTCACGCAGTTCATGATGGATAAATGCGAGTGGACTATTTGCTGTTGCAGCGGAGGCCCTTTTTTCTACTAAAGACATCGAATCTTTGCTCTTCAGGACCCTCAACCTGGAATGGCCTTCCTTCTGACCCTCCGCTATCTTTGTAAAAATCCTTCTCAGACTTTCCTCTCTCGTCTTAAGACAGTTTTATTTGCCCGCGCTGAGGTTGGGAGCGCCTCTGAGTAACCCCTTGAAGAGGCGCTATATAAATGCATATAATGAATAAATTCTAGCACTTACTTTTTAGTAAGCACACTGCGTGTATACAATTTTTTTATGGCTTGCAACGATACTACAATGCATATGTAAATCAAGCATTGACATGCTGCATCGTAGCGTATACGCCATATACTGTGTCTTTTTTCAAAGCAATGAGGACTATAAAAATTATATATTCACTTGCAGCAGACAGCCTTCAAAGACAAGATTGTTGAATGGACACCAGAGGGCCCTCTCATGTAATTGATGTTCTGCCTGTAGAGTTAACACATTCTGAGCATTCGTGAGTCATTGAGGAGCACATGTGACGCATTCTGCATATAATGTATATACTGTACTGAGCGTGTATAGTGTATACCGTACATACATGTATCACTGTAGTCTAACCTGAGATATGAATGGCACGACTGCAGCGTGCTCGGGGCTCAGTCTAACAAGCAGAGCGTAGACGACGAATGGCTCTAATGTCAT
>OX457037.1:47130533-47143033 GCA_949752735.1 Lumbricus terrestris
AAAGACAGAGACAGAGCGACAGATAGACAGAAAGAGAGAGAGAGAGACAGAGACCAAGAGAGACAGAGAGAGACAGAGTGAGAGGGAGAGATAGAGACAGAGAAAGCGAGAAGACAGAAGAACGAGAGACAGAGAGAGAGAGAGAGAGGTACATGTATAGAAAGAGATCGAGCGAGATCTACATCTAGATAGGTATAACATGACATAACATAACGTTTCATTTCGCAACCAAAGTAGCAAATACGTCAAATTTGGCTCGCTGCGTTATTTTGTGTGTGCGTATGTTGGTGGTGTGTGAGTGTGGAGGGGGTTTGTGTGTGTGGGTGTGTGTGCGTATGTAGGTGTGTTAGTGTGGAGGGCGTTTTGTGTGTGGGTGTGTGCGTGTGGGTGTGTGCGATGAAGTTATATACACGACCGCTGTCACCACTTGACTCCTTTGGCGCAGTTTGTGATCGAGAGATAATCTGAAGATGATGCCATCTGTCAACTTTCGATGACAGTTCACCTGCTGCTGCTGCTGCTGCTGCTGCTGCCCCTCCTTCCTTGTCTGCATCGACCATAAACAACCGTCGCATCATCCTATACATGTATGACGACTCGTCTCGTTTCCTCGGCATTTGTTTTGTATATAATGGTCAATTATTTTCGTGTTGACTTTATCATCACATGCCATGGCATATTATATATATATAAATATATATAATTATATATGAATTATATTCTGTGCATGAAAATTCTTCTTTTTGCGATTGCGTTGTAAGAATTTCTAATTATTGTTGCAGTCGTTGCCTTAGCGCTTAAACTTGCCAGCACTGTTCTCTAGAACCAGCGCTGCGCAGGCAGAGTGGGGGGGGGGGCGCCTGTATGGTGTATCCACCGCATTCAGACTGCATATACTCATAGTTGTTCCTTCGAGTAAGCTTAATTTTTAATTTTTTTATAGGATTAAATCTCATGAGTTGTGTTGTGTTTGCCACAGAAAGAAGAATCGATGCGTGATTAGTGATTACACGGGGTTATCAGATTAGATTATGCAAGATTTTTGCCTCACATGCTCACATGTATTGCGGTCACGGTGCTGTGTCTCGATCGTTTAGTCTGCCTGGACCAATAGCAGCGCAGCATTATCTCTGTCCATATCTCTTTCCTTGTCTCAGGCCCCAGTGTAATCATTTGTACTTAATTTATTGCTTTATCCATTGCTTATGACAGCACGGTTACAGCAGCACCGCTCACACACACACACACACACACACACACACACACACACACACACACACACACACACACACACACACACACACACACACACACACACACACACACACACACACACACACACACACACACACACACACACACACACACACACACACACACACACACAGATAGAGAATCTGCTGGAATAGTACGCCTGATATGCCATACAGAAGCCTATCTATCTGTCTACTTCAGAAAAGTCAATGCTTACAAAACCGACTTATGGTTATGCAACTTATGCTTGCGTTGCTTGTGCGCATAAAATCCGGTGGACGCTTATTATATAATCTGGACTTTGCATGAAACAGTTGTTGGGCTTAGTGATGCATGAGAGAGACAAAGAGACACGGACACACACACATACACACACAGAGAGAGAGAGAGAGAGAGAGAGAGAGAGAGAGAGAGAGAGAGAGAGAGAGAGAGAGAGAGAGAGAGAGAGAAGAGAGACAGAGACAGAAAACATAAGGTGAACATTTGTTTCAATGGTGAATTGCGCTGATTAAAAAAACTTTTATGCTTCAAGTCTAGCGAACATCGTAAATTCATAAATATTAATTTTTGGCTTCGGGCTTTGTCTAAAGAGAATAAATCTTCTTGAGGTTTGAATTAATATAGCGCCAGAGGAGGAAGGGTCGGCCACACGGATATTCTTCTTAGCTTCTTCCTTCCGTTATCTGTTAGTTAGTGGCAGTGCTTAATGTGTAGAAAAAGATGTGCCTGGATGCCTCTTACTTTTCCAAGCTGTGCTGGCAGAACGCCCCCTAGAAACCTGAATTTTTCCCCAAAGCAGGGGTCTAGATGAACCAATGCCCATACCAATCAGTAACCCGTCCGTATCTCTGCCTCCTCCCCGTCTGCAAAAATAAGATCACTATCAGGCGGCAAATCCCATGGTACCTCCCTTCTTTCATGTTCCGATGCAGCATTCATTACAGCAGAGAAATAAATAGTGAGATAAGGAAACTGATCAATTCCCCCATCAATCATAAAAATATGAACAGAACAAATAGTGAATCTTTACATTCCCCAGATGGCACCACGAGAAGTCGAGAAAGGGTTTCGTCCTTCTGTGCATCGACTATTAATCCGATCGAAACTCACAATCGGATTAGCTGGCATTGAATGAGTGTCCGTCAATGGTGAATAGAGCCAGTAGCGTGTCTTAGGCTGGGGAAGGGGAGGCTGGTCCAATATAGTCCGAGTTGTTTATTAGAAGCGAAATCTGCTGCTTATTATGATCTACTGTGGCCAGTGGCGTAACTAGGAACTCGGGGGCCCCTAGACAAAATATGAAGGTGGGGCCCCCTTCCTACGGTACTTATTGAAATGTATTATTACTTATTAATTTACTGAAATGCTGATGTATAGGCTATATGAACAAGATACAAGTACAAATTACAGTAAACTGTAGTTCATAACAAGGCTGAAATGAAAATTATGACATGTGTGACTGAAGTTAAGTAGGTTTGCTTGAAGTCCTTTGCTATAGTGTGAAGTCATTCAGTCAAAACTCAGAACTCTGCTGGAGCTGGGCGTCTCCGACTCGTCGCGTCGTGTCGGGTTGACGGAACTTGACAGGTTCTATTTAACATATTTTTTCGGAGTCTTGCAAACTCGGGGGCCCCTCTGGGGCCTCTACACTCGGGGGCCCCTAGACTTTGTCTACCCAGTCTACCCTATTGTTACGCCACTGACTGTGGCCTCTGTAGGCTTGCCTTTCCAAAGAAGTCTTTCTGGAGTGTAGTGCACGATAGACGTAATAATAATAATAATTATGATGATGATAATAATAATAATAATATTATTATTATTATTAATTATATTATATTAATAATAATAATAATTAATAATAATAATAATAGTAATAACAATTAATAATAATAATAATAATAATAATAATAATAATAATAATAATAATAATAATAATAATAATAATAATAATAATAATAATAATAATAATAATAGGTCTATTAATATGTTTCAACAACGGCGAGCAGGAAATCCGCGCGTAAAAATCACTGCAGTTGTGAGATCAATCGCTAGAGTGCGCCAGTCTGAGCGAACATACATGTAGTTATTACAAGCAATTGAGAAGAAGTATCTGCAGAAATCTGATGTAGTTACATGTACGTAAGCAAACGTCAACCCATGCACCATCTAATCATTCAGCGGTCACCTAGCCTATTATAATATAATACGTCTGAGCATAAATAATATTATCAAACTGAACCAGACCAAACAAACATTTCTGTTTACGTTGGCCCTCTAGCGAACTAGAACCCAATACCGACCAAATATAAAGTTGATATGTAGAATGGCAGAACAATCAGTCGCACGATTACATTATAGACATAGGTCTTGGTTTGGCACTCCTAAGCAGCTTCAAAAACTCTACACACTACTCTCCCAAACTTTTCCTCAATTCAGCCTCTCTTCAAGTGTTCGAGACCTAGGTGTTATCCTATAATTATAGTTCTTTTACATTCACTGAACACATTGCTAAGCTTGCTCGCTGTTCCTACTTCCATGCAGTTAAGGCGTCTCACGGTCTCAGGGTTATTCGCAAATCTGTCTCATCTTCGATCTTTACCTCAAATGTTCGCGCTTTTGTCTGTTCTCGGATTGACTAATGTAATTCTGCCCTTGTTGGTCTCCCTAAGGTTCGCCTATAGCTCCTCTGCAATCTGTACTCAATGCTGCTGCTAGGCTTATTGCCCGTCTTCCTCGATTCTCCCACGTTTCTACATTCATGACTGAACAACTTCACTGGCTTCCACTCTCGGCTCGTATACAATTTAAAGTCCTGATGTGGGTCCTTAAGTCTCAATTGGGTCTTGCTCCGAAGTATCTGTGTGATCAGATACTTCGCCCTCTTTCTGCCACTTCGCTGCGTCCTCTTATGCCCTCTTAGGTCCTCTGATCGGCTTGGCCTCTTCGTCCCCCGAGTCAGGACCGCCATGGCTCAATCCAGATCATGGTTCCTCCCTATGGAATGGAGTTCCCCCCATCAGTTCGCACTGTCATTCTCTCTGCATGTTGTCTTTCCTCGTCTTTCTCTCCTCTAAAAACTTGCCTTTTCTCTCGGGGTTGAACGCACTGGGAGCGCTTCTGAGAGGCTCTTGCTGCAAGAAGCGTTTTAAAAATGGTCAGATACAATATAATACAATACAATGCAAGTGCGAGCAACGCCTATTATAACACTGATATAGAAAGCAAAAAAATCCTTCTGCCGTCGCTATGCATCAAACTTGGCTTGATGAAAACGACGTGAAATCCATAAATCGAATTGGATCAGCTTTCAATTAAGTAGCCTACTTGGCTGTCAAATACTCAGATATTCAAATTCTATCGACTCAGCGAAGCAGAAATTAAAGAGGGAGCTTTTGTGGGTTCTCAGAACCATCACATACATGTAGCTATGGGGATGATGTTCTATAGTAGGGTGACCATTTTCTGGCCATCAAAAACCGGAACACTTTTTGAAAAATATAAATCTTAGCCCTAATTTCTTAACTACAGGGCCACAGGCTTACGATCGAAGTGTAGAAATCTAAAACCTGCTCCTGTCGTCAGTCAAGGGTGGATACAAAAATTTTCAAGGGGGGTAAAATTTTCGGTCTTGGGACAGGGAAAAATTTAGTCTTGATCGCTGAAAAATCTGATGACCTTTTTTCTTTTTTTAGTCATTTGTCGAACTCCCAGGAAAAAGATACCATTTTATCGGCCAAAATAGTTTATGACTTTTTTGTTAGTCGCACAGCTTTCTCAACAAGCCCCTGCACGACGAACCTCGTGTACGGATCTCGTTCGACGTGCGAATGGCACTACGAGCTACTCATCGGGGGTGTCAACTTTCCGACCGAAAAAGCTGGTCAAAAATAAAGAAATTTCTAAATGGGGGCCATGGCCGGATTGGCCCTCCTGAATCCGCCCCTGTCGTCAGTGGTGCTCTTAATGCAGTACGTATATACTCTTTTATGATAGTGAACAATCTCTCAATGGTGGGTAATCTATTCCAGAGGAAGATTTAAAGTGTCTGGGGCGCACAGGAGCGTCCGTTGGACGATCGCCGATCGAGGCGTTCAGCGCCGAGCAGTGAAACGGGGTTTGGGTAGAGAGTGTGTCTCTGATCATTCAAATTTTTGCTTGAATTTCCACATTACACTAACATCAATTTAAGTTATCGAAGGAAATTGGTCTATTTCAGTGCTGGCATGAGCGGTCGAACGACCATTACGACCCTGGCGCGACTTATCGGTCGATATAGTTCTTGAGCTGCCATTTAAATTGTAGGCCATAGGCCTATTATAAAAAATTTCTCGTTACACCTTGATAGTTCTTTGAATTTATTAACTGAACTCACTAGCCTACTAAAGATGTAATATAATAAATACTCCATATAAACTGACAACTTCTCTTTCGTAATACGACTTTTTAAGGTTAAAAGCTACCCTTTGATCTGTGATTTACATAAAACTGACGTTTTCAAGATTAAAATTTCCTTCTGGCCAAAAACCGGGACAATTTGGCCCTTTTCCCTAAGTCTTCGGGACACCGGGACGCACCACGAAAAACCGGGACATGTCCCGGAAAACCGGGACGTATGGTCACCCTATTCTATAGGCTACCACCTACTTCAGGGCGACGAGAAAAAGCTTGGGACACATTTCATATTTCATCTGGTGTCAAATAACTTCCTCGGGAATGTCAAGTAATAAAACTACAAGTTGTTGATTTTTGTCTATGCATAGGCTATATATATATATGAGAAACTTGGCTGTATAATTAATTAACTGCTTTGAGTTTAAGAGAGACTTAATTTATCCGTTATTTCCATGCCAGGGGTTTGACCCTTGATTCTATAATTATGATAGGACTTTGACTCCCAATATCAATATCAATATCAATATCCCTATAGGCACAGTGCCCGTAGGAGTCCGATGCCACTCTCTGTCTGAGTCTGTCTCGCGTCATGTTACCCAGCTTCAACAGGTCCGGTCAGCAGGTTTGCCTCGTACTATTAACATCTTGAAGCAGCTGGACCACCTTATCTGATTGAAGAGAATATGGGAGAGAGGCATGAAGGACAACTGGGTCAATGCCCGTTTGTGTCCCATGCTCTCTTCTCCGACTCTCTCCACCAGTCTGTCCTGACCGACCTGTGCATTGACTCCCAGCTGCCACATAATAGGACTACAACATATTATAGTAATTATACAGACTTGCGTTCAAAGTTCACCATTATTAACCAGACCGAGAATCCTAACGTTCCTACCTTTCTATAATAGTCGTGGGCTACAATGAATTTCTATCCTATTATTTCTACGTTCGAAGCAAATGGCAATTGCTTCATAACAATAGTATTATTATAGTTAGATGACACACTTACATGAAGTGATCATATTTCATCGGTCTCCCTTCCTCCATTGTGTCCATTCGCACCTGCACACCCAAATGTTTCTTGTCATCCGACATCCTGACCTCTGAAACAGATGATTAATCAAAGAAATTAAAAAACTCTGTGGAAACTTCGATGAAAATGTGTGTCTATAATTATTATATACTTGTAGACCTGAGTCTTGTTCTACAGGGTCCGTCTTTTAGATGACAACTATGAGTAGAAGATGCTGCAACACCAGTCACGCTTAATTTATTATATAGTATCTACTTGACAATTATGTCAGTCAATCAATAATCAATCAATCAATCAATCAATCAATCGACTATCAATTAATCCATTTATCTATCTGTCTGCATATCTATGTATCTCAGTCATCGGACTATCAATTATCCATATATCCATCCATCCATCCATCCCTCCATCCATCCCTCCATCCATTCATCAATTCATCCATCAATTCATCCAACAATTCCATCCATCCATCCATACATCCATCCATCTATCCATCCATTCATCCATCCATCCATCCATCCAACAATTCCTTCATGCATACAAGCATACACCAATGTACAGGGTGCGGCAAAATATAGTAATCCCCTACGGATGTTTGTCAATATCTTGGCCAAAAATAGGAATTTTTCAAATCCAGTGTTACGGGTTTGAAGGTAATTCATATCTACGTACAATAGCCAAATTTCATCGTCATATGTGAAACAGAACACAAGTTATATCACTTCTAGTGAGACAACCCACCGTTTTTTGACGATTCAAAAACGTCACGCAACAAAAAGCAACATAAAACGGATTTTATTATTCTGGCAAATATCTTGGCCAAAAGTAAGAATATCGAAATGAAATTTTAGAGGCTTAAAGACAATCAAGTCATATCTGCATATGATGGCCAGATTTCAGCAAAATATTTCAAACTGAACAAAAGTTATACTACTTTTAGTGAGGCCACCCACCGTTTTTTGACGATTCAAAGACGTAACGCAGCAAAAAGTAGCAAAAACACCAATTTTTTAATTATCATCTCAAACATTTGTTATCAAATAGGCTTTGATAATGTCAGATGATCATTATTATTACTGTTTAAAAAAGGAACAGGGTACCAGCGTAGCTGCACGTCACTGAGAAGTCACTTAGCAAGATGACAATCAAATTGGTAAAGAAGAAATCTGTCAGATTAATCAACAGGTCCATCAAGAACTTTGCAAAGAGACTCAAAAGAAGTGTTGGCACTTGTGGTGGGTGGGCACATTGAACACAAGTTGTGAATCACTATCAAGTTCAGTTCCAAACAGTTATTTGAGATATGACTTGATAAAATCACGTTTTTGTTACTTTTTGTTGCGTTACGCTTTTTAATCCTCAAAAACGGTGGGTGGCCTCACTAAAAGTGGTATAATTTTTGTTGTCTTTGAAATATTTTGATGAAATCTGGCCATCATGTGTAAATATGAATTGTCTTTAAACCTGTAAAGATTCATTCTGAAATTCTTACTTCTGGCCACGATATTAGCAAAAAACCTTTAAAAAACCGCGTTTCGTTTTTGAATCGTCAAAAAATGGTGGGTGACCTCACTAAAAGTGATATAACTTTTGTTCTGTTTGAAATATGTTTTTTGTAATTTGGCTATTGTACGTAAATATGAATTGCCTTTAAGACTGAAAAGTTTCATTTAAAAATTCTTATGTTTGGCCAAGATATGGGCTGAAAACCGAAGGGAATTACTTTATTTTTGCCGCACCCTGTAGATCTATTGATCTGTTTTCTACATTCTGTCTTTCTGTCTGCCTGGGAAAAGTCAGTCAGTCTGTGTGTATTTTTACCGCAGTCTGTTTGTCTGTCTGTATGTCTCTTTATCTTTTCGTCCGCAATCTGATTGTCAAGCTTCTTGTGTAGTTCCACATATTTTATTTTCCCCTTCGAGCAGCATCTATGAAGGAATGAGTCGGTGCAGAGATCATCGCGTTTCTTATCACTCTTCCTCCAACAGACAGAGACAATGCTGAATGCGGATATCATCATCGTCATCATCATCATCATCATCATCATCATCATCATCATCATCATCATCATCATCATCATCACCATCATCATCACCATCATCATCATCATCATCATCATCATCATCATCATCATCATCATCATCATCATCATCATCATCATCATCATCATCATCATCATCATCATCATCATCATCATCATCATCATCATCATCATCATCATCATCATCATCATCATCATCATCATCATCATCATCAACATCATCATCATCATCATTATCGATTGTCTTACGTTGACCTTTGCTGGCATTTCAACCTTTAAGTTGATCTGCGTCTCCTATCATCACCAGTTGCACCACTGCCAGCTGTGGTGACACTGGTGAGTGCCAGTTCGAGTGCTGCAGGTGGAATATTGTATTTGCATTTTCCCCGTTGCACCGTCAGACATTTATGAAGAGACACGTTGTGGATCGAACACTGGAGAGAGAGAGAGAGACAGACAGACAGACAGACAGACAGACAGAAGGAGAGAGTCACTCGTTTCTTGTTTCTGTGGAGGATGCCAACGAACGGACTAAAATTGGTCGGTTTTTATCAACGAATTTCAGTTATCCATCGACAGACAACAGATAGGCAGACGGATAGGCAGACGGATAGGCAGACGGATAGGCAGACGGATAGGCAGACGGATAGGCAGACGGATAGGCAGACGGATAGGCAGACGGATAGGCAGACGGATAGGCAGACGGATAGGCAGACGGATAGGCAGACGGATAGGCAGACGGATAGGCAGACGGATAGGCAGGCGGATAGGCAGGCGGATAGGCAGACAGTGCTGTGTCATTCCTTTCGCAGCTGTGACTTTAGTTATTCTAAGTCATGGACATGGGCGGAGACCTAGGGGGGGACAGGGGGGACGGTCCCCCAATGGAGGTGTTGGGGGGACGGCCCATGCATTTGTCCCCTTCAATCGTTGAGCGTCACGACTAAAAAAAGTCATCAACTTTTGTGGCGGCGAAAATAGAAAATTTCGTCGAGATTTCGCCGGATGACTAAAAAAAAGGTCGTCAGAAATTTTGGCCGGCAAAAGATTGAAATTTTTCGGCGACACTCAGCCATTCGTCCGTCAAAAAATCATCTCGCGTCTCTCCGTCCCCCCCAAGTGGGCCAAGTCTCAGCCCAGGTTTCCGCCCATGGTCATGGAGCATTGGAGCAGAGGATCGTCCTCGAACTTTACACGTAGGCCTACCTATCGCAGTATATGAACAAATTAAAGGTATCCTATCAACAGGCCGCAAGTCAATAGGGTGCCCATCAAAAGGGTGCTATAAACAGGGCGAAAATCAATAGAGCGCATGGTTATTAAAGCGCATGATCAAAAGGGCGAAAAGCAAATATTGTAAGAGTAATCAAAAGGTGCAACCAAAGGGGCGAAAACGAATAGAACGAAAAACATGCTTAGGGTAATTTTAACAGGTCGGTAAGTCAAAAGGGCGCAAGTTTTAAAAGACAAAAGGCAACCGGAAGGTAAATAAAGTGTTTTTAACAAGTCGGTAAGTCAAAGGAAGACAAAAGGCAGAAAATGGTAAATATATAAAGAGTGTGTTTATAAAGGCGAAGAGCAGTCGAAACACTGGACTGTCAATGCGCAAGTTCAAGCTGATATGCAAAATACCACAGCGTTGGTATCGCGGCCTCTGCCACCTTCTGCATGGGTGCATATCATTCAACAATCTGGAAATTTATTCAGGCCTTGAAGAAGGAACAGAGTTTAAACGTAATGAAAATAGAACAGTTTTTTGCTAGACACCATCCACCTCCAGGAAAAAAGAAGTTCATTGAGTTTGCTGACCGGCTGAATAGAATCGTTGATGAGTAGACCTATATGGTACGAGCTCCAATTTGGACTACATAAGGGTTGTTGCCATGCACAACCTCGAACTGCAAACCTAATATAGGCAAATCTGTTGTTTGAAAATGACAATCATTCTACTATGCTCAGTAGTTTAGGTAGCTTAGTAGTTACAAATTCTCCTGTTTGAAAATGACAATCATTCTACTATGTTATGCTTAGAAACTTTTTGAATTTATTTACTTTTGCTGTATAGCCTAAGCTTAGGAACTCACTTGTTCTAATGTTATGACGATCAATATTAGTAGTTTAGCAGCTTATTAGATCTAGCTTTTCTGGAATGAAATTTGCGTCTTTTTAATCAAATACGGTGATTAAACGATGTCTAACTGACCATGTTTCTTTCTTTGCTACTTAATATTTCTGTCTTATTTCTCTACTTTTACTTCCTTACTAGGTACGGTACGCATACATGCGCCCTTTTGATTGCGCCATTTTAGACATGCCCCCTTTTGATTTCACCCTTTTAAACATGCGCCCTTTTGATTGCCACCTTCCAAACATGCGCCCTTTTGATTGCGACCTTCCAAACATGCGCCCTTTTGATTGCGCCCTTTGAAACATGCTCCCTTTTGATTGCGCCATTTTAGACATGCCCCCTTTTGATTGCGCCCTTTTAGACATGCGCTCTTTTGATTGCGACCTTCCAAACATCCGCCCTTTTGATTGCGCCCTTTTGATTTGCGCCCTGTTGATAATAAACCCAAATTAAATGAAGTCATTTGCTTTACCCAGGCAAATACGTCGAAGTAAGTAGACGTAGGGCTTAATTAAGTTTGCTCACATTGAATTAATATAAGAAATTTCCAATTTAGTTAACATTTTCACATGATACAGAGTTTAAATATATATATCCAGCCTTAATTGATGCAACCATCCGTAGAGGTCTACAACATGATCACCTATTAGATGTATGCAACGCCAAGGAATGCCAATTAAATGGGCAAAGGAGAGAAGTTGAATGGGGAGACGTTGATGAGTGATTTTTCACCACGCCATTCATATAATTATAAGAGATCGAGGCCACCGGCAATTGTGTGTGTTTTTAAAGCAACCGACTGTCTTATGAATGGCCACAGCCGTCTTTTATGGAAGAGAGACAAGCATTCCCAGTGACTCCGTAGGCTTAAGCGACTCAATACATTTAGACAATGGGATCAGGTTTTAGTTTGGCATTGTCCCATGTTATGAACCCTTTGTCTTTCTTCATAAACCGTTCATGGTCGACATGTGCTTCTCCGTACTTCCGTCCATTTGACCACAATCGTCATCGCCATTCACTTCACTTCACTCGTACAATTCGCATAACTCCGCCACTGGTCGCACTCTGCCAGTGTCAGTCCCAAGCCTGGATAAAGGAGGAGGGCGTCGCTAATGGTCTTTGTTAACAACAGTGACATTAAACTGAAACAACTACTACAACAATTCACATCTTGTTTGTTATCCACGCAAAACATTATTTATATCGTACACGGTCAAAAAGCTGACACTGTCACGCTATTGACGACATTGGTGCCTTTGGCTATGTATGGTTTGATTACTTATTTCCCTCCCTTCGGACTCTGATAATTTACTTCTCACCACGCATGTCGTCTGCCACACCCAGGAACGTCATATATACCGTGCTCACAGCTTATAATATGCGGCAGCGATGTTTCCTCAACGATTGAGATATAATATCTGAGATGTGCTTTCTGCTTAGATTTCGTCCAATCGCCTCCAAGCAGCTGAAGACATGAAAAACCAATCGAGATCTCGTTTTCGTCGTCGATCTGTCTTACAACCAGCTGCCACTCGTCGTTCTATTCGCTATCAATGCACTTCTGTGTGTGTGTGTGTGTGTGTGTGTGTGTGTGTGTGTGTGCATTCGTTTTTGTATGTGTGTGTGTAACGACCTAATCGGACCTATCGTTG